>OY856409.1:41438400-41875900 GCA_963693085.1 Alisma plantago-aquatica
TCAACACTAGAGCACTGGTCAGCTTCTCCTTCAGACTCTGGAAAGCTTGCTGACATCGAACATCCCAAACAAAAGGTATATCCTTTCTGGTCAACTTCGTCATCGGAAACGCGATCGCACTCAAGTCCTTGATAAACCTCCGGTAGTATCCTGCTAAACCCAGAAAACTACGTACTTCTGTTGGCGTCTTTGGTTGTTCCCAATCTGCAACAGATTCAACCTTCTTTGGGTCTACTTTGACTCCTTCAGCAGATATCACATGACCAAAGAAAGTCACTTCCTCCAACCAGAACTCACACTTACTGAACTTGGCATACAACTGATGTTGACGAAGAAGAGTCAACGCTCGTCGAAGATGTTGCTCATGCTCTAGCCTGTCCTGACTATAGATCAAAATGTCATCTATAAAGACTACAACAAACTGATCTAAAAATGGAGGGAACACTCTGTTCATCAGATCCATGAAAGCAGCAGGTGCATTGGTTAACCCAAACGGCATAACCACGAACTCAAAATGGCCATACCTTGTCCTGAAAGCTGACTTTGGTATGTCATCCGCCTTTATCCTCAACTGATGATATCCAGACCGTAGATCGATCTTCGAAAACACTGTATCACCATGCAACTGATCAAACAGATCATCAATCCTCGGTAACGGGTACTTATTCTTGATCGTGACTTTGTTCAATTTCCGGTAATCTATGCACAACCGCATCGAACCATCCTTCTTTTTAACAAATAACACGGGAGCACCCCAAGGTGACGTACTCAGTCGGATAAAACCTTTCTCCAACAACTCTTGCAACTACTCTTTCAGCTCTACCATCTCTAATGGATCCATCCTATACGGTGTTTGTGCAACTGGCTACGTTCCTGGAACCAGGTCGATCTCGAAGTCAATCTCTCAGGGTGGAGGAACACCAGGAAACTCCTCAGGGAACACATCCGTAAACTCTCGAACAACTGACACCTCCTCAATATTAGGACCTTTCGCCTTGGTAACCACAACGGTATCCACAACGTGAGCTAAGAATGCTTCACATCCTTGTCATAACAACTCAAACAGACTGATCTTCTCATCCATATACGTCTTCGGAAAGTATCTGGTGATGAACTCGTATCAAAACACTTCCCAACAGATCACCTCACCAGGCCGCTTCTCTTCTTCGATGGTCCACCAGTGACCAGCACTGCCCTTCAGAAGGTAGACAACATGCTTTACCTTGTCTGCTTCAGGGATGTCGATGATCCGAAAATCCTTTTCAAGACATGTCAGCCACAGATCTGCATCCGCTGGATCAGCCGTTCCAGCATATTCCGAAGCTCCGACTCGGCGAAGCCGCTCGAAGGTCTTCCCAATACCGGATGCTTCTCCATGGGGAACCCGTGCTTGCGGAGGAGGCACTGGTAATTGCTCAACCATGAGATTCATCGTAGCCATCATCTGCCCCATAAGTTGTTGGTAAGCAGGATGTTCAAGAATGGCTGGGTTAGGTTGGGAGACCTCAGGCATCCGATCTTCATGTGCCTGTCCAGCTGCTCCATCAACCGATGTAGCATCACTGTACTCATCAGAGTGTTCTTCATGGTTTCCAGACATCTTGACTTTTCTTTCGCTGAGGGCAGAAGATATTGTAAGAAAACCTGGAAAACACACAAGAATAGACTCAACCTAGTCCTAAATCCCTGTAGACTCAGCAAACCTAGAGCTCTGATACCAAAACTTGTGGCAACACATCCCACTATCGAACAGACAGCGAGGTGTTACACGAAAACATGCGGAAATCACCATAACCAAAGATTACCAAAAACATGGGTTAATTAAAACCGTTTGTGGAAAGCTGATAAACAGAGAAACTATTACATTCCAGTCCTCATTCGGCAAGGAAACGGGTCATATATATACATATACCAGATCTGATATGTGTCCACAGCTTACAGGAATAGCTATCTATCCATCACATGAGTTCACCACCTGTTCATATACATAAAGGCCCATATCCGGCCAACAACAGGATATACAAAACGTCAACGATCGTACATCGTGAAACACGTCAAAACACTGCCAAGGACCTGAGAGTACAGGGATGACTCTAGACTCTACTACAAAACATCCAAAACAGCAGCATATCCATCGCTTGCCTTCTACTGCTCCTCTAGCTGCTCGGCCGCAACACCACGACCACCACCACGTCTAGCTCGACCACCTGAAAACCAGCGGAGTGAGACAATTGAACATTATCCCAGCGGGAGGCATAACGCTCCGCCAAAACTACCAAAACCTCAGAGATATGTAAAGCAGCTAAAAGTATAACCATAGCAGTTATAAGATAAGACTGTTCATGCTATCAACCTTACCAAAAGCACTCAGTCATTTACCCAACTATTCCTTATGAAATATGATTAACAAGATAGGTTGTAGAAAGCTTACCACATATGAGAAACATATAAGCAATTGCAATATATGATGGAATTAACTATACAAATAAGGCATCAACCAATGTTTCATGTTTGTCCTAAGCAATAAATACTATTTGGCTGAATTACGTATTATTATGCCCTGAGGAAATGAACCGTACCGTTCAAATCCAACCTTCGGCTGCGAAGCCCAAGCCGGTGCCATACAAGGTCAATGGAAGAGCCGGACTCCACGACCTTCTCCACCTCATGGTCAGTGCATGAGTACAACATAAGCAGGACCGCAATCTCATGCTGAAGTGGTCTTAGCCACAGGGTCAGCTCCACAGGCTACCCTCTACCTAGCCCGCCTCGGTACATGTCTCGGCGCTAGTAAAACTGAGCCACGGGCATGTTCACAGTGCTCTGAGCCATGAACGCATTCATGCTCCTTATATCACATATCCTGAGCCATGGGCCTGTTCACCTTGCTCTTATAACAACTGGGCTACAGGCCTGAATACCGCACCATGGAGTCTACAACAACAGTTGCACTCTTACCTCCTCACTTTAGGCTAGGAGCAACCTCGCATATTCAGAAATATGCGCTCCGGATTAACCCACAGGAGAACCCATTTCACCATCACCAAGTCCTGATGATGATGGATCTATGGCCAGGGCAACTACATGATATATTTCACTATGATTATTTAGTATCTTTTAGATGAATTTCAAGATTCAACCAAGTTGTATAACATGCAAGATATAACAGAAAGTAAACAACATAAACTCAACATTATGCTATTATTGTAATCACATCAACCTGATCCATCTCAAGGATCCAACATCACATGTTATCACTTGGCCTCTTGCCAATCATCCAGATCCATCTCAAGGATCATCACATACCATGGGATCTCAATCCCTCATTATATACTGCCACTACTTCTCAAGGCTTACATCATCATCATGGGACACACATCATACATGTAACCTCTTCAACAAGAGTAATTATTAAAGTGATGTTACTCATCACATATGTCTCATAGCCTTCTCATGGCTAATCATTACCTACATGGTTAATATATTCAATAATCATATATTCAACATATGAACTACGCTTACTATCATGAGATGACATTCAAGATGCTATACTTAACAATTATACATTGTCTGGTGATCAAGTGCATAAAGCACCTCATTAAGCAAACCATATCTATGCTTATCCTCAACCCAGTATTATACGAATAATCAATATGTTCACTTCATGCATGTAGTCATGTTAGATATACAGAACCAACGTTATCATTACTACTACCATTATCATTATCATTACTACTACAATCATCATTATCATGATTATTAGCAAAGAGTTACCATCGTTTGGAAACAAGGATATATACATATAACTAATTGTTTTCATGATACAAGGAACCGTCAAGAAAGGATAACAAACCCTCACAAAAGCTCACCACAACCCTCACCAAAAAAAGGATGTAATGGCCACCTTCCCTCACCCAAAACTCAAAGCATAACGACTTGTATATAAGCAGCAACGCTGCGTTGCCACCAAGGCAACCAGCTTGTGCGACACAACGTCATAAAGAAGAACAACATGCATCAGGAGAGGAGAGGTATTAGACATCCTCACCTATCGGGCAACGCCCGTCTCGCCCTTGCATTATCGGCCGACGCACAAGGGCAGCGCAATGCCCGACACCACCACTCACAATGCCCGATACAAAGGCTATCGTCCAGGTCATCTTTAAGAGGATAACAACCAAGAGAGAGAGAAAGAATATGTCCACAAAACGTGCAACAGATTAACTAAGGCCTAATGGACGACACACAGCAAGAGAGAGAGAAAGAATATGTCGCCCGTCACCACTCCATCTCGCCCAACACCAGCCTATCGGCCAACACCCACCTCACTAGGTCTATCGCCCAACACAAGAGCAAACATGTCGCCCAACACACTAAGCCAAAGGATATCATCCAACAGGGTCATCTTCCTCCTCAAACACAAGGTGCCCAAAACCCTAGAGGGTCAAGGGGATAGCTCACCTCAATCAACCAGGAAAGAGTGGTCTTGCATACCACCTATCACCCATCGGGAAACAAAAAAACCAACCCTCAACAAGGTCCACTACAACCAAGCTCACCCTTCTAGTACATGGTGAGAGGAGAGTGTTGCTCAATCAACTAGAACACAAGCTCACCTCAATCGACTAAGAAAGAGGGGAGTTGCTCATGATACTAGAGACTTAAGCTCACTCCTCTAGACCATGGAGAGAAAGGAGTATTGCTGACCTACAAACCCTAGATCACAAGGGACACTAGACCACATAGGTGATCGGCCAACATGAAGCTAAGCAAGAAACTAAGCTACTAACATATGAACAAGATCATAACAAGAGATAATGGAGTTAGGGTTAGAAGTTATGCAACCCGCCTTAAGCTCCAAGCTCCAAGGAAGAAGAAGAGCTCCAAGCTTTAAGGGATGTCGACCACCACTAGCTTCTCCAAGGTGTGTTGGCCACCAAGCTGCTCCTTTAAGGGTGGGGGTGTGTGTATCGGCCGACACAAGCAAGGGAGGAGGGAGTGTCGTGCACTCAAGGTGGAGGGAAAAGCAAAGGACCAAAGGAACTCCTAGCTAAGGGAAGGACACGCCTATATAGAAGGAAAGGGAGGAGAAAACAAGGTAGATCCTAGCAAGGTGTCGTCCACCCAAAGGACACTTGTCCTAGAGCTCAAGCCACCACTCTAGCAAGACTCATACACTTGTCCAAGGTCCTTGCCACATGTATGCACTAAGCTCCAAGTGGCCACCAAACAAGGTCAAGGTTGGATCAAGCACCATGGGCGACACAAAGCACATGCACCATAGCCGACACACATGGGCGATACACCACCAGGGCGACACAAACCCTGGGCGACACAAGCTCAGGCCAACACAGCTTGCCCTTGCTCGACACAGGGCACAAGGAAGCAAAGGCAACACTCAACAAGGCCCAAACAAGCTCAACCATGCCCAAAAGAACTCAAGCAACGAGCCCAAGCCTTCCTCTCAAACCTAGAGGAAGCAAAGAGAGAGGGAAACACCTCACAAGGTGGCAAAGTTGCTCACAAAACCCTAGACTTGGTTTATTTGCAAGTATCCCCTCCAACTCTCAACAAAGCACAACCAAACCCTAATCACCACTTAAAGGTGATTAGCAAGCACCACAACATCAGGGTTAAGCAAAGCAAACAGGGTAAACCCCAAACGAAGGTCAGGGTCCTTACAGTTATGCCCTATCTCATTTTCACTCTTATTTTGCATTTCACCTGCCATTTACTTTTGGTTGTTTGCTTTTGCTTTATTTAGCTTGGTGTTTACCTGTTTTGCATACTTGCATGCCATGTAGGTTGCTTTATTGTCATTTTTTGTGTAATTTAAAAAAAATCCTTTTTGCCATGCATTGCATATCATGTAGATTTTTGGTAATTTTTGCATGTTTTATCTAGGATTTGCTTGTTTATTGCTTTAAGTTCAATAATATAGGCTTAGATGTGATTGAAGGCAACTTGGCACCGTTTTGGCCAATTTTGTCCAAATTTGAGATTTCTCGTCTAAAAGTGTGTTTCAACCCAATCTCTACTTTTTGGATTGAAAATAATGACCTTTGACAAATTCAAGTGAATTATCTTTGTTTGTTGCTAAATGGTATCAATTCTTGACTTTTTACATGTACACCACCTCTCTTATGTTTGTGAATAATTTGGTTGAATTGTCACTTGAGCAAGCTATGAGCGCTTAGTGTCTATGAAATCACTTGATTGAAATATCAAGTTGTTCATTCATGTGGTGTGACATTGTTGAATGAAGTGTTGGATTAATTTTCATGAAGGATACCTTATGCTGAGAATCACGCCAATGACCCCTCTTTGACCCGACTCTTCACTCACCATCTTCTTACCCCTCCGCCTCATAAAAGGATGCCAAAGTGAACATATCAACTGTGGCCACCTCCAAAAGTTTGAGGTGGCCACATCTATGTCTCACCGCTTCACTCTCATCACCATATGCCAATGTACTCCAATGGCAAATAAAAAGAAAAAAAAGTGTAAAGAAAATAAAAGGTGCTCCTGTTTAAGAGCATCTAAGTAAAAAAAAAGATGAGTGCTCTATGTAATAGCACTCACTACTACAGAAACAACATTCAGAGTCGCTTATCTAGGCGTCATTTATTAAGATAATCTGACGCCTATACTAGTCAACATATGATATTTAGGGAAACCGACGTCTATCGTCGAAGACCAGCCAGAAACAGGTACCACTTTCTATTCAGCATCGGCTGGATATAAAAAACCGACGCCTAAAATCGCCCGCGAAATCCAAATTTCGAGCGAAAAAAAATTTGCATCACTGATGCGATGATTTTGAGTCGCATTTATAGACTTGTTTGATATGTGTTTTATGCATTTATTAGTCATCTTCATGGTTAATGTTGCATAATTCATTCATTTTGGACTATGCTACTTCTTTATGTCAAATTCCCTTTATTTAAGCATTTTGAGTATTAATTATCAAAAGAATATATTTTGTGTGAACTTATGTGGTTTCGTGTGTTAATTTCAGGAAAAACGAGTATCTGCTGCCATCGATACCATCGACTAGGCCAAAGGTTGCTAGCCGCAAGGAGCATCATAGAGTCGATACTATCGACAGGAGAGTCGATGGTATCGAGATACCTTCAGGTTGCTGGCGGGAAGATAGTCGATACTATCGACGAATGTCAATACCATCGACAAGTGGAGCTACAGCGACGGTAAAAGGACAAAAGCGACGCCTAAAGAGTCGATACCATCGACCTGCGTCGATGGTATCGAGCTAGCATCAGTCGCGATAAAGCAAAGAAAAGAAGACCAGCCGGTATAGTGCAGCGTCGATACTATCGACTCGCGTCGATGGTATCGACAACCGTCAGATATGAGTTTGTTTCAGATTGATCTTAATCAGACGGCTGTGATTAATTGACGACCTAATTCGGGAAATATACCTAATGACGGCACCCCAGAGAGGGGGATCACGTCATTAGCCGCTGCACACATCCCAGAGAGCAAGGAGAGAAGAACGGAGCACGAGAGCACGCCCTAGCCGATCCGGACACTGAAGAAGACAAATTCCACCACCAAAAGGTGGGAGAACGTGTATTCCACGCCAAGGATCGATTAGATCTTCTCCGTTCAGGGGTTTTACCACTCAATCACGTTTTTCTCCATGTTGCCCTTTTTCTTCCCCACGTTGTATTCTGAGATGAACATGCGGGGCTAATCCCCTTTGTCTTTAGGATCGGGAGTAGCCTGGGAATTCATTATATGACAATTTTATCGTAGTAATTCAGATCTTATCTCTTGAATCCGTGGTATAATTTTGTTTTCGCCAATATATTGTTATGCTTGATTACCATAATGATAATCTAATACCCTTAATTACTTTGAAAGAAGAATTAATGGTTGAAAAGAGACGGAATTTACATTAATTGACAAATCCCTTGAACAAGGTGGTGTAAGATTAATGGTGGATACCGAGAGGTCATTTTTAATGCACCTAGTTTAGGGTATAGGTTACTACGAAGGTGGAACCGACCTAAACATAGGTAGTGAATTGTACCACGACAGTGGGCAATTCTGATTTCAGGCCACTACCCGGATAGAGAGATAAATTTGGATGACTGAATAGAATTTAATACAATGAAAACCCACGGTGAAACCGAAATCCTAAAGATCTCCTTTTGAATTGATTAAACCAAACATTTAATCGATTGCTTTGTTTTCTTTCATTTTTTATTTTCTTTTAATTTTAACAACAACTTTCAACTTTTTAATCATCTTAGCTGATCGCAAGTAGTTAGTAAGAGTCTCTGACAATTTCACGTGTCCCTGAGTTCGACTCAGGCCTCACAAAGGCCTATATTATTTCGACGCGTTCACTTGCATTTCTACGCACAGTAAAATTGCGTCAAGTTTTTGGCACCGTTGCCGGGGATACGGCGAATTGTCGGCACTACGAGTGCTACAAGAGGCCACTCTAGGCCACATTTTTTTTAATTTGAAAAATCTATAATCAATCTTCTAAATATTTGCAATCGTCAAGCACTGTACTAAGTTTAATTTTTCTATTTGCAGGTACTGTGCATGGTGCAGACGCGTAGTGCAGACTACACGAGGCAAGCACCAGAGGTTCTGCTGCTGGGATCGGAAGACGAGGATGAGCATAATCAAGATCAGCTGGAAGATATAGCTTATGAACCTGAAAAAGAAGAGATGGACGAGCCACAGACAATATGGGATAAGATCAAGGCTTCTTCCTCATCCGCTTCCAAAGGGCCGATCAAGAAGCAAGCGGTGAATATTCCGACATACAAGATTGATCCGGCTTTAATCAACTTGGTGAAGTCGAATGCTTTCCATGGGCTCAAAAATGAAGACCCCGTCGCGCACATAAGTCAATTTGGGGAGAATTGTGATATGATAAAAATCGACAGATTTCCACAAGATGTGCTCTACTTGAAACTTTTCCTGAGTTCTCTAGCGGGAAATGCACGCGAATGGCTACACAACTTGGACGATGAATACGTGGAGTCTTGGGACCACATTGTGGAGGTCTTCTTCGAGAGGTTCTTTCTGCCTGAGAAGACCAATGACATGATTAGAAAGATCCATAACTTCACCCAACAAGCAGGAGATACCTATTATGAGACCTGGGAAAGGTTTCAGATCATGCTCAGGCATTGCCCGCATCACGGGCATGATAAGGAGACCCAAGTCAAGATCTTCTATTTTTCTCTCTCCGAGCATGATAGAAGCAACCTCGATTCAGCTGGTTCTGGATTCTTCTTGAATAACACAGACACTAGATGTTGGGAAATCTTAAAGAACATGGCTAAGAAACAATCATGGGGCGAAAGAGGCGCCGTGGAGAAGGTCCGAGTGGCAAGTGAATCTAAAACAATAAAAGAGATGAATGAGAAGATGGATCTTCTCACAAAGAAATTGCTTGCAAAGGAGGATACTGAGTCTGAGGACGAGGCTCAAGTGAAATTCATGAGGCAGCAACAAGGCTACAGGAATAACGACTATTCATGGAGGAAAGAAAAGAAGTTCTCCTGGAAGGATCCAAATAACTTCTTGTAGGATCCGGATGCTAAACCTCAACTAGTAGCGGATGATAAGAGCACAGAGCTGCTCAATCAAGTGATAAAGCAAAATCAAGAACTCATGGCTACTTTCAGCCAGCAAATAAAGCAACAAGGGGAGTTCATGAACCAATTTGGGCAGACACTGTAGAGCCATGGGGCTCAAATGAGAACAATAGAGACATCTATGGCACAGATGGCTGCAGAGATAGCCAGTTTGAAGAAGCCGGTACATCCGGGTTTCTCGGGAAATACTAATGTTCCAGGAGGAAACCAACAAGCAAAGGTCGTCTTGCTAAGAAGTGGCAAGAAATTGTTAAATCCCAGGGCCGATGAAGCAAGCAAACCCCAAGCTGAAATTGTAGGTGAGGCCACTGAGGAGCTGCCTGTACCGGTCACAGAATTAGTTGATGACATAGCAGTGGATGCTACTGAAGACCCGATTGCAGAGGAGGAGGATCCTCAGAAAAGGACACCCTATGTGCCACCGCATCAAAAGGTACATGTTGTCTTGGTCCCTTATCCGAACAGTGCTAAGGCAAGGAAGGTAGACGCCCAATTCAAAAAGTTCTTAGACAGTTTTAGAAAGCTTTTAGTCAACATCCCTCTATTGGAAGCTATTGAGAAAATCCCTTCTTACGGGAAATTTCTGAAGGATATCATCACCAAGAAAAGAAAAATTCTGGACACTGAAGTAGTTGTGCTTAAGGAGCAAGTGAGTGCCTTTATCATGGGCACATTGCCACCAAAGAGGCAAGATCCTGGTTGTTTCAACATTTCATGCTATATCGGGAAAGTCAAATTTGGTGAGGCATTATGCGACTCGGGAGCAAGCATCAATCTAATGCCCCTTTCTACATTCAAGAAGTTGGGATTAAAGGAGTCACGGAAAAGCAACATGACAATTCAATTGGCGGATAACTCTGTGGTGAAACCATATGGGATTTGTGAAGATGTGCTTGTGAAAGTGGATAGATTTGTATTTCCTGCAGATTTTGTCGTCATGGAGATGCAAGATGAACAAGGCAATGAGATATTACTCGGAAGACCATTCCAAGCTACAGCCGACATGATGCTCGAGATGGGGAGAGGTCGGTTGACCTTGGGTATAGCCGATGACCGATTTGATATGGTCATGCCTTCCAGCGCCACTTCACCTAAATCCAAGGAGCAATGCCACATGGTAAAACATTTTGATAATACCATCTCACTTTGTCTAGGGAAGCCATTTCTAGATATGGCTCATGTAATGACCAAGGTGGATAAAGGGACTTTGGCTGTAGACATCATGGAGCAGACCAAAGTAGTATCCCTTTGCAAGGTTGTCGGGTTCCCGAATGACGAGGATGAGGACATTCCTCCCTCTACAGAGGATGATGCCATAGCAAGTTCAGTTTTTGATGCATATCCGGAATTACCACTGGAGGCTTGTTTAGTCAATATCACTCATGATTGGATGAAAAGAAAATAACTCAAGGAGTGCGCCAAAATGCTTCAAATGCTTCCATGCTTCTATGCGAGGTATTATGATGATTTAGGTGAACTTCCCCCTCCGCTTCAATCATCCATGATCAGCCCGTCGGAGTTAAAGTTAAAGCCACTGCCACCGCATCTCAAATACGCCTTTCTAGCCGAGGAAGAAAAGTTACCTGTGATCATTTCTGCATATCTGAGTGCGGAAGAGGAAGACCAATTGTTGACAGTGCTGAAGAACCACCGGGGAGCATTTGGGTGGTCTATTACAGATATCAAGGGGATTTCCCCTACCTTGTGTCAGCAAAAGATTCGGCTCGAGGAGGGAGCCAAGCCGGTAATTCAACCGCAATGTCGACTGAATCCGAGCATGATGGAGGTGGTGAAGATTACACGAGGAAGGTGAATGAGGTCAAACTCATTTCACTTTCAGATGCATGACGTGCTTCAAGTCGTCTAGCCTAAGAAGTTAAATAAGGGCGCTTGTTGGGAGGCAACCCAATCATTGGTACTTTAGTTTTGTTCCTTTACATTCGTAGTTTGATTTGTTTTAACTTAGTGATTCAAGTAAAAAAGATATCGTGATCGTTTGCTACATGTGCAGGGCTGAGGCAGGGTCGATACCATCGACACTTGAGTCGATGGTATCGACCGGGGTACAGGTTGGCGACTACAAGAATCACATTGTGTCGATACTATCGACGGTCTAATCGATAGTATCGACACACCAACAGATTGATCGCCAAGTCAAGGTCGATAGTATCGACATGCCAGTCGATACCATCGAGATCTCTCGAGATTTTCAGAATAAATCGTCTTAGTGATGTCGATACCAACGACGGGCCTGTCGATGGTATCGACTCACACACAGAAGGCGGCGGCCGGCCTCACGAGGAGTTGCCCTAGTAATAGAGTCGATACTATCGACATGCGTCGATAGTATCGACGTGCCACGTCACCGATGCGCGAGAGGAGATCAACGGCGATCGCTGCAACCAGAGAGTCGATCTGTGGGACGGGTCGATACCATCGACATCTGTCGATAGTATCGACACGTCAGCGATTCGGGCCCCGTAGATCCAACCATCGACGACCGTCGATACTAGTGAAAATTTGGATTGTGCTACGCGCGTCGATACCATCGACCCGCGTCGATGGTATCGACGGGCACACAGCAGCGCCGGCGTCAATTATATAAGGAGAGGTCATTCGTCATATGACGTCACACCTTCAACGAGTTCTTCCTCCACTTGCGCCGAGCATCCTCCAGAGCAACCGGAGCCCAGTTAGGAGCACCACGGAGCACAAGTCTTCACCGAGCCTTCATCAAGCGGAGATTATCTTCTCCGACCTTCTACGATCTGCACCGAGCTCCTTCTTCTACTTCTCTTTCTTCCGCAATCATGGTGCATGGTGTTGGTGCATCGTCTTCACGCGCAAACCCGATGGACATCCCGGAGTTCGTGCCACCTCCGACCGCGTCAATCTCACGCCCGCGGCTGATCCATCCATCCGCGGAGGTAAAGAAGATCTATGAGGAGATTCTGAAGAGGAAAATCGAGCTGACCCGTTATGTTGAAAGGGAAACGATCCGCAACTTGGGGTTTGAGGCAAATCTCGCCTATGTCTTGAAAGGGCAGGCGAGGAACACGAGCAGGAGGCTAGATGAGATGGAGTTTCATGCTGACAGCCAGCCGTTCTTCAATGAATGGCCTACTTACAAGGAGCTGGTGGCAGAATTCATGGCGTCGTTGGATGTCTGTGTCGTGCCAAATGACATCGTAGCCACAGACTACGAGTGGATCAAGGGCTGGGTGTCTTTCCAGCTGTACAACAATGACTACCATCTTACACTCCATCAGTTCAATAATATTTACAACTGGCATCATTCTCCAAATGACTACCGGCGGCCGGACAACCATACCGACTATGACGTGATCTTCGCCGAGCTTGTGATGGAGCCGCCGGGAAAATCTATGAGCTACCACAACGCGGCGGTCGCGGATTTCGAGCATCCATTCGTGCAGGTTCTTCACTACATGATCTGCACCACATTATTCGGCTGTGGTGATCTAGATCTCAGCAAGTTCCAGGAGACGAACTTGTTCTTCTTGAACAAGCTTTTGAAGCGCCAAGAATGCAATTGGGGCGTGTTCTTTTTAACGCGTGTTTTGGCGGTGAAGAGGAGTACACGGATAGCTCCAATTCATTTTGGCAGGCTTATCCCCAAGCTGACATCTTATCTTGGGCTGAACTTCTCATCCTTGACTCCTCTCTCCAGCCAAGCAAGGTTAACCTCCAGCATCTGCACCGATCGAACCTTATCTTGCTTCGAGATGGTTTGGCGTACGCACATTGCCACGTCAACCAAGCATACAATGAATGCTCGCTTCCCGATCCGGTCTTCAACATAGAAGGGGCGCAACACTTCCGATGGCCTATCATAGCCATCGCTGACTCCGACGAAGACGGCGGCAAGTACGATGATGACAACAATGCTGATGAGGCTGACGAGGAAGAGGAGGCCTACACACCTCTTCGGGCTCGAGTGGCACCACGAAAGCGTCCTCAGATGCATCCAGGTGCATCTTCATCATCACAGCCTCCGCCACCACCACCGCCCTCGCAGCCAAACGAGGATGCCTACTCGATGCAGGGCATGTATGCTATGCTGCAAGACATACAGCAGACGCAGCAGCATCACATGGCGATGTACACCGGTATTCAAGACACTACAAACCGGTTATTGGACAATCAAAGCGAAATGTTCGAGAATGAGCGTCTTCTCCTCGACAACCAACAACAAATTCATGATCGGTTGCAACAGATGGAGATGCAACAGGAGCCCTTTTACGACCACTATTGGAGCCAAAATTACTTTGGAGGCTATCCACAGCCTCCACCTAGGGCCCAGTTTGATCCGAGCTTCCAGGGGGAGTATCCGTCTTGCGAACGTACGGCTCTGCAGTACCCGCCTCCACCTGAAGAGTAAAAACGGTATCACTGTTCCAACCTTTAAGTTTGTTTTTGACTATGAGGACATAATAGAATTCAAGCTTGGGGGGGTGATTGGAACAACTCTATCTTTTATTTTCTTTGTTTTTAGTTTTATTGCTTTTGTTTCTTGTCATTTGTTTCCTAAAATTTTAGTTTGTTTGTAGGATCCACATTCTATCTAGTGTAATCGTGGATGTCGTTAATCTTGAGTCATCTCAGTGGCATGTGCATGGATTTAAAGGGAAAACTAAAAAAATTTTAGTGTTCGCAAGCTTGAGTGTTGGTTAAACCCTGATCACCTGACTCAGAAAATGATTGGTTTTGTCAACTTTAAAATAGAAAATCACAACTGTACATTCCTAATGATTCATGAGAGTGGACGGAATTGGTTGTTTGAGCCTAAACTGACCAAATGATAATGAGACTTTAATTTGAAGTAAGAGAGAAAAACCTTTTAACTACTACACAGGTCAGTAAGGAGGGACACATAATATTTTTCAAAGGTTCAGTCAACTAGTTTTGTGATCTTTCCACCTCATTGTTTTTCACCATCCACCAAGATTTGGAAGTGAAGTACGGTTTTAACTCTTTTTGATTGCATGATATTTAGATAGGACTTGCATTGCAACCACCTTCATATGTTTTGCATGAAAAAAATATGAAAATAAAAAATTATAGAATAGGTATACATGCACATTACCCTTAGGTGCATGTCATTTAGTTGCATTCATAAATTTTATGCATAAAGTATATCATGTACCTCATTTATTCTTTAATGGTGAATTAAATTGTTCCATACCTTCCGAATAGTGTAAATATTTGAATTATGCAGAAAAAAATAAGCCCAATAAGTATTCATTGACAATTATGGATATAAGGGTTTGAAAAAAAAAATTTGAAGGAAAAAAATCTGAAATTGAAAAAAAAGGAGAGAAAAGTTATTTAGAAGCAACTAGAATAAGAAGGAGAAAGGAACTTAATTTCACCTGCATTTCAAGACGAGTGAGTACATGATGTAGCTTAATTAGATATCCATCTCGTTTTGAGACGGATTGTTAGTGCATGCATCATACCACCCAATCTTAGGCATTAGGGCATCTTTCATGTGCATTTGCATCAATTAGGGCATTTTTGTTTTATGCATGTTGAAACCGTATAATACTTCCACTTCTTCCATGAGCCACCCATTTCATCCACCCGTTGCTCGTATTGGTAGGCCACCATGAATTTCTCCTCACTAATGAATATCAGGAGAACGACTTCCATGTAGATGGTAGCTAGGGCGAGCAACGTAGCTTAGGAGATCACAAGATGCACTAAGTCTGGACCGGCAAATTTTATTATGTTAACTGCCTTATGTGATAGTGTTCATCAGTTTTGAGGTCAATATATTTTATGGATGATTACTGTCGCCTTTAGGGTAATTATCATTCTTTGGTTAGTGAGGGCCGGTATGTGAATATCCAGTGGGAGTCATATGGGATGTTTGTTGTGATGTTTTGTTCTTTAGTTGACTCTGGCAATTTTATTCTAAGGTTTAGTTGCTTGAGGGCGAGCAATGTTCAAGCTTAGGGGAGTTTGATGCGATGATTTTGAGTCGCATTTATAGACTTATTTGATATGTGTTTTATGCATTTATTAGTCATTTTCATGGTTAATGTTGCATAATTCATTCATTTTGGTCTATGCTACTTCTTTATGTCAAATTCCCTTTATTTAAGCATTTTGAGTACTAATTATCAAAAGAATATATTTTGTGTGAACTTATGTGGTTTCGTGTGTTAATTTCAGGAAAAACGAGTATCTACTGTCGTCGATACCATCGACCAAGCCATAGGTTGCTAGCCACAAGGAGCATCACAGAGTCGATACTATCGACAGGAGAGTCAATGGTATCGAGATACCTTCAGGTTGCTGGCGAGAAGACAGTCGATACTATTGACGAATGTCGATACCATCGACAAGTGGAGCTATAGCGACGGTAAAAGGAAAAAAGTGACGCCTAAAGAGTCGATACCATCGACCTACGTCGATGGTATCAAGCTAGCATCAGTCGCGATAAAGAAAAGAAAAGAAGACCAGCCGATACAGTGCAGCATCGATACTATCGACTCGCGTCGATGGTATCGACACCGTCAAATATGAGTTTGTTTCATATTGATCTTAATCGGACGGCTGTGATTAATTGATGACCTAATTCGGGAAATATACCTAATGACGGCACCCCAGAGAGGGGGATCACGTCATTAGCCGCTGCACACATCTCGGAGAGCAAGGAGAGAAGAACGGAGCACGAGAGCATGCCCCAGCCGATCCGGACACTGAAGAAGACAAATTCCACCACCGAAAGGCGGGAGAACGCGTATTCCATGCCAAGGATCGATTGGATCTTCTCCGTTTAGTGGTTTTACCACTCAATCACGTTTTTCTCCATGTTGCCATTTTTCTTCCCCACGTTGTATTCTGAGATGAACATGCGAGGCTAATCCCCTTTGTCTTTAGGACCAGGAGTAGCCCGGAAATTCATTGTATGACAATTTTATCGTAGTAATTCAGATCTTATCTCTTGAATCCGTGGTATAATTTCGTTTTCTCCAATATATTGTTATGCTTGATCACCATAATGGTAATCTAATACCCTTAATTACTTAGAAAGAAGAATTAATGGTTGAAAAGAGACGGAATTTACATTAATTGACAAATCCCATAAACAATGTGGTGTAAGATTAATGGTGGATACCGAGAGGTCGTTTTTAATGCACCTAGTTTAGGGTATAGGTTACTACGACGGTGGAACCGACCTAAACATAGGTAGTGAATTGTACCACGACAGTGGGCAATTCTGATTTCAGGCCACTACCCGGATAGAGAGATAAATTTGGATGACCAGATAGAATTTAATACAATGAAAACCCGCGGTGAAACCAAAATCCTAAAGATCTCCTTTTGAATTGATTAAACCAAACATTTAATCGATTGCTTTGTTTTCTTTCATTTTTTATTTTCTTTTAATTTTAACAACAACTCTCAACTTTTTAATCGGCTTAGCTGATCACAAGTAGTTAGTAAGAGTCTCTGACAATTTCACGTATCCCTGAGTTCGACTCGGGCCTCACAAAGGCCTATATTATTTCGTTGTGTTCACTTGCGTTTCTGCGCATAGTAAAATTGTGTCAGTCACATACAACGTCGGTGTTTTCAGTAATCACCGACGCCTATACTAGAAGGATATTTCCGTGAAAAGTTCCACTTTTGTTGTCGGTCAATCCTTTGATAACTGACTCGGATAATATTTCCTGCCAAATAAGATTGTCTAATTTGGACGTCAGTTTTTTCCTATAAACCGACGCTTATCTGAATCGGCATCGGTTAGCTACAGAACAACCGACACTGTTTGTTGTGGCGTCGGTTTTTTGTAATGACCGACACTGATTGTTTACTAATTAGCACCTCGTGAAGCCGACTCTTCCCCTTTCTCTATTTCACTACAATCTAGCGTCGATCCATTTTAGGTCTGGCGATTACGGTGAGAAAGCACCCGCCGCCGCTGCCGCTCCTTCCCCCTGCTTGGTGATTCTGGTGAGCAAGCACCCACCTCCGCCGCCGCTCCTTCCCCCTATTTGCTTTGGCGATTCTGGTGCTGACACTGTCTCCTGGTCGGCCCCGGCACGCCTCATTTTCACCCGGCCGCTCACCGTCGCCGGCGCTCTGCTCTCTCCTCACCGACGCTCTGCTCCTGGTCGCTCGCTCACCTAGTACCCTTCTTCTTCCTCTTCCTGCTTAGACAATAGGGTTTCTTCGGCTTGCTCCTTGCTCCTGCTCCTGGCCCCCTACCCCTCTTCCTGCTTTTCCTGCTCTTCTCATTTTTAATTGAGTTGTACATGCATCAAAATCATTCCTACTTCATATAAGCTCTGTATGTATGTCATGCTGCACCCATTTACATCTTTATGTATGAACTGCTTTATGTATGAATTGCTACACCTACATTACATATTTATCATTTGCACATACATTGATGCTCTACTATGAACTCAACCACTAATATTTACTGATACATTATACTTGTACCTATACATACATTCATACCTTAGTTTTTCTTGTATTGTTATGTGTTCAACTAATGTATTATCTATGTAGATGTACTTTGTAGTTTGCAATACATATAACAGTATAATGTAAATATCATGTACTACCTACTACTAATGTTATGCGTTCAACTAATGTATTATCTATGCATATTCTATACTATGTTTCAGGAATTAATTGATCATCTACTGCTGCCCGCTATCTCCCTACCTGTCGCCTGCTCACCTGCTTGCCTGTCTACTCGCCTACCCTCCATCTCACCCTCTCTCCCTACTGACTCTCAAATAGAGGTAATTGATCTAGCTTGCTTACATTCCTTGTAATGCCATCTTTTATGTGCTATGACCCACTAGTCACCTTTAGAGTATTAAAATGATGCAACTTGTACACTTGTTAAATTTGAATTTATAAATCCTATGAAATGATATCACCCCACAAAATCAGTAGTCACTATTATGTCTTGTACACTCTAGAATCAAGATCTAATGATCTTATGCCCATTCTAGTGGATTATTATGACCTATGATGACCTAACATGAAACCATGCTCTTAATGATATGATTTTGTTGGCCTACAAACCCATCTAAGATTTACTCATTAGGAGTAAATCTTGGATAGTCCCTAGTTTGGGACTGTTCTTGAACACCTAATCTCACTTAGGATGTAAGTATATAATGTGTATTGGGTTTTCGAGAAAATTTCGGCAGCATTTCCCCGTTTGTTCTCTAAGTACATATGTACTTAGAGAACAGCGGGGAAATGCTATCAAAATTTTCTCGAAAACCCAATACACATTATACACTTACTAGTTAGATTACGTGTTCAAGGATGGGATAGGTGGTACACATTTATTATATATAAGAATGACATCACATGTACTTGTTAACCGTAGACCCTAATCTTGTCCTAATATATACTTATTTTCTCTTTGATCATAGAATGGATAGATCATGGATGTCCATTCGCAATCGTTGCACCCCAGAGTTTATATCTGGTCTTGATCAGTTTATTAGATTTGCCGAGGAACATAGGAAAGAACCTGGAGATAGGTTGTACTGTCCATGTAGGCATTGCGGTAACAACTTGAAAGTCAGGACTGGTGACGAAATCAAAAGTCATGTCATGTGCAACGGGATTGTACAAGGCTATACAGAATGGCACTGGCATGGAGAGATTTCAAACTCAAAATTAGTGGATGTCGATAGCAATGCTTGGGTGGAAGAAGAAATTGCCTCCGATGACGTAGATGTGAACGAACTAGTTCCAGTAGTCATTGTTGATGCGATGCTGGATAGTTGTAGGGTAGAGCACACTGATCCACCTCCTATCTTTACAAACATTGTGCATGATGCTGAGATACTGTTATACATAGGCTGTGCTAAGTTTACGAAGCTTAGCGCTGTGTTGAGATTGTATAAGTTGAAAGCTAACAATAGATGGAGTGACAAAAGCTTCACTTCATTGTTGACTTTTTTGAAAGAAATGCTTCCTGAAGGAAACGAGCTGCCAATCTCAACATACCAGGTAAAGAAATTGTTGTGCCCAACGGGAATGGAGGCCAACAAGATACACGCATGCCCGAATGATTGTGTATTATTTCAAAAGGACTATGTGGATTTGAAAGATTGTCCAAAATGTGGTGTGTCACGGTATAAATTGACGGCTTCGGGGGAGTCCAAAACTGGTTCTCTTGCCAAGGTGATGTGGTATCTACATATAATATCACAGTTTCAACACTTGTTTGCAAATCTGAAATATGTGAAGAATTTGAGGTGGCATGCAAATGTTACGAAAAATAATGATGGGATCCTACGACCTGCATCTGATTCCCCACAGTGGAAGAAGATTGATCTATTGTACCCCAAATTTGGTGAAGAAGATAGGAATCTAAGAATTGGGCTTTGTACAGATGGGATGAATCTGTACGGGACATTGAGCAGCCAACATAGCACTTGGCCAGTCATGCTTGTTATATACAATCTTCCTCCCTAGCTGTGTATGAAAAATAAGTACGTTATGCTGTCATTGTTGATATCGGGACCTAAACAACCCGTAAATGATATCAATGTTTATCTTGAACCTCTGATTGATGACTTAAAGAAACTTTGGGCTGAAGGTGTGATGACCTATGATGCTTCAAGAACAGAGACATTTCGTTTGCATGCTATGTTGTTTTGCACTATTAATGACTTTCCAGCATACGGGAATTTGTCTGGATATAGTGTTAAAGGAGCTAAAATGTGTCCTATATGTGAAGAAAACACTGATTCAATAAGACTAAAACATGGCGGAAAGACTGTATATCTTGTTCATCAAAGGTTTCTTTCAAAATTCCATCCGTATCGTAGGAAGCGCAAAGCATTCAATGGATGGAATGATGAACGGAGTGCACCTAAACCTATACCAGGGGATGTTTTTTATGAAAGACTAAAAGACATTGTCAATGAATTTGGTAAGAAATCACAATGTAGTATGGCCACACGGAGTGACAATTCTTCATTCAAGAAGAAGTCAATATTTTGGGATCTTCCTTATTGGAGTTCTTTGACAGTCAGACATTGTATCAATGTAATGCACGTTGAGAAAAATGTCTGTGATAGCATCATTGGTACTCTGTTAAATATACCAGGTAAGACTAAAGATGGAATAAAATCCAGACTGGACCTACGTGAAATGGGAATAAGGTCAGAATTAATAGAATTATGTGAAATGGGTAATAAAAGAACATACTTACCTCCCGCTTGTTACACATTGTCTAGAAAGGAGAAGAAAGCTTTTTGTGAATGCTTGGTAAATGTTAAGGTGCCACAGGGTTACTCATCTAACATCTGTAGATTGGTATCAATGAAAGATCTGAAGTTGATAGGTCTTAAATCTCATGATTGTCACACTCTAATGCAACAAATATTGCCGGTGGCAATTCGATCTATATTGCCGAAGCATGTAAGATTTGCAATCACCAGACTTTGTTTCTTTTTCAATAGTCTATGCAACAAAGTTATTGACCCTGATACTCTTGATAATTTGCAAAGAGAAGTGGTTGTTACCCTATGTCATCTTGAGATGTATTTCCCTCCTTCATTCTTTGATATCATGGTACATCTTTTTGTCCACTTGACTAGGGAAGTGAAAATGTTGGGACCAATTTTCTTGCATTGGATGTATCCCTTTAAACGATACATGAGCTTTTTTAAAGTAGATGTTCGAAATCGTTATCGGCCTGAAGGGAGTATTATTGAAGGTTATGTGGCGAGAGAGGTTATAGATTTTTGCAATGACTTTCTGAGTGGTAATAACACTCCTGTTAATGACAAGAATGTTGAGGAGGGTAAAGGAATTTTGGGATCACGGGTGAAAGTAATCATCCATTAGCAGTTAGAACAAGGTCACTTGTATATTTTACACAACATGGATGAAGTGAGTGTTTATATCGAGGAACATACCAATTTCATCAAGAGAAAACATCCTCGAGCAAGTTCAATGTGGCTTGCTAGAGAGCATAACAAGACTTTTACTAAGTGGTTTGAAGATAAAGTCTTATATCAACTATCTCAAACACCAAATGATATTACGGAAACTATCAAATGCCTCACCTTTAAACCAAAACTGAATATTATGTCTTATGAAGGGTTTGAAATTAATGGGTTCACATATTACACAAAGCGCCAAGATGATAAGAGTGTCGTCCAAAACAGTGGGGTCACTCTTCAAGTGTCGACTATGTATTTTGCAAGTGCAAAGGATAAGAGTCCATGTGAAGCTAAAATGTCATATTACGGTATCATTGAAGACATATGGGAATTTGACTACATAGATTTCAGAATTCCGCTCTTTAAATGTAATTGGGTTGATAACACCAAAGGAGTTATAGTGGATGATTTGGGTTTCACTTTAGTGAACTTTGAAAAGATTGGCGAGAAGGGTGAACCATTCATATTGACATCACAGGCGAAACAAATATTCTATATCGATGATCATGCAAATGATAAATGGTCAGTTGTTCTTCATGGTAAAAGACAGTTCATTGAAGATCCAATAGATGAAGAAGAGTACTATGATAAATATGATGACTCCAGTCCATTCTTAGTTGGGTTGCCAACTCCACAAAATATTGAAGCTAATGATGACGTATATGTGCACGGAGATCACAATGAAGGATTGTTAATTGATAAAAGATCACAATTTTAGAGGCATGCATGTTTATATTTTTTTATTGAAGCTAAATTTTTGCTTTTTTCATATCAATATCATTTTCTGATTTGATGTTTCATTATCTTCTAGTTAATACAAATGCTAAACGTTGTGGGAGGGTGCTAAGGAACTATAGGACCAATCTCACCCGAGATTACATACGCGATGCTGAGAATAGGTTCTTGATTGATTCCAATTCTAGACATTGATCAGTATTTCACTAACTCTACACTAATAATTTTTGTTTGTATTCTCTTTGAAAAATAAATATAGGAAGAAGGAAGCCACACAGCAATGGAACTACTTGGACCCCAAAGACTGGGAGGAGTTTGTTACCTAAAGAAAAACAGATGAATTCAAGGTATTAAGCGCCACTCCCAACTTAATTAATATATGTTTTTATGTATTCACCTATTCAAGATTAACCTTTATTGTTACTAACCAAATCAATGTGCTAACTAACTAGGATATCAGCGATGCTCAACGACAACTACATGTTACGACCACACAATGGGTCCAAGAGGATATGCAGGCGTTCACCAAAGACTACAGCCTTTGCAGGACGGCCATGACATAGCTATGCAGGATATGTAGGCGTTCGCCAAAGGTTATATAGATATATAGGCAGCAAGCCATGAAACAACAAAAGAAGCCACAATGAAGAGAAGCAGGATACAGATACAATACATAAAGTGCAGCACGCACAAGTGCTTCAGATTCATATAACAACATGACAAACTAACACATATATAGTGCATAACAACAACAACGCCGAATTTACATACAACACTAGCTTAGTACATATATAGTGGGACTAAGGTGATGATCCCACCTGCAAAAATAGGTTACCGACAACTGGGAGGTCGTGATTCAGCAACCGTATGCATTAGCAGGAGGACAAACAGATTCCACCGTTTGTGGTGAAATCTGTTTGTCCTCCTACTAATGCATACGATTGCTGAATCACGACCTCCCAGTTTTCAGTAACCTGTTTAGCAGGTGGGATCGTCACCTTAGTCCCACTATATATGTACTAAGCTGTTGTTGTATGTAAATTCGGCGCTGCTGTTGTTATGCACTATATATGTGTTAGTCTATCATGTTGTTATATGAATCTGAAGCACTTGTGCGTGCTACACTTTATGTATTTTGTAAATGAATATAGATGTATTTTGTTATATGAATCTGAATGTTTATACATATCTGAATGTTTATAGATGTATTTGAATGTTTCTACATGTGTGAATGTGAGAATTGAAATGATGTCTGAATGTATCAATGTATCTACTTGTGTGAAAAGTATATTTTTTTGATTTTGTAGGTTTGTGGCCTGTTTGTAGGCTGATATCAATGGATGTCATAAACCTGCAATTCAGAAAACTGAACTGCAGGTTCTCATCCTACTGACCAACCACAGCAGGACTGAAAACTGATAAGAAAAAAAAAATTAAATCATAGGCATCGGTTATTTATAGAACACCATCATCAAAGGCCTACAATGTCGGTTATTAGATAAAAATCACCGCCTAATATGACAAACAGCCCGACCGTGCAGGAAAGCACGGACGTGGTGGAAATGGTGTCGCTTATTCGTATAAAACCGACGCCTATAGTACTAAACACGGTTGTGCAGGGAAGCACGGCCGTGGTGTCTGGGAATATAGCGTCGGTGTTTTGAGTTAAAACCGACGCAGATAGTGTCCTAGATGGCGCCCTTTTTTTGTGGTGCGAACCCTATAGGCGTAGGCCAACTATATATACCCGACACCTAGAGGTCATATAGGCGTCGGTTATAAAACCGACGTCGAAGTGTTTGACCTTTAGCGGCGCCCACATAGGCGTTGCTTGAAAACCGTCGCTAAAAGGTGTTAAATAACTGACACCAAAGGTGTGTTCTGTAGTAGTGACTCCAAAATCTTACCACAACACTTTCTTCCATTTTCATACTCATTCAGTTAGGAAACATCAAACCTATCTCATTTTGCCCTTTTCTGTAGCCACATGGGTCATTTGGTGTGATTTGAAACATAAGGTTGAAAGCATGAAGTTGAAACAGCACTCCTTGTCATCTTTGATTAACACCATCATGAAACGGTTTACCCAGAACTACCTGAAAGAAATATGGATAGCTAGTGTGTTTTATGCACTATATTTGTATTTCATATGCTTTGTGCTCTTTTCATGATTGGTTTGTGAAAGCAGGAGAGGAGAGAGGTGGAATTCATGTACTTAGTCACAATTGATCTTATTAAGCAATAATCATCCTTTAATTTGCATTTGTCATTTCTTGCTTGTGAAAAATTTGTAGAGAGGTTGACTTGGAGCATACTTGAGGACAAGTATGTTTCAAGTTTGGGGTGGTGATTCAACCCTATTTGAGGGCTTCATCTTGTGTAATTTTGAGTTTCAATCAAACCTATACTTAATCGATTACATGTTATTTCCCCTAATATGCATATTTGTGTAAAATGCACTTATGGACATTATTTGCATGTTTTCCAAGCATTTGGACCACGCTTGATGGAAGAGAGAGAGGAGTGATCCTAGGATCTCTGCACCCTTATAGAGACCCAAAGTGAAGCCCGATGCTCCATCAACCTACCCCTAGTGGCCAAAGACCCATAGAAGCAAAGATGTCTAAGGAAATCTAAAGAATCAAGCCCAAGTGCAGTAGCAGACAGCATCATGGCCGTACAACAAAGAATGGTCATGCAAGGGATAGCCACCACAGTCGTTCCACCTAGAACAACCATGCTACATAACTGAAGAATGGGCATGGCACGGCATCACAGCCACCATCACCTTGCTCACCACATCCGTGCTACCCAACACGGCCATTCTACCCTTACCCCAACACAGTCGTGGTGACCACCACGACCGTGCCAGTTTCACTGCAAAAATGACCATCAACCTGTGATTTTGACATTTTAATTGACACAACCCATGGTGACCGCCACGACCGTTCTCACCCCTACCCACCACAGCCATGGTGATCCACCACAGTCGTGCTACTCACAAAACCTAGGTACTTTTTCCAGTGCATTTCCCACTTTACCGCTACTTGACCTATTGCTTCCTCCCCACCTATATATATGTGGGTGGCAGATGGAGGCCAAGGATGGTGACCCCTAGCTCACTCCTACCACTCCATTATCTCCCCCTCTCCATTCCACTTCATTTCCACCTCCATTTCACCATTCCCACCACCAAAACCCTAGTTTCTTCTTGTTTCCACCCATTTCCACCATCATTCCATGACCCTACACCTTGGAGGAGAAAGGATGACACCCTATAGCAGCTAAGTAGGAGGACTACTCCATCTACACCAAGCTCCATGGCTTCTTCAATCTCTTTCTCCTTTCTTTTTGTATTTTCCATTTCCATGAGTAGCTAGGCCCCTTTTGGTGGGTTGTTTGGGGTGTAAAATGTTACTTTGATACCATATTGGGGGAAAATGATATGTAAACTTTGTAATTCCATTTGTTAATGATTACGTTCTATTTCTATCTCATTCTCCATGAATCGCTTGTTGTTTTGTGTGTGAAATCACCTAGAAATTTAGGGAAATTGCTTATATATGTGAATTTTGAGATTTGCCCCTAGGTCCAATTCTTGGATCCCTAGGTTGCCTCCCATCTTCCTACATCCTAATCAATCTCCCTAAACCTAAGTGAGAGATCTAAGTAGCTAGATTAGATGAGTCTAGTGCAATTAGCATGGATCCTTATCAAGGCAACAATGTGGGGGAATTAGGGTCCAAAACACCAATTTCACCTCCCCATTACTACCCTCGGCCCCTAATTGCCCTAGGAATGTTTAATCAAGAAACCTAGACTTGATTAGACTCTAATTGAATTGAACATAATTTCTAACCCAATTGAGCCTCGCAAGGGTAGTAGGAAGTGTTACAGACAAGTTCCCCAATACACAACCTAGCATATATGTGGCCAGTTAGTAGCTAATGTTTATATATCACCCCCAACATAAGTGATAAGTACATCCCCTAAACAGCCCACACCTTCCTTAATTGCATTAAAACCCTAGTTTTCATATTGTTTAGCTAGTGTTAGCTTAGTTAGATTTTTTCCTGCTTAGTTAGCTTCTTGCCCTATTTTTGCCTTGTTCTTGCTAGTTTAGCTCTTTACTTGCTCTTGTGCTTTTCTTTTGCTTGCCTTAGTGTAAATTTCCTTTTCATATCTAGCTTAGTCATTTCCTTCTTACCTAGTCTTAATCTTGTATGGATCCTAACCTTCGTTTTGGGCTTACCCTGTTTGCTTTGCCTAAACCTGGTGTTTAGAGGCTTGCTTAATCACCAGAAGTGTGATTAGGGTTGTTGTGTTTTGTGGAGGTCTTTTTGGTGCAACTTGCAATTTACCCAAGTTCTAGGGTTTTTGTGCAAGTTTTCCACCTTGAGAGATCTCTTTGTATCTCTTTGCATCCTCTAGGGTTGAGAGGATGAGTTGGGAGCCTTGCTTGAGTTGCATTGGGCCTTGTTTGAGCTTGTTTAAGCTTGGGCATGTTGTTGGGCTTGAAGCCCTTCCTCCTTGCTTGGTGTATCATGCAAAAGGTGTTTGGGTGTGTCGGCCAGGAGGTGTATCGGCCAAGGAGTGTTTGTGGGTGTGTCGGGTTGCCATGTTCGACAACACACACCCCTCCACCTAAAATCGTTTGTGTCACCCTCTCTTGGACACATGGTGTTTGTTGCTAGCAAGTGGCAAGACCATGGACAAGTGGTGTTGGGGTGCTAGCATGTGGCATGACCCTTGGACAAGTGGTCCTTAGTGGACGCCACCTTGCCTTGCTCTTCCCCTTTACCCTCTTGTATATATACCACCCACCTTACTTACTAGTAGTCCCTTTAGTTCCTTAGCTTCTTCTCTTCCCTTGTTGGCTGAGAACGATAAGAAGAGAAGGAGAGGTGGTGGCCAATACCCATAGTAGTTCTTTCTTCTTTTATTCTCTAGTTGGTAAGTCTCTCTCTCTCTCTTGGTGTCATCCTCTTCCTTACCCTTTCGGCCATGAGTGTGATAGGTCTCTCTTACATTCTTAACGTGGCTGAAGGTGGTGTTGTGGAGCTTGGATCTTAGAGAAGCTTGTGCTTAAGGAGGGTTACATAACTTCTAACCTAACTATTCTATCTCCTTTACATGTTGCTTTGATATGTTATCTTGATCGACTATTCATAACTTTCTAGTAGTGTTTTTGCCTTAGTTGGGGATGTTGCTGCCTGATATGTTCCTTAGATCAGGTTGGGCGATATGTGTTAGCTATCCTTGTGTTGGCCGATCTCTTGGGATGTAGAATCTCAAGCAATACCCCTCTCTCATTTAGTTCAGAGGTGAGCTTAGGGTTTCTTAATCCATAGAGATATGGTAGTGTGTCCATGAGGCAAAACCCTCTCTCACTTTGTTGTTGAGAGGTGAGCCTATGTTCTAACTGTTTGGGTGTCATGGTTAGTTGGTCTGGCCGATAGAGGTGTTGACCTTGGTTCTACCCTAGTTGCATGTTATGTCCTTGTTGGTATCCTGGGCGATATGGGCGGTCATGCCTTTGATGGTGGGCTTTGAGCAACACCCCTCCTTCCTTGAGTTGTGAGGTGAGCTCTACCTCCTGCCCAACATGCTTGAGATTGTGCAAGACCCCTCTCTCTTTTTAAGTTGAGAGGTGAGCCAATGCTCTTGATGCCTTGGGCAATATGGTGAGGTTGGCCGACAGGGTTGTCCTAACCCTAGTTACACGATATGGTTCCTTGAGAGTGTTTCCCGATATAGTGATGGGCGTTATGATCTTCTTTCCCTTGGACGGTAGGTGGAATGTGTTGGGCGTTACGGCTTGTTGGTGCCTTGGATGACATCCTCTTGGATGGTGCTACCTGATACCCTGCTAGGAGAGTCCTTGACCGATAGGGTGCTCGATGTTGTGATGACCATGTGGGAGATAGGATGCTTGTTTCCCTTAGACGATAAGGTTAACCCTTGGTTTGGGCGTTGCCTAGTATGAGGCGTTGCACGATACGGTGCCCACCTGATGAGATGTTGTGTTAACCTCTTGAGTGTTGCCCATCATGGGGCGTTGCACGATGCAGGTTGCACGTTAGGGTTTCATAATATCTCATCTAGCACCCACTTGCAAAACACAAGAATGGCTACAAAAGGTAAACTTCAGGTATGAAACTCATATGATTTACATTTCCTTATTTTATATTTAGGAAATGTTTGTCATCTTCAAAAAGGGGGAGATTGTTGGCTAAATTGGACATTATGTTAATCCCTTTGTTTTGATAATGACAAACATTTCATTCTTGTGATTTTAACGTGCTATTTGAGTATTTCAGGAACAAGCATATAAGGTGGTGGATAACAAAGACTTGGAAGAACAATTTGATAAAATCGCTTTATTTTCATGATTGAAATCAAATGTAAATGCTTGTACAAGTATATAATGTACAAGTAATTAGATATCATGTAAATCAAGCGTTTAGATCTTCCCTATCCACTCACAACACTTAGATAGGTCTTTCCCCAAGATAGTATCACAATTGCACATTGATACAAACACTTAGTAAATGAATACATTGAGTCAGTAATATTCTCGGTCGACAAATCGTCGATCGAGAAAATATCGGTCGACAAAATCTTCGATCGAGAATAGACCCTACTAGCCGTTAGACCCAGCAGACAAGGTGGTTGGGAGTTGGAAATGAACGTTGTAAACACTTGCTCCAGGAAGTCCCTCGGTCGACAAATCTTCGACCGAGAAGGACTCTCGGTCGACAAATCTTCGACCGAGAAGAATTCTGTCTGCACTTTTCAGGGTCAATTAACTAGTCGTTGCAAATGCAATTAGTGGACACATAACGGCTAGTTAAGCACTTAGAAACCCCTAGAAAGTGTCTAGAACGTCCTTAAGCACTTGTAGGTCATTTCTATAAATAGGACATGCCTTAGGACACCTAAATACACCTAAGCTACACTTGTGCTATACTTGAGCTTGAATACTCATTGGCAATCTGTTTTGAGCAATAGAGCAATTCCAACATTGGCTATTCATTCCCATTGCTCTAATTTCGTGTCCTATAGGCTAGCATCTCCTTTCCACAGCACTTACACTTCTACACTCATTGGTTAGGAGATCAATACGCTTGATATAGGCAAATCAAGCCTTGTGCTTAAAAGGATAAGTTGTAATTTCTGTTTTCCTTCTTGTTCCTTTTATTCTTTGTATTCTCCTTGCTACTCCTAGGGTTGGAGGCTGCAGATTGGAGAAGGTTCTTCTCGGAGGAGAAGGTGGACTTCAAGCTACTTCAAGAAGGTTATCGCAACGGGAAGCTACTTCAAGAAGGCTATTGCAACGGGAAGCTACTTCAGGAGGAAGGCTGCTTCAAGGTTGGTGCAATTACTTCTAGGTGAAGGCTGCTTCAAGGTTGGTGCGATTACTTCTAGGTGAAGGCTGCTTGAAGGGTTTAGGGAGAGAATTGTAATTTTATGTAAAGTCCTTGCGAGGTAATAAAATTAAATTTTTTCTAAATCCCGGTTGGGTAAGCAACCGGGTAGTGGACTGACAACTTTAGTATTTGCTAAAGTTGGAACCACTCTAAATCCTTGTCCCCTTGTCCAATATTCTTGTGGTTAATTGTTTGAGTTAAATAATTGTTAAAATTATTATAAAACCCTATTCACCCCCCCTCTAGTGTTTTTCAATTGGTATCAGAGCAGGCTTCAAGGAACCCTAACCAGGTCTTGAAGAATGAAGGGTGGAGGTGACTACAACCGCAGGCAAAGGAGCAACCTGGACCAATCTTCAACAAGTTGCAATTGGTGTTTAGGAACAAACCACACAACAATCGGTTGTCCATGGAGAGAAAAGAAGAAAGAGGTCCACAAAAATTGTCTCATTGCTACAATCAATGAAGAACAAGAAGAAGAGGTAAGCCTTCTTGATTTGTCAAAAGAAGAGCTAATTTCTAGTCTTGAAGAAACACATAACAAGTATATTGAGTGAAAGAAGAAATTAAAGAAATCAAATAAAACAAATGATGAGTTAAATGCTAGACTTCTTGCTCTTACATCTGAAAATGAAGATTTATATGCTAAATTAAATGATCTTGGTTTTGAAAAAGATAGCATTGTTTCTGAAAATCATACTTTGAAATCATCTCTAAGTAGTAGTAATGTGAAGATTTTTACTCTAGAAACAAATTATGATCTTCTATCTCAAGAAAAGGTTGGATTACTTGCAAAGTTAAATGATCTTCAAAAACAACATGTCTTGTGTACACATCTAGACTATGATAATATAGTGAAAGAAAGGAATTCTTTATCATCTAATCTAGATCAAGCAAAACTAGACATTAAGAAAAGAATGGATGAGATTGCTAAGTTGCACCAAGAAGTTAGTAGGTTAAGCAACAATGGAATCCTTGATAAAATATTAGATGATTCCTATCATCAAATTGGGATAAGAGGACTAGGTTACAAGCCTAAGGAGAAATCTTATCAACAACCTAGTTGGAGAAAGGCACGAGAACATAAATCTATATATGTACCTAAAGGAACAAATACATTTGTACCAAAGAACAACCTAGAACAAAACCATAGAAAAAGACTTGAGGTTGATTCTATATGTTGCCATTATTGCTTACGTCTTGGACACTACTCTTTTTCATGCCCATACAAGAAAAAGAATGTTAAATTGGTATGGGTTCCAAAACCCCCAAATTGAATTGATTAGACTAAGTTGAGATATGACCGAAGACTTTAAATTGCATATCTTTATAATCTATCTCAACTTAACATAATGAGACACAAAATGATTCAAGTAACTAAAATTTCTAAATTTATCTCAATTAAGATCCTCAAAAACATAAATATTTGGATATAATTAGTTGAAATTTGATTTAAATGATTCTTTGATATTCATATAATCTATCTCAACTAAACTGAGCTTTCAAATAGCATAATTGAATTAAAAATAACCCATGATTTAATTGAAACAAATCACTGAAAACAACTCTGAAATAGTGCAGAACCTTTCTCGGTCGAGACACTGTCGACCGAGAAGAACTGTCGGTCGAGAAATGTTCGACCGAGCAGGTTTCTGTTGTCAAGTCTGAAATAAATCTGCTGAAATTGTTTTTTCAATTAACCTAGTTTGTTATCAAATTGTTATTGATGATTGAATTAACATGCAAACCAAGAATAAAATCTTGTAAGACAATTTTTGTAGTAAGACATATTGATCTTTTGCATTATATAATATTATGAATATGAAATCCTTAAACATATTGCAAAAGTGCTATAAGAAGACTAATCTTGAACAAACCTTAATTCATTGTTTGAAAAGTTTCTTAGGCATGATCAGTTATAAAAGTTTGTATTAAAATTGAGAGATTATTTTAGTTTACTCTCTAAATGGTTGGACTTAAAAATTGAAAATCATGATTCGTTTAACCAAGGAAATTAATGTTTATATCATAATCTGCATGGTTTTTCTAAGTATTCCTTGATCTAGTTACATAAAAACCATGTGATAAATTTCATGCTTCAATTGTTCTATCATTACATCATGGATATGCTTCATCATGATCATTATGTTTCATTGGTTTGTCTAAAAATAATCTTTGATCCATATATACAAACTAATGAATGGATATTATTCTTGATCATTGTGATTCAGATAATTGAAAATGCCATTAGCATAAAAGCATCTTGACATAATAGATAATGATTGTGGCAATAGCTTGTGAAAAAATAATGATGTTGCTATGACAAGCCAAACGGTGCCTCTTAGAACAAAATATTAATGCTTTTATCTATTTGTTTGTTCTAAGAAATCAAAAGCAAAAATCTTGACTTTAAGATATTAATCTTGCTTTCAAAATATATGTTTCTAAATAATCTTATGATTAATCTAAAAATAAGGGTATAAGAAGAAATGGGATTTGATATTTATGTACCCATAGCAAAGCTTATGAAACATCATTCACAATGAATGTAAAACATGCATTCTAGAAAATTCAAGGTCAAAGACTTTATTATGATGCCCATATTAAGTATACATAATAGGTATATCTTAATGTGCTTCAAATTGATATCTGCAGAAATTATACTGGAAATCTACAGAATTTGCCTCTTGGTTGAAATAAAATTTAGCCAAGGGGCGCTATGGTCGAAGTCAAGGTCGACCTAAAATAAGCTTTGACAAAATGCTTATTTGTACATCATTTTAATGCATTTAATCTTAGTATCTTGACTCAAAATGAGTTTATCATATTGAAAACATGGAGCCTTAATAAAAGGTCAAAATCAAATCTTAAAAATCATTTGTGACCTTAGAATCCTTAAATTGTCTTAATTATAAGATTAAGGGGGAGCTCACAAAAACAAATTTATTATAAGATTAAGAAGTTTACAAAGCTTTGAAGCTTGTTATGACCTTAGTATTCTTGAAAGTAATTTTTGTTATGAAAATAAAGAAATCTACAAAATTCATGAATATGACATATATTTTGTTCTTAATGGAATTCTCTAAACAAATTTGGGCTTAACATCCCGTGTATTTGGTTAGAGAAACATTATGGCTAAATTCGACAATAAATGGCTTACATTTATATTAATCCCTTGACTTTAAATTGAATATCTCTTTAAGGGGGAGCATAGCATAAAATTAAGGGGGAGAAATACAAAGTAAACTTGGATATCTTTTTGAAATGACAAAGGGGGAGAAATAATATAAAATCAAAAACATAAAATAAAATGAGTTTCATAATATCTCATCTAGCACCCACTTGCAAAACACAAGAATGGCTACAAAAGGTAAGCTTCAGGTATGAAACTCATATGATTTATATTTCCTTATTTTATATTTAGGAAATGTTTGTCATCTTCAAAAAGGGGGAGATTGTTGGCTAAATTGGACATTATGTTAATCCCTTTGTTTTGATAATGACAAACATTTCATTCTTGTGATTTTAACGTGCTATTTGAGTATTTTAGGAACAAGCATATAAGGTGGTGGATAACAAAGACTTGGAAGAACAATTTGATAAAATCGCTTTATTTTCATGATTGAAATCAAATGTAAATGCTTGTACAAGTATATAATGTACAAGTAATTAGATATCATGTAAATCAAGCGTTTAGATCTTCCCTATCCACTCACAACACTTAGATAGGTCTTTCCCCAAGATAGTATCACAATTGCACATTGATACACACACTTAGTAAATGAATACATTGAGTCAGTAATATTCTCGGTCGACAAATCGTCGATCGAGAAAATATCGGTCGACAAAAACTTCGACCGAGAAACTCTCGGTCGATAAAATCTTCGATCGAGAATAGACCCTACTAGCCGTTAGACCCAGCAGACAAGGTGGTTGGGAGTTGGAAATGAACGTTGTAAACACTTGCTCCAGGAAGTCCCTCGGTCGACAAATCTTCGACCGAGAAGGACTCTCGGTCGACAAATCTTCGACTGAGAAGAATTCTGTCTGCACTTTTCAGGGTCAATTAACTAGCCGTTGCAAATGCAATTAGTGGACACATAACGGCTAGTTAAGCACTTAGAAACCCCTAGAAAGTGTATAGAACGTCCTTAAGCACTTGTAGGTCATTTCTATAAATAGGACATGCCTTAGGACACCTAAATACACCTAAGCTACACTTGTGCTATACTTGAGCTTGAATACTCATTGGCAATCTATTTTGAGCAATAGAGCAATTCCAACATTGGCTATTCATTCCCATTGTTCTAATTTCGTGTCCTATAAGCTAGCATCTCCTTTCCACAGCACTTACACTTCTACACTCATTGGTTAGGAGATCAATACGCTTGATATAGGCAAATCAAGCCTTGTGCTTAAAAGGATAAGTTGTAATTTCTGTTTTCCTTCTTGTTCCTTTTATTCTTTGTATTCTCCTTGATACTCCTAGGGTTGGAGGCTGTATATTGGAGAAGGTTCTTCTCGGAGGAGAAGGTGGACTTCAAGCTACTTCAAGAAGGTTATCGCAACGGGAAGCTACTTCAAGAAGGCTATTGCAACGGGAAGCTACTTCAGGAGGAAGGCTGCTTCAAGGTTGGTGCAATTACTTCTAGGTGAAGGCTGCTTCAAGGTTGGTGCGATTACTTCTAGGTGAAGGCTGCTTGAAGGGTTTAGGGAGAGAATTGTAATTTTATGTAAAGTCCTTGCGAGGTAATAAAATTAAATTCTTTCTAAATCCCGGTTGGGTAAGCAACCGGGTAGTGGACTGACAACTTTAGTATTTGCTAAAGTTAGAACCACTCTAAATCCTTGTCCCCTTGTCCAATATTCTTGTGGTTAATTGTTTGAGTTAAATAATTGTTAAAATTATTATAAAACCCTATTCACCCCCCCTCTAGTGTTTTTCAGTGTTTTGATGAGGTTTCACAATGTATGATCTTAGTATGGTTTCTTGTATCATGATGTTGTCCCTATTGAGGCTTGTTATGTACAAAAATAGGTGATGCATCCTTGATGGATATGGAACATCTGCATCCTATGTGTCGATGGACATATATCATGCTTATATATGTAACACATTCTTTGCAAGATGTGGATCTGGTTGTGATAGTTCCTTTCTTATGATGTTTTCCGCAATCTGTTTTAATAAACCCGTGTTTTTGGTAATATGTTGTTTATGGTGGTTCTGCATGTTTTCGCGTGGCGTTTCACTGTCTTTGTGATGGTGGGATGTCACAACAGTTTTTAGTATCAGAGCTCTAGGTTCGCTTAGTCTACAGGGATCTAGAACTAGGCTTGTGTCTGTTCTTATGATTTTTTTCATATTTTCTTATAATGACTTCTGCCGCAGCAGAATATAAAGCTAAAAGATGTCTAGGAATCATGAAGAACATGTTGCCGAGAGAAGTGTTGTTGCATCTATTGATGGAGCTAGAGCGCAGGCACATGAAGATCGGGTGCCTGAGGTCCCCCAGTTTGACCTGGACATTCTTGAAAACCATGCATATCAACACCTTATCGAGCAGCTAATGGCTACGATGAATCACATGGTGGAGAGATTACATGTGCCTCCGCCAAGATCACTGGTTCCCCGTGGTGAATCTTTGGGTATTGGGAAGACCTTCAAGTGTCTTTGTTGAGTCAGAGCTTCAGATTGTGCTGGAATGGTTGATCCAGTGGATGTAGGTATATGGTTGACAGGTCTTGAGAAGGCCTTTCGGATCCTCTACATCCCTGACGCAGACAAAGTCAAGCACGCTGTCTACCTTCTGAAAGGTAGTGCTGGCCACTGGTGGGCCATGGAGTAGGAGAAGCGACCTGGTGAGGTGATCGGTTGGGATGTTTTCCGGCAGGAGTTCATCATTTGATACTTCCTGAGGATGTATCTGAATGAGAAGATCAACCAGTTTGAGCATTTGCACCAAGTTCCTCTGAGCATCACTGAGTATGAAGCCAAGTTTATGGAGTTGTTGAGGTTCTGTCCTCACATGGCGATAACAGATGATGAGAGGATCAGATGGTTTCAGAAAGGTTTGAGTGTCGAGTTGTCGACGCTTGTTGTTGCTTTGGAAAACCAGGAGCGGTTTGCCACGTTTGTGGAGTCTGTTCAGAGGATAGAGCGGTTGGTCCAAGAAAAGAGCGAGGCTATGTCCAAGAAAAGACCTATTCAGTTTCAAAGATAGATGTTTGATGGCCTCAAGAAGCCGAGGTGTTTTGCACCTTCTTTGATGCAAAGTTCCAGTGTGCTATCACAATGATCACCAATTAAAGGAAGAGGGCATGGTTTTTCACCATCTAGAGCCTATAGTACAGCTTTAGTAGTAGTGACAGGGCCATCTAGGCCGCAGTTAGAGGACAGGTCATGCTTTCTCTGTGGACAGACAGGGCATCTAAAGTCTAATTGCCCAAGAAGAGACGTTGAGGTGACGCAACAATCGAGGTAGAGTCAGCAAGGATCAGATAGATAGTAGTCTAATGGCACCAGAGGGCAAGGACGCGGCCAAGCATCACAAGCAGGATCATCTGCTCAAGGAAGTAGAGGACGTGGGCAACAACAAGCAACGACTCAATTCTATGCTATGAGTCAGTTGGAGGCGATAGTCAACCCGCGAGTGGTGGTAGGTCAGATGGAGTTGTTTCATTCTGATTTGTCTTCTTCTTGCTTTATATCTATTCTGGTTGAACCAAGTGCTACACACTCTTTTATCACACGTAGTATGCTTGATAGATGTCTTTTACCTGTTAGTTGTAAGAAAGATAGCTTGTTGTTAGAAACCCCTCTTGTTGGTCCTGTGTTGATTCAAGAAGTGTGTCCATCTTGTGTTCTATCTTTTTCGGGACACAACATACAAGTGGATCTCATACCACTTGATATGCATGGGTTCGATGTAATTCTTAGGATGGATACTTTGGAAAGATATAAGGTTGTGCTGTACTGTGGTTCCAAGCAGGAGGTGTTTGCTAATGACCTTCAGAAGTAGATCTTCCAAGGAGATAGGAAGATTCTTCTGACGTGTTTGGTGTCAACAATGGTGGTGGAGAAATTGTTGCAGAAAGGTTGTATAGCGTTCTTGGCTCATGTTGTGGATACCAAGGCAAAAGGTTCTAGCCTTCAGGATGTTCCTGTCATAAGAGAGTTTGCATATGTGTTTCCCGATGAGTTTCTGGTGTTCCTCCACCTCGAGAGATGGATTTTGAGAGCAGTCTAGTACCAGGGAACTTGTTGCTCAGACACTGTACAAGATGGCTCCAATAGAGATGACAGAGTTGAAGAAATAGTTACAAGAGCTTCTTGATAAAGGTTTCATCAGGCCAAGCACATCACCCTAGGGTGCTCCCATTCTTTTCGTAAAGAAGAAGGATAGATCTATACATTTGTGCATAGATTACCAACAGTTGAACAAGGTTACGATTAAGAACAACTATCCTTTACCAAGGATAAATGATCTATTTGATCAATTGCACGGTGTGACAGTATTCTAAAAGATCGATCTGTGGTCTGGATATCATCAGCTCAGAATCAAGGAGTATGACATACCAAAGTCAGCTTTCAAGATGAGGTATGGGCACTACGAGTTTGTGGTTATGCCGTTTGGACTAACCAATGCGCCAGCAACATTCATGGATCTGATGAACAGAGTGTTTCATCCATTCTTAGATCAGTTTGTTGTAGTCCACATAGATGACATCTTGATCTATAGTCGAGACAGCCAACAATACAAACCTCATCTCCGACAAGTGTTGACTCTTCTTCTACAACATCAGTTGCATGCCAAGTTTAGTAAGTGTGAGTTTTGGATGAAGGAAGTGACTTTCTTGGGTCATGTGATCTCAGCGGAAGGGATCAGGGTGGATTCCAAGAAGGTGGAGTCAGTAGGAGAGTGGGAACAACCAAAGATTCCAACTGAAGTCTATAGTTTTCTGGGCTTAGCAGGATACTACCGGAGGTTTATAAAAAATTTCAATATGATCACATTACCTTTAATAAGGTTGACCAGGAAGGAAGTACTGTTTGTATGGGATGATCGATGTCAACACACTTTTCATAGTTTGAAGGAGAAGCTGACAAGTGCTCCAGTGTTAGTGTTGCCAGAACAGGGGAAAGGCTATGTTGTTTTCTGTGATGCTTCCAAGAAGGGATTAGGTTGTGTGCTTATTTAGGAAGATCATGTGGTTTCTTTTGCTTCTCGACAACTTAAGAAACATGAGGAAAGCTATCTGACACATGATTTGGAATTGGCAGTGGTGGTTCATGCGTTGAAGATATGGAGACACTATCTTTATGGGGAAGTGTGTTAGATCTTTACGGTTCACAAGAACCTGAAGTACATCTTCTCACAGAATGAGTTGAACATGCGTCAGTGGCGCTGGATGGAGTTAATCAGTGATTGTGATTGCTCCATCGAGTATCACCCAGGCAAGGCAAACGTGGCAGCATATGTTCTTAGTAGGAAGTCTTCTTCTCTTTCTACAAAGAAAAGCCAGTTAAGTTCTTTGATATGCCATAGGCGGGATATGTTCATCTCTTTGCAATAGATGAATGTACTATTGGAAGTCTCTTTGTTGGCAGGATTGTTGGCACAGATGCAAGTGAAGCCTATGTTGAGGCAACAGATCAAAGAAGCACAACAAGTAGATGCTACAGGGTAGCTGATCAGATCAAAGTTTGGCAGCGAGAAGCGCGATGGTTTCCATGAGTTTGAGGATGGGCTAGTCTGTTATTATAACAGGATGATGGTTCCAGATGTTGATAATCTAAGGAAGTTAGTTCTCGAGGAAGCACACACATCTATGTATTCTATGCATCTAGGTGTCACCAAGATGTATCACAATCTGAAGGATCTGTATTGGTGGCCCAGTTTAAATAGAGATGTAGCTGAGTTCGTGGAAAAATGTGCAGTATGTCAGCAAGTTAAAGCAGAACATCAGAAGCTAACAGGTACGTTGCAACCCCTGATGATACCATAGTGGAAGTGGAATCATGTAACCATGGATTTTGTATTTGGTCTTGCAAAGATAGCTAGGAATCATGATTCCATCTAAGTGATAGTGGGAAGATTGACAAAGTCTGCACATTTCATACCTATAAAGACAACGTACACAACATAGAAGCTTGCACAAGTATATGTAGATGAGATAGTGTGTTTGCACGGTATGCCAGGAATGATAGTCTCTGACAGAAGCCCTCAATTCACAAGTCATTTTTGGGAATAGTTGCATAAGGCGTTGGGAATGCAGTTGAGGTTCAGTACCACTTTTCATCCGTAGACAGATGGACAGTCTGAAAGGACTATTTAGACTTTGGAAGATCTTCTAAGAGATTGTGTTCTATAGTTCCTAGGAAGTTGGGACGTGCATCTCAGTTTGATAGATTTTGCTTACAACAACAGCTACCAACGAAGTATTGACATGGCACCTTATGAAGCATTGTACGGTAGAAAGTGTAGATCTCCTTTATGTTGGTATGAGTCTGGCGAGTATCAGCTTTTGGGTCATGAGTTAGTGCAACATATGACAAAGAAGATCAAAGTGATACAGCAATAGTTGAAAGCAGATCAGGACAGACAAAAGTCTTATGCAGATAGTCGTCGCCGACCTTTAGTGTTCTAGGTGGGAGATAAGGTGTATCTCAAAGTCTCTCCATGAAAAGGCATGCTAAGGTTTGGAAGGAAAGGCAAGCTGGCTCCTAGGTATATGGGACCATATCCAGTGATAACACGTGTTGGAAAAGTAGCTTACAAGTTGGAGTTACCACCAAAGTTGCACAGGTTGCATCTAGTGTTCCATGTTAGTATGCTAAAGAAAAGTCATTTGGGAATAGAGATAGTGATACAGCCAGTTGAGGTCGACCTTGATGAAAATGTGACCTATGAGGAAGGGCCAGTGTTGATCCTTGACAGACAGGTCAAGAAGCTGAAGAGGAAAGACATTTTGCTCATGAAGGTTCTCTGGCATCATCATGGCATTGAGGAAGCCACGTAGGAGCTTGAGGAAGAAATGCGTAGGAAGTATCCCTCACTTTTCTCTTTGGATTTCGGGGGCGAAATCCTTTTGTAGGGGTTTATGGCTTGTAAGGACCCTGACCTTCATTTTGGGCTTATCCTATTTGCTTTTCCTAAACTTGGTATTTGGAGGTTTGCTTAATCACCAGAGGTGTGATTAGGGTTGTTGTGCTTTGTGCGGGTCTTTTTGGTGCAACTTGCAATTTACCCAAGTTCTAGGGTTTTTGTGCAAGTTTGCCACCTTGAGAGATCTCTTTGTATCTCTTTGCATCCTCTAGGGTTGAGAGGACGAGTTGGGCGCCTTTCTTGAGTTGTTTTGGGCCTCATTTGAGCTTATTTAAGCTTGGGCTTGTTGTTGGGCTTGAAGCCCTTCCTCCTTGCTTGGTGTATCAGGCAAGAGGTGCTTGGGTCTGTCGTCTAGGAGGTGTATCGGCCAAGGAGTGTTGGTGGGTGTGTCAGGTTTCCCTGTTGGGCGACACACACCCCTCCACCTAGCATCGCTTGTGTCACCCTCTCTTAGACACATGGTGCTTATTGCTAGTAAGTGGAGAGACCTTGGACATGTGGTGTTGGGGTGCTAGCATGTAGCATGACCCTTGGACAAGTGGTCCTTAGTGGATGCCACCTTGACTTACTCTCCACCTTTACCCTCTTGTATATATACCACCCACCTTGCTTACTAGTAGTCCCTTTAGTTCCTTAGTTGCTACTCTTCCCTTGTTGGCTGAGAATGAGAAGAAGAGAAGGAGAGGTGGCGGCCGATACACATAGTAGTGCTTGCTTCTTTTCTTCTCTAGTTGGTAATCTCTCTCTCTATCTCTTGGTGTCATCCTCTTCCTTACCCTTTCGGCCATGAGTTTGATAGGTCTCTCTTCCCTTCTTGAGGTGGTCGAAGGTGGTCTTGTGGAGCTTGTAGCTTGGAGAACCTTGTGCTTAAGGCGGGTTACATAACTTCTAACCTAACTATTCTATCTCCTTTACATGTTGCTTTGATATGTTATCTTGATCGGCTATTCATATCTTGCTGGTAGTGCTTTTGCCTTAATTGGTGATGTTGTTGCCCGATATGTTCCTTATATCAAGTTGGGCGATATGTGTTAGCTATCCTTGTGTTGGCCGATCTCTTGGGCTGTAGAATCTCAAGCAATACCCCTCTCTCATTTAGTTGAGAGGTGAGCTTAGGGTTTCTTAATCCAAAGAGATATGGTAGTGTGTCTTTGAGGCAAAACCCCTATCTCACTTTGTTGTTGAGAGGTGAGCCTATGTTCTATCTGTTTGGGCATCATGGTTAGTTGGTCTGGCCGATAGAGGTGTTGACCTTAGTTCTACCCTAGTTGTGCGTTATGTCCTTGTTGGTACCCTGGGTGATATGGGCGGCCATGCCTTTAATGGTGGGCTTTGAGCAACACCCCTCCTTCCTTGAGTTGTGAGGTGAGCTCTAGCTCCTGTCTGACATGCTTGAGATTGTGCAAGACCCCTCTCTCTTTTTAAGTTGAGAGGTGAGCCAATGCTCTTAATGCCTTGGGCGATATGGTGAGGTTGGCCGACAGGGTTGTCCTAACCCTAGTTACACGATATGGTTCCTTGAGAATGTTGCCCAATATAGTGATGGGCGTTATGATCTTCTTTCCCTTGGACGGTAGGTGGTCTGTGTTGGGTGTTATGGTTTTTTGGTGCCTTGCACGACATCCTCTTAGATGGTGCTCCCTGACACCCTGCTTGGAGATGCCTTGCTTGATAGGGTGCTCAACATTGTAATGACCATGTATGGGCGATAGGACACCTGTTTCCCTTAGACGATAAGGCTGACCCTTGGTTTGGGTGTTGCCCGGTATGAGGCATTGCACGATACTGTGCCCACCTGATGAGATGATGTGTTAACCTCTTGAGCATTCCCCATCATGGGGCATTGCATGATGCAGGTTGCACGTTATGGTGTTGCATGATATTAGTTTGCTTGTGGCTTGCCCGATATGAGTGTTGGCCGATAGTGCTTGCCGACACCAATTAGATGTGTTTAGTTGCCTTTTAGATGATACCTTAAGGTTGGGTTGTAACATGATCTTTTGGTGAGGATTAGTCCCTTACCCGACATGTTTTGGTGAGGGTTTGTCCTTGCCCGATATACCTTTGGTGAGGGTTATCCCTTACCTGATATGTTGTTGTGAGGGTTATGCTCTATAATTGGTTTGTAACCCTAATATCGTTTGGAATGCTTATATGTGGATATTATGTATATGCATGATAATCTAATGTTGCACAAATATATCTCGATGATGAAGTGTTTATCTACTCTTGATCATACTAACCATGCATGTTTCATCAATTGAGATGTGTGATCAGGTATGAGTTGTGATGATGTCATTAGTGACATTTTCTTAATGTTAAAATGATGTGCTATAAGAACTATAAGAATGCATGATGTGTGTGGCCTATGAGATGGTAACATGTACTTGATGATGGGATGGAATCCCTATGATGATTAGATCCTTGTGATGGATCATGATGATTGGCAAGAGGCCAAGTGGTAATATGTGGTGTAAGATCCTTGAGATAGATCATGATGATGTTGATGGCTTTGAGAAAGACAGTAACATTTTGATACAGAATGATGGAATCTATGTTGTTTATTCTTGTTTATGATAACATGGTTAACCCCAACAATCCACTTAAAATGTATTAATTAATTATAGATGAACCTTTCATGTAGTTTGCCCTGGCCATAGATCCATCATCGTCAGGAGTTGGTGATGGTGAAACAGGTTCTCCTACGGGTTAACCTAGAGTGCATATTGTTGAATATGTGGGGTTTCTCCTAACTGAAAATAGGAGGAATAGAGTGCAACTTCGGTTGTAGACTCAGAATAGGTATAAGAGCATGGTGAACAAGACCATGGCTCAATGTGATAGAGCATGAATGCATTCATGGCTCGAGAGCACGGTGAACAGGCCAATGGCTCAAGGTGTGCTAGCGTCGAGACTTGTACCAAGGTGGGCTAGAGGAAAGGGTTGCCTGCGGGAGCTGACCCTGTGACTGAGGTCACTTAAGAAAGAGACTACGGTCCTACTTTGGATATCATGCACTGACCACGAAGAGGATGAGGTCATGGAGTTCGGCTCTTCCATTGACCTTGTATGGCACCTACTTTGGGTTTTGCATCCAAAGGTTGGATTTGAGCGGTACGACTCACTTCCTTAGGGCATAATAAATGGTAATCCAGTCGTATAGTATATTTTCTTAGGGCAAACATGGAACATTGGTTGAGGCCTTTCATAATGTATGATTGTCTTATATACATGCTCTAAGTATTTATTGCAGTTAGTTATATGCCTCTCAGATATCATGGTAAGTTGTTACATATATAATCTTGTTCTTCATATTTCATATATGACCTAGTTATCTGCTACATGCTTTATCTATTCTAGATTTTTGAGATTTTATAGTTTGGAGGGGAGTTCTGTTTCTCACTGGGACTATGTGTCTCACCCCACTGGTTTCAATCTTTTTAGGTGATCAACCTAGACGTGGTGGTGATCATAGTGTTGCGGCTAAGCAGCAAGAAGATCAGTAGAAGGCAAGGTTGGATATGATGTTGTTGTGGTTGTTTTGTTGTAGAGTCTTAGAGTCTTCCCTGTACTCTCGGGTCCTTGGAGTAGTTTTGACGAGGTTTCACAATGTATGATTGTGGCGACACATCCCGCTATCACACAGACAATGAGATGCCACGCGAAAACGTGCAGAAAACACCATAAATCACCTATTACCAAAAACACGGGTTAATTAAAATCGATTGCGGAAAGCAGATAAACCAAGAAACTATTACATCCAGATCCTCATCCTGCAAGAAGATAGGTTATATAAACATTTACAAGCCTTGATACGTGTCGACAGCTTAAAAGATCAGTTGCCATGTCCGCACATGAGTTCATCACATGTTTATACATACACAACGGGCCACATCCGGCCAGCAGCAGGATATACAAAGCTTCATCAGCTACACATCGTAAAACAACGTCAATACACCTCCGAGGACCTGAGAGTATAGGGATAATTCTAGGACTCGACTACAAAACAACCAAAACAGCAGCTTATCCATCTCTTCCTACTACAACTCTTCTTACTTCTCAGTCGCGACCTCGCGACCACCACCACGTCTAGCACGATCACCTAAAAAGGTTGTAAACCAACGGGGTGAGACACACAGTCCCAGTGAGAAACATAACTCCCTGCCAAAAACTATAAAACTCCAAGGAAGGCTTAAGCAGGTAAAAAGAAAGATAACTAGCATAAGCAGATTATATGAGCAGCATACTGAGTAGGTCATACTGTAATATCAAACTTACCAAGAGATCTGGGAGGCATATGACCTGATTTCCTTTATGGAACATGAATGACAGGATAAGATTTATAACATCTTACTGGATAACATAAAGAACATATGAGTAACTTGCAAGGTATAACAAGATCAACTACACAGACAAGGCCTCAACCAATGTTCTGTGTTTTGCCTTAAGAAATAAATACTATTCGGCTGAATTACATATCATTATGCCTTGAGGAAGTGAGATGTACTGCTCAAATCCAACCTTCGGTTGTGAAACCCAAGCTGGTGCCATAAAAGGTCGATGGAAGAGTTGGAATTCATGACCTCCTCACCTCATGGTCAGTGCACGAGTGCAAAACAAGCAGGACTACAGTCTCATGCTGAAGTGGCCTCAGCCACAGGGTCACGCTACCCTCTGCCTAGCACACCTTGGTACAAGTATCGGTGCTAGTGAAACTGAGCCACGTGCATGTTCACCGTGCTTTGATCCATGAACACATTCATGCTCTCTCATCACACATCTTGAGTCATGGGCATGTTCACCATGTTCCAAGATATTGAGCTACGGGCCTAAAACCGCACTCTGGAGTCTACAATCGTAGTTGCACTCTAACCTCCTCCTTTTCGGCTAGGAGGAACCACCCATATTCAATAATATGTGCTTCCAGGTTAACCCACAGGAGAACCTGTTTCACCATCACCAACTACTGACGATGATGGATCTATGGCCAGGGCAACCTACATAATATGTTCCACTTTAATTAGTTAGTATATTTTAAGTGGATTGTTGAGGCAGCCAGGTTGTAACACATACATAACACTAAGTTACATTAGTACTACCACCATCACATTATCACGGGATCTCAATCCCTTATCACAGGAAACCACTACCTCTTATGGCTTTCTCATCATCTTACATCATCACTTGGGATAACAATCCCTGATCTCATCGTCAGAGGATAACACCTCAACTAGGCACTTAGCCTTTATCAAGTCCTCAGACCTATCACATCATATTGGTGATGCATGTTATCTCATCAACAAGAGTGATCATCACAATGCAGTGTTATTCAAACACATATACCTCATAGCTCTTACCTAGCTATGAACTCATCTGATACACCTGCATGGTTAGTATGCACATCAAAAGAGATAACTTAAAATCACCAGACATAGCTCTTATGTTTATCATGTTATTAGGGTTTGCATATGTGCATGTCATGATCATAATTGTATGAAGCATATACTATTTTAGTTATACTATTGCTATCAAATCATGGGCATCCATCTATGCTTTTTACCTTATAAACATGAGCAAGCATCTTGGCATCATCTTTAAACATCCAACATAGCATAGGTTTGCAAACTAACTTCCATTGTTCATTATCAACAAAGATGCGATCTCACGATGAAGGACTACTAGGTAGGATGTCTGCTACCCTCACTTGAAGTGTGATGGGTAGGGAAACCCTCACTACATGTGTTATCGAGCAGGGTAACGCTCCTTACTAGAGGTCTATCAGCCAAGCACTTGTCCACACATAATGGTCAATGATGGGTTGCATCCATGCACAAGGGATATCATGCAAGCAGATCTGATGGAGTGTGTCGTGCCACTGATCTAGGAGTTGTGTATCGTGCAGCTCATATCGTGCAACCAAGTAGCAAAGGTGTGTTGGGTAACACAACTAGTTCTACGGCCAAGACCCTATCATCCAACTAGGGTTAGGGTTTGTGACGGGCAGCAACTACCTAATCATCCAAGCAACAACACAAGACGATGTGTCAGGTGACACCACAGCAACGCGCAATGCCCCGAAACGGGAAACGCCCACATCAACGCGTAAGCAGAGAATACTCCTATCGACTAAGGACATAACGCCCAACTGACACCATATCGGGAAAAGGATAACACCAACTAGGGTAAAGGGGTCATCTCGGTCAAGGAATCTTGCCCAAGCTCACCAACAAGATCAAGAGGACCATAACGACACAAAGCCAACCGAACACAACAGAACCATATCGGCCAGGCCAAAACCCAAGATAAAGAGGTGTCGGGCAACATCTCATCAAGGGTGTATCATGCAAGGCACCAAGCCCATCCTGACAAGGTCATCCTCAAGCTCAAGCTCACCAACATCAGAACCCTAAAAGATCAAGAGAATTGGCTCACCTCTCAACAACCAAGACAGAGGGGTTTTGCACGACCTCCATCACCAAATGAGAAACATGATAGATCACCTCCAACTTAGGTCAAGCTCCGAGTCTCTACAAGGTCCACATCCAACCATGGCTCACTTCTCAAATCCATGGTGAGAGAAGAGTGTTGCCCAAGTGACTAGGGTATAGGCTCACCTCTCAACAACTAAGAGAGGGGTGTTTCCTATATCACTAGATCCGAACTCACTTCTCAAGACCAAAGGAGAGAAAGGGGTATTGCCCCAAAGGAAACCCTAATCAAATCAGATCTATACCCTAACCAAAGGAGAGAAAGGGGTATTTCCAACTAGGTACAAAGGTACAAAACATCAACCACAACAACAAGATCACTATATCCACAAGACTAAAGATGCAAACTAAGAAAGAAACATATCTAGCGACATACATGGCCGATCATGATCATATGAAAACATGCAACATAAAAGAAGGTAGTATGGTTAGGGTTAGGAGTTATGTAACCCACCTTAAGCAAGCTCCAAGCTCCTAGCACCAAGCTTCCAAGATCAAGCACCACCTCAAGAAGAAGAACAAGGCACTCTAGGGTTCGGCCACCACTAGAGGAAGAAGAAGACTCCAAGGAGAAGGAGGAGGATCAGACACTAAGCTTGCAAAGGAGAGCTGTCATGAACCAAGGAAGGGGGGAAACTAAGGAACTAAAGGGATCCTTAGCAAGAGAAAGGGGATACATATATAGAAGAGGATGGAGGAGAAACCAAGGTAAAACAAGACAATGTGTCACCCACCTAGGGACACTTGTCCATGGGCAACGCCACCCTCTCATCTCACCCCATACACATGTCCAAGGCAATTGCCACATCCAAGCAACATGCACCAAGTGTCCACTAGAGTGGTGACACAAATGAAGCTAGGAGTCAAAGGTGGTCCATGGCTGATACACCCACTCCTTGCCCGATACAGCCTCATGAGCGACACACCCATGGCCGACACAACCATGGCTGACACACCTATGTCCGATACAAGGTCCAACAAGGCAAAGAAAGGCTCAAGCAAGGCATAACAAGGCCCAACAAGGCTCACCCAAGCCCAAAGCAACCCAAGCAATGAGCCCAACCCTTCTTCTCAACACTAGAGGAAGCAAGGAGAGAGAGAGAAACACCTCTCAAGGTGACAAACTTGCTCATCAACCGTAGACTTGGGCTTTTTGCAAGTAGCACCTCCAACACTCAACAAAGCACAAACAAACCCTAATCACCACTAAAGGTGATTAGCAAGCAACTAAACACCAGGGTTAGGCAAAGCAAATAGGATAAGCCCAAAATAGGGGTCAGGGTCCTTACAAGCCATAAACCTCTACAAAGGGATTTCGTCCCCAAAATCTGAAGAGAAAAGTGAGGGATACTTCCTCCTCATCTCTTCCTCAAGCTCCCACGTGGCTTACTCAATGCCACGATGATGCCAAAGAACCTTCACTAGAACCAGGTCCTTCCTCTTCATCTTATTCACTCTTTTGTCAAGGATCATCATTGGACCTTCCTTGTAGGTCAAGTCTTCATCAAGCTCAACCTCAACTAGCTGTATCACTGTCCCTGTATATGGATGACTTTTCTTCAGCATGCTGACATGGAACACCGGATGTAACATGTGCAACTCTGGCGGCAGCTCTAACTTGTAAGCTACCTTGCCAATACGTGCTATGACCGGGTAAGGCCCCATATAACTGGGTGTTATCTTACCTTTCCGGCCAAACCTTAGCACGCCTTTCCATGGAGAGACCTTAAGATACACCTTGTCTCTCACCTGGAACTCTATTGGTCGTCGACGATTGTCTGCATAAGACTTTTGTCTGTCCTGTGTCACTTTCAACTATTATTGTATCACTTTGATCTTTTCTTTGTCTGTTGTACTAACTCAGGACCCAAAAGCTGATACTCACCAGACTCATACCAACATAAAGGAGATCTGCACTTCCTGTCATATAAGGCCTCATAAGGAGCCATGTCAATGCTCTACTGGTAACTATTGTTGTAGGCGAACTCTATCAAACTGAGATGCACATACCAACTACCTAGGAACTGCAAAACACAAGCCCAGAGAAGATCCTCCAAAGTCTGAATAGTCCTTTCAGACTGTTCATCTATCTTCGGGTGGAAAGTGGTGTTGAACCTCAACTGTGTTCCCAACGCTTTGTGCAACTGTTCCCAGAAATGACTCGTGAACGGAGGACCTCTGTCAGAAACTATCGTTGCTGGTATGCCGTGCAAGCGTACTATCTCATCTACATATACCTGAGCGAGCTTCTCAGCTCTATACGTTGTCTATTGAGATATGAAATGGGAAGAATTCATCAATATGTCCACTATCACCCAAATGGAATCATGATTCTTAGTTGTCCTTGGCAGACCAACCACGAAATCCATGGTTATATGATCCCATTTCCACTGCGGTATTGGCAGGGGTTGCAACGTACTTGTCGGCTTCTGATGCTCAGCCTTAACTTGCTGGCATACCACACACCTAGCCACAAACTCGGCTACATGTCTCTTCAAGCCAGGCCACCAATACAGGTCCTTGAGATTGTGATACATCCTGGTGACTCCTGGATACATAGCATACATCGATGTGTGTGCTTCCTCGAGCACTAGCTTCCTTATATTATCAACATCAGGGACCACCATCCTACCATGATAGCAAACTAGTCCATCCTCAGACTCATGGAACCCATCACGCTTTTCGCTGCCAAGCTCTAACCTAATCAACTACACTGTATCATCTGTTCACTGTGCGTCTTTGATTTGTTGTCTTAGCGTGGGCTTTACTTGCATATGTGCCAAAAGTCCTGCTAATAAGGAAACTTCCATCTGCACATTCATCTGCCGCAAGGAGACAAACATATCCCATCTATGGCATACCAAGGAACTCAATTGTGCCTTCTTCATAGGAAGAGAAGAAGACTTTTGGCTAAGCACATCAGCTACCATGTTCACCTTACCAGGGTGATACTCAATGGTGCAGTCATAATCATTGATTAGCTCCATCCAACAATGCTATCGCATGTTCAGCTCATTCTGTGAGAAGATGTACTTTAGATTCTTATGATCTGTAAAGATTTGACACACTTCCCCATAAAGATAGTGTCTCTAAATCCTTAACGCATGAACCACCGCTGCCAACTCCAAATCATGAGTCGAATAGTTCTCCTCGTGTTTCTTAAGTTGTCGTGAAGCAAAAGAAACCACATGATCTTCCTGCATCAGCACACATCCTAATCCCTTCTTGGAAGCATCGCAGAAAACAACATAGCCCTTCCCAGGCTATGGAAGTTCTAATATAGGAGCACTAGTCAACTTCTCCTTCAAACATTGGAAAGCTTGTTGGCAACGATCATCCTAGACAAAAGTTACATCCTTCCTAGTCAACTTTGTCATCGGCAACACGATCACACTGAAGTCCTTTATAAACCTCCAGTAGTATCCTGCTAATCCCAAGAAACTACGAACTTCAATCAGCGTCTTCGGCTGCTCCCATTCTGCAGCTGACTCCACCTTCTTGGGGTCCACTTTGACTCCTGCAGATATCACATGACCCAAGAAAGTTACTTTTTTCAACCAGAACTCACACTTACTAAACTTGGCATACAACTGGTGTTGGTGAAGTAGAGTCAACGCTTTTCGAAGATGTTGTTCATGCTTTTGACTATCCTGACTGTAGACCAAGATGTCATTATAAAGACTACAACAAACTAATCTAGAAATGAACAGAACACCATGTTCATCAGATCCATGAAATCAGCAGGTGCATTGGTTAGCCCAAACGGCATAACTACAAACTCGAAGTGACCATACCTCATCCTAAAAGCTGACTTTGGTATGTCATCTGCCTTAATCCTCAACTGATGATATCCAGACCGTAGATCGATCTTTGGAAACACTGTAGCACCACACAACTAATCAAACAGATCATCTATCCTCGGCAATAGGTACTTGTTCTTGATCGTGACTTTGTTCAACTGTCGGTAGTCTATGCATAGCCGCATCGATCTGTCCTTCTTCTTAACAAACAGTACTGGAGCACCCCAAGGAGATGTGCTCGGTCGGATGAAATCTTTCTCCAACAACTCCTGTAACTACTTTTTGAGCTTTTCCATCTCTGATGGAGCCATCATGTATGGTGTCTGTGTAACTGGTTGTGTTCCTGGAACTAGATTGATCTCGAAATCAATCTCTCGAGGTGGGGGAACACCGGGGAACTCATCAGGAAACACATCTGCAACTCTCGGACAACCGTAACCTCATCAAGGCTAGGACCCTTCACCTTGGTATCCACAATGTGAGCTAAGAACGCCTTACATCCTTGCCATAACAACTTCTCTGCCACCATCGCTGACACTAGACATGTTGGGAGAATCTTCCTATCTCCTTGGAAGATCCACTTTTTCCTACCGTCATCAAACACTACTTGCTTGGAACCATAGTCCAACACAACCTTATACTTCTCTAAGGTATCCATCCCAAGGATCACATCGAATCCATGCATATCAAGTGGTATAAGATCCACTTGTATCTTGTGTCCCGAAAAAGATAGAACACATGATGGACACACTTCTCGAAGCATCGATGAACCATCAAGAGGGGTTTCTAACAACAAGCTATCTTTCTTACAACTAACAGGTAAAATACAGATGACCCTATACTTGTTTCCCTCCTATACTACGAAATGACCCTGTGCTTTTACAGGATAGTGTTTTTGTAGTGACCACATTTGTGCTTAATTGGTAAATTAGGGTTTACCTGAATGATTACATGCTTGATTAGATTGTTCAACGTTTAGACTTGATTAATGATAGTAGATAAATTATTATGTTTCAAACCTAAGAATAAATTCTAACTATGATTTTATTTTTAAGAATTAGGGTTTGAGAAATGTAAACCCTAATCGGCAAAAATTAGGGTTTTGATAGTACATGAATATGGAATTTGATCAGGATAGCAGTGTGGTAAATGATTTTTCATATTTTCTAAAAAAAATTTATTTAACTAAATTTTGGATATGATATGTATAACTCAATCATGCATATTGGAGAAAAAATTCAGAATATTTTAGTGTTCTTGGAATGTAGTTCTCAGTCAAACTATACTTCGACCAAAATGCTGACATAATGCTTTTTAGTAGTGTAGTGTTTTATTTTTAATTATTTATTGATAATATCTAATGATCTAAAATTTTAATTAGTGATCTGAAACTCAATCGTAAACAACATGTAATTTTCATAATTTTTGGATGTGTTTAGACCTTATCAGTAGACGAATTATAGTAATATTTTTATGACAGAAAATTCAGCTAAAAAAAGAGAAAGTATAGTGAGGGGTCAATGTGTAATTGACCCAGGCAGCTCAATTGCTTTATATGTTCAACCTAACAGACAAGGTGCTCTCATCATTCATGATTCAATCCAGAGAAATGAAATCCTAGAGAGGAGGGAGAGTTAGGGTTTGAGAGGAGAAAGTGATGGAGATGCCGACCTAGGATTTTGCGATCTGAGGAATGATGAAATCATATAAGTTTAGCTTCTTTGCATAGAATTTAATGGTGAATCTTATCTAACATGTCAAGATTCTGTCTCTCCTCTGATTTGATCCAAAATGGTGTCAAAACTTCCCCTTTTCTCACTCTTTCTTCATAATCCCTCATTTTTAGGGTTTCCGAGTTGAAAGGAAGAAGAATCGAGTGAATTGCTAGGGATTTGATATGAGATCGAGATTTTCAGGGATGAGCTGCATTTTTAAGGTGTTTGCACACCTTAGGGTGAGTGAGAACTTCCTTTAAACAGTATATTGCACTAAAATTGGTTAAAACATCCATAATCTTCAATTGCTTAGTATGCGACTACAAACCCTGAATTGTGTGTTTGATCTAAGTTGTAGAAAAATGATATCAAATAGATTCTTCCTCTTTTTGGATGAATTTCAGATGATAAAATCATATTAGAAATGTATACAATGCATCCTAATGAGAATTCTCTAAGTATTCACTAAGGTTATAAGAGTAAATTGAAATATAGGGAATTTGTCTATGATAGAAATTGTTGTATAATTAAATAGAGAAATTTTCTTATCTAGATTCCCTTGGTTATGAATGATTGTTTATCTGAATTCATAGTACATATATGTCAGATACTATATTTGATTTCATTTAAGGTGAATAGTGTTTGTTTGATATCTTAGTAAAGAGGGTGAAACCCTAAATGCGAGGAAAGTTGGATATTTGCAAATAGATATCGTGAAATCCATTTAAATGGATTTTCTTGATATGATAGTCTTTATTTACTCAATTTTATTATTGATGCATGTTATCTCAGTGAATGGCATGGAAACCCAAATTCAGCTCAGTTCCAAGGTTTCATACATATAATGATTTTATGTGATTTGTTGATAGTAGTCTTTATTCAGTGAATGTTTATGTCGCATAAAATCCTTATGAGAGCCATGTGATAAGTGAATGAGGTAAATGAAACCCTAAGGATAGGGTGTTCAATGAATCAAGTATTGTGATATCAATGTTCTCAGTATGAGATGTGGTGATGCACAACTCAAGATTTGGGTTGAGGTGCACATTTTCCAAGAAAGTACAAATAATTTACAGGTGCAAATGACGATTACTCGTATGTCAAGTAATCAACTCTTATCAGTGTATTAAGAAGTTCAATTGCATTATTCTAGTGTACAAAGTATCAACTGGACATGTATATAGTTATTTAAGAACTTTAGTCTACCTGCATTTACAATATGTTGATTTCTCAGTAAATTACAATGTTTTAAAAATACTGCTCTGCCAAGTTTAGAATGATGTACATGTTATACTATAAACTTCAATTAAATAGATGCGGTACCATAGAGATATCAGAGTCAAGTATAAGTAAGAGAAAGGTGCAATGTAGAAAGAGTTTTCCAAGAATAATAAAACAAGAGACATAGGTGCCCTGAACATCGTAGATTCCCTACGGATGTCTACACTATAGGGAGGAAACGATCCACCCTGGCAGTGACCAGTATATGGAGATCGGATCGCACCCACAGAGTGTGCGGGGAAATGAAGCCCTTGAGGAAGTCTCCTAAGAGAAGATAGGTTATCCAACATGACCCGGAGATCCCGGTGGTAACCCAGAGGTACCCACAGAGCATACCAAGATGAGGCCCACATAGCGTCTCAAACCCTCCGCCTGTGTACTCAGCCTAGAAGGAGAGGTCCAGTTAAAGTCCAGCTATTTAGTGACCTTAGTCAGACGTGACGATTCAAGTCAAGCAGGCCCAGATTCAGTTCTAGGTTGAGCTTCCTGAGTTTTAAGCTAAGTCTTGTACAATGAGATCGTAGTTCGCTACGAGTCTTCATATGTAGAGTACACTGCATATGATCAAGGCATAAGTTAAAATATGTTCATATAGGTTTAAAGAGTTTCTTATAAGTAAGAAAGGCTAAGAAAGATTTGAGTACAGTTTCCCAATAATTATTCTTTGTATGTTTCTGAATTATTAGTTCTCTTTGAAATTAATCAAGCATGCTCATATATTGATTTTCTCTTGTTGATATCTAGAGTATCCTTCCATATTTATGATTGTCAATGATGAATCTCTTTAAAACTTACTATTGTTATAATTGATATCAGTTGCTCAAAAGTATATTTGTAATTATATCAGTGCTTTAGACTATTTCTTTGAAGTGCTCATTCACTGAGCGAGTAGGCTCATCCCTCTACTCACAATTTTTAGGGATATCACATGGACTTGAAGAAGGTCATTGCATCAGAGTAGATCTGCCACAAGAGTTAAGTCTGAGTATATTTAAGTTCAGTTGGTCCTTGTCACTCTAGGTCCTTGTAAAGAAATAAGAGAGAGTTGTAAATGATGATGTATAACATTATTCCTCTTTTAGCAATATATGCAAATCAGCAAATCTTATGTGCTTAAAAGTATGAGAAACATAATGAATGTTCATACATGCATTTTTACTGTTGAAATCAGATTAGAGAAATAAATGTTTAGATTCCCTTGTAAAGTTAGTTTATGTGGTTCAATGAAAGAAATCAAAGAGTTTGAAAAAGAAGAAAAAGTTAAGGGTGATCTTTGTATTACGTTAAATCCTCAATTTATGCCCTAATCTTATGATTAATGGTAATTGTGAGATCGGGGTGTAACAACTTGGTATCAGAGCTTAAGCTGACTTGTCAGGGACCATTAAGTTAGTAAGTTATAGTCATAAGTGTGGCAGATAGGAGATGTTATAATGTTAGCTCAGGAGATTTGAGTATTTGGATATCCTGGCCCAATATCTGAGTACTTGGATCAACCAGTATCAAGCTACTCTGTCTATTCTTTCATGTATACCCTGGCCAGGTATACAGTGGAAGGATGGTCTAGAGAGGAGCCCTAGAAATATTAGGTTTAGAAACAAGATAAGTAACATGAATTCAGAGCATAAATATAAAATGAGATAGAACTTTCATTTCATATTGTTGTTTTATTGGAGATGAATAGAAAAACTCTTATATGTTTGAATTCAGATATTCAGTATTTTGAAATATATATGGGTCTTTAAGATTTGTTGTACACTATGCAGTTATAGCATTTATTGATTACATTCTTTGTATCAAGTAGACTAGAAATGATCTTTGAATGAGAATTCCTAAGTGGATAAGTTTTCTTCCACACATTTGAGATGAATAGGAGTTGAGTAATCCTGAGTATCTCTTGGCTTTAGGACTGCAAGTTCAGCCTGGTCTGGCTGGCAGGATGCATTACTAGGATGTAATGACTTCTATTAGTAACATAACAAGAGTAAATTCTAGATAGATTAGATCCAAATTATAGTATGAATGTATATACTCTAAGATTTTGAAGTATAAGGGAAAGACATGGATAACTAAGAATCAGTTGGAACTGATATCTGATATCCAACTTTGGGGCCTCATATGAGAAACCCTTAATTGCAAATAAAGGAGCAAAACATAAGGTTCAGATTAAGTTTAGTTATTAGTATTATATGAACTCTAAATATGAAATATGGAAAAGATATGAGAAAAGTATGTAAGGGGCCAAGACAGTAAGAATCAATCATGAGAAATGGATTATATAATCAAGTACAATGTTTTTATGTACTCCAAAGCAAAGGGAAAATAGAAGAAAAGAGCTAAGTATACAATAATTAAATAGAAGTGAAGAGTCTTCAGAAGAGTTAGAGTGAAGAGAACTAGATGAGCATGTAAATCATAAAACTAGGATAAGAAACTTAGTTGAAATAAAGAGAAATGTTGGAAATAATGATCTTGATTAAGGAATTAGGGTTATGATATAATTGAGAGCATGAAATGTATACCTTTATTAATAATTTTAATACATTCATCCTTACTGCCTTTGGATTCTATGTCTCTATAGAACAACAAACTAGTTTCTAAAAGAAGAACAAAAGTGTATCTAAATAAATGAATAAGTCATACAAAGGTAGACTATATTCAGGAAGGAAAAACTTGATTGAAAGAGAAAATATGTTTCACCTATGCATGAGCCGTTTGATTTAAAATGAAGGATATGTAATGTATTAAACATGAGTTGAAACTAGTAGCGAGATTATTGATTTAGAATTTCAACTTCACATTAGTAGAAGGATAAAAGGAAATATATGCAACATGGTATACATGATCGTACACATAAAAGAAGCAACATGATCATAAGAGAAAACTAGAAGTTAAAGATGACATGTGGAATAGTAGTATATGGTAAGGGGATTATGGAAAGTAAAGAAGGGTTTGAAACATAATGGAGTAATATAGATTATAAAAGAAAGAGGTTGTGAGATTCAAGAAAGTGCTAAATAGTCAAGTATCCCTGTTGATAATTAATTAAACCTACATATGAGAAATGTATTATTGAATGTTTGAAGATGAGAATTCTAAGTCTCAGAATCATCTTCTCTTTCATATCTTCTTTAATTAGAGTAATGTGGGAATGAAGTGATAAGAAACTAAATCATATATGATGCATAACCACCATGGTAGAGACATCTAGCGAATGTAATAATGACATAAAATATGATGATGAAACCCTAGCAGGGTAAATTGAGAATGTAATCTATCTGAATGGCCAAGTAAGAGAAAGGAAATTCAATTGATAAGATAAGGAAGACTTTAGTAAAACTTGTGAGATCCGAAGTGTGACTTTCAAATTTAGGGAGCAAAGTCACACCACAATAATGTCATGCTACTGATAAGAACCAAACCCTAGAATGTTTAGAGTTGTAGTAGTTCAAGGGTTATCACTAGTGATTTGACCTTGAATACTAGCATCTCTATAAAACAACATCATGAGATTTGCACTATGAGAAGTTAGCTAGCATTGATAGTAATCTAGGGTTTAAAGATAGTTAATCTGAAAGGTTGACAAACAATATGAAAATGATTTGGAATAAAGAGTAAGATATAAATTTGAAATGTAACAAGTGTGTTTGAAACAAAAGGAGAAATACAATATGAGTGAAGTGTGATATAAGATAAATTCTTGCAGTGATAGCAAGAATGATGAATAATCTATTTGTACCTTGTATGTTTCAATTTTAGGAATGTTTAATCTACATGATTAAAATGAGAAGGATAAGTAGCAAAAAGTAAGTAGTAATGAATCAGGAGAGAGATAAGAGAAAACAATGGCTTTTAGTAATATATGATTTTGTTTTTAGAAGTATAATTTGTTGAAGGTATACTAAGGGATGTAAATTTGTTTTATATATGATTTTAGTTGTACATGTGCAAGAAATATGTTAATTAAAGGTGTCGGATAGTTTAAGCCATCCATACCAGTAATACATCTTAGTATTGCACAATTGTGGTATGGTGATATGGGTTGAATAATGATGGAACAAATGAAGGGTTACCCTGAATAAGGTAGTCTTACTTATTCACTCATATGAATAGAAGGGATGATAACCATATTGTATTGATATGTAACCCTAATGAGGTATAGCTTGTTATACCTAGCTTTAATATAACTAAGTGATGGTAATTGGGTATGAATAGTCCTTGAATGACTAATACAATCATGGAGTACTTTGTTACTATTGTTGAAACCCTGGTATGCTATAACTCGATGGTAACACCTTGAATTATGTGTGGGTTCATACTTGGGAATAATATGGAATACGATGGTAATGCTTCACCTTATGCATCCATGATGTAATGGGAATGTCGTGAGTAGTATTGTACAATTGTTGTTGAATCTAGTCTTCCAACTCATGACTGCTTTGCTATTTGAGTAGCACAATAGTAATATTCAAAACAACATAGTGAACTCACTTTTGTGACTCATAGGTAATATAAAACAATAGTACATATTGAGCCGTATGAATTGAGATGGTTGGATCAGATTATCAATGTTGAGGTAACACCTCAAGAGTATGAAAATATGGAAATAGTTGCTTCTCTATCTACTCTATGATTTATTGTGGCATAGAGAATTTGTTTGTTATCATTGAGAACTGTTTTAACATGTTGTTATTAGAAAAGAAATAAATGACTTAACATTGAAAACTACATTCAAGTATAAAATACAAGAATGTAATGATATGTAAGATTTCAGAAGCTTAAAATAAACTCTAAATATACTTTGTTTGCGTATTTATGTTTCGGGGATGAAACTTTTTAAAGGGGTGAGAATTTGTAATGACCACATTTGTGCTTAATTGGTAAACTAATGTTTATCTGAATAATTACATGCTTGATTAGATTGAACATTGTTTAGACTTGATTAATGATAGTAGATCAATTGTGATGTTTCAAACCTAAGAAGAAACTCTAACTATGATTTTAGTTTGAAGAATTAGGGTTTGAGAAATGTAAACCCTAATCAGCAAAAATTAGGGTTTTGATAGTACATGAATATGGAATTTGATTAGGATAGCAGTGTGGTAAATGATTTTTCATATTTTTTACAAATTTTTTATTTAATTGAATTTTTGATATGATATGGATAACTCAATCATGCATATTGGAGAAACATTTCAGAATATTTGAGTGTTCTTTGTAAGTGGTTCTCGGTCGAACTATACTTCGACCAAAATGCTGACAGAGTGCTTTTTAGCGTTGTAGTGTTTTATTTTTAATTATTTATTATTAACTTCAAATGATCTAAAATTTTAACTAGAAATCTAAAACTCAATCAGAAACAACATGTAAAAGTTTCATAGTTTTTGGTTGCGTTTAGACCTTAACAGTAGATGAATTATAGTAATATTTTTATGATAGAAAATTCAACTAAACTAAAAGAAAGTATAGTGAGGGGTCAATGTGCAATTGACCCAAGCAGCTCAATTGCTCTATATGGTCAACCTAACACACAAGGAGCTCTCATAATTCATGATTCAATTCAGAGAAATGAAATCTTAGAGAGAGAGAGGGAGAGTTAGGGTCTGAGAGAAGAAAGTGATGGAGATGCTGATCTAGGGTTTTGCGGTCCGAGGAATGATGAAATCATGTAAGTTTAGCTTCTTTGCATAGACTTTAATGGTGAATCTTCTCTCAAATGTCAAGATTCCATCCCTCCTCTGATTTGATCCAAAATGGTATCAAAACTTCTCCTTTTCTCACTCTTTCTTCATAATCCCTCATTTTTAGGGTTTCCGAGTTGAAAGGAAGAAGAATCGAGTGAATTGCTAGGGATTTGATATGAGATCGAGATTTTCAGGGATGAGCTGCATTTTTAAGGTGTTTTCACACCTTAGGGTGAGTGGGATCTTCCTTTAAATAGTGTATTGCATGACAATTAGTTAAATCATCCATAATCTTTAATTGCTTAGTATGCAACTACAAACCCTGAATTGTGTGTTTGATCTAAGTTGTTGCAAAATGATATGAAATGGATTATTCCTCTGTTTGGATGAATTTTAGATGATAAAATCATATTAGAAATGTATACAATACATCCTAATGAGAATTCCCTAAGTATTCACAGAGGTTATAAGAGTAAACTAAAATATAGGGAATTTGTCTATGACTGAAATTGCTGTATAATTAAATAGAGAAATTTGTTTATCTAGATTCCCTTGGTTATGAATGATTGTTTATCTAAATTCATAGTACATATATGTCAGATACTATCTTGGATTTCATTTAAGGTGAATAGTGTTTGTTGGATATCTCATTAAAGAGGGTGAAACCCTAGATGCGAGGAAAGTTGGATATTTGCGAATATATCGTGAAATCCATTTGAACGGATTTTCTTGAAATGACATACTTTATTTACTCAATTTTATTTTTGATGCATGTTATCTCAGTGAATGGCATGGAAACCCAAATTCAGCTCAGTTCCAAGGTTTCATACATATATTGATTTTATGTGATTTGTTGATAGTAGTCTTTATTCTGTGAATGTTTATGTCACATGAAATCCTTATGAGAGCCTCGTGATAAGTGAATGAGGTAAATGAAACCCTAAGGATAGGGTGTTCAATTAATTAAGTATTTTGATATCAATGTTCTCAGTATGAGATGTGGTGATACACAACTTAAGATTTGGGTTGAGGTACACGTTTTCCAAGAAAGTACAAATAATTTACTGGTGCAAATGACGATTACTCGTATGTCAAGTAATTAACTCTTATCAGTGTATTAAGAAGTTCAATTGCATGATTCTAGTGTACAAAGTATCAAGTGGACATGTATTCTGTTATTTAAGAACTTTAGTTTGTCTGCATTTACAGTATGTTGATTTCTCAGTAAATTACAATGTTTTAAATATACTGCTCTGCCAAGTTTAGAATGATGTACATGTTGTATTATAAACTTCTATTAAATAGACGTAGTACCATAGAGATATCAGAGTCAAGTATAAGTAAGAGAAAGGTATAATGTAGAAAGAGCTTTCCAAGAATAATAAAATAATAGACATAGGTTCCCTGAACACCATAGATTCCCTATGGATGTCTGCATTATTGGGAGGAAATGATCCACCCTGGAAGCGACCAATATACGGGGATCGAATTGCACCCACGGAGTGTGCGGGGAGACAAAGCCCATGAGTAAGTCTCCTAAGAGAAGATAGGTTACCCAACATGAACTGGAGATCCCGGTAGTAACCTAGAGGTACCCACGAAGCGTACCAAGATGAGGCCCACCGAGCGTCTCAAACCCTCTGTCTGTGTACTCAGCCTAGAAGGAGAGGTCATGTTAAAGGCCAATTGTTTATCCACCTTAGTCAGATGTGACAGTTCGAGTCAAGAAGACCCAGATTCAGTTCTAGGCTTAGCTTCCCGGGTTTTAAGCTAAGTCGTGTACAATGAGATCATAGTTTGCTATGAGTCTTCATACGTAGAGTACACTGCATATGATCAGGGCATAAGCTAAAATATGTTCATATAGGTTTGAAGAGTTTCTTATAGTTAAGAAAGGCTAAGAAATATTCAAGTACAGTTTCCCAACAATTATTCTTTGTATGTTTCTGAATTATTAGTTCTCTTTGAAATTAATCAAGCATGCTCATATATTGATTTTCTCTTATTGATATCTAGAGTATCCTGCCATATTTATGATTGTCAATGATCAATCTCTTTGAAGCTTACTGATGTTATAATTGATATCAGTTGCTCAAAAGTATATCTATAATTATATCAGTGTTTTAGATTATTTCTTTGAAGTACTCATTCACTGAACGAGTAGGCTCACCCCTCTACTCACAATTTTTAGAGATATCACATGGACTTGAAGAAGGTCATTGCATAAAAGTAGATCTGCCACAAGAGTTAAGTCTGGGTATAGTTAAGTTCAGTCAGTCCTTGTCACTCTAGGTCCTTGTAAAGAAATAAGAGAGAGTTGTAAATGATGATGTATAACATTATTTGTAACATAATGAATCTTAGATGTAATCTCCATGTAAACCTTTTTCCCAAGTTTCCCTCTCATTTCTATCCTTTATGTCATTTATGTTTAATTAGTGGAATTTATAGTGGTTTAGTGAACATTTATTCACTAATTGTACCAATATAAGGGTTTATGCACAAATACCTCAGTGAAAGCTTAATTACTATACTTAAGTTCTATAAACCTTAATCTAACTTTTTTATATGATTTGAAAACATACAATGAGGATAAGTTTCAAATTTGGTTTGATTTGGATGTTGTTTGTGCAAGTTATGCAATTTTAGGTACATTCTGGACTTTTTTATGCAATTTACCCAATAGGGAGGTTTTCTTTGCAAATTATCAACTGAATTTTAATCCATAGATATTCCCTTACCATTAACTAGATTTTAAATTATTGGATAACCTAGTTTCGCCTTGGTTTGATGGTATTTCTTTCCAAGGAGATTATAGGGATTACCCTCTTTATAAAGGTGCTTAACTTTAAAAGCTATCAACCAATGAGGTTATTTCTTTCTTGAAAAACGGTGGGGATGGCCTAGAAGGATATGTGGGCTCTTAGGACCGAATTTTGATATCCAAGAAGAGTCCATGAGCTGTCCTCTTGCATGGATATCAAGCCCTAGGCTAAAGACACACAGAAAGTCCCTTAAGACACCTCATGCTTCACCTCTTTCTTTATATTGCCATGTATACCCCTTCCCAACTCACAATTTGAAAACTCTTGCCCTCCTTTTCTTTCCTCTATCTTAGATAATAGTTCCTTCTATATTTGGCCACAAAGTTGTTGTCCCAAGGTAATAGAGGGAGCCAACCTTGGTGAAGAAGGCTCCTAGGACTTCCAAATTGCTCTATTAGGGTTTCTAAAGCTCCTCCTTGGTAATTTCGACCAAAACTAGTAAGTTTCCTCCATTCCTTCCCTATTTTCATATTGTTAGTCTTCCTTACACCTTCTTCTAGTTCGGAACCATGACAATACATGGTAAAACTCCACCTAAAATCCTAAAACATCTCATCTCTATGCTCTTTTGCTAGGGTTTGCACCTCTAAAGTGGAGAAGGTGATCTTTGCTCAAGAAAGGAGCTTAGCTTGGAGCAACCATACCTTATAATCTCAGGATCATTTCTTCTTAGACCTTCTTACATCCCTAGAGGCAAGTTTTTTTTTGGTCAGTTAAGAAAATTTTTGGTCGGTTCCTAGAGGCAAGTTTTGTTAACCCCCTTCTCATATATTACTTAGTACATACTTAAAACCCATGCTTCTATGTTGATAATCGATGATTTCCATCTCTTTTTACCATGTTCTTCTAAGGTTTCAGTTTCTTGCTATTTTATCTTCTCTAGAATCTCTAGTTTGGTTATATAAGAAACGTCAAACTTGATCTTGGGTCAAATGGTGTTTTCTCCCTCTCCCTCTTTAATTATCTCGATCGGTTTGATGATGTGCCAATTTCCTATTGGTCAGTATTGAAAAATTCGTATCTTCTAAACCGCTTATCCAAATTTGGCAAATAACTATGTTTTGGAATTGGAAAATTAATCTCTATCTAATAAAAATATTTTCAAGGTCTGATTTCATGGTTTGAATAAGGGTGACTTTTGTAAAACGAATTTAATGCATAAAATCCATAAAAATTACATCTTAATCATCATAACTCCAAAATTAACATAAGAATATGTTTTCTTCATCAGGAGAACCTAATAAGTTCATTGGTGATATTTTCAAAAGATAAATCCGAATTTATCTAAAAATTTCTGAAATTAGGGTTTCTATATATTAATGTGCACTATGTACTCTAATACATGTTAATACATTGAAAATATGCAAAGTGGAACTTGGACTCAATTAAAGTGGTGAGAGCTAGTCATTGATATCAGTAAGAGAGGTATGTGCATTCCTTACACCCTATGTTGGGATAATTGCAGCCAAACCCTATATTTCCCTAATGAGGATTAAATGAACACTAAATATTCTATTCTTGAATCCTAATGTTGTTCATGCCTCAAATTAGATTATAATTTCTTCTTGTTTGGGTCTTATACCCCACTGCCATGCTTATTGAATATTATGACTACTCTTGCCATGACTACTTTTCTAGCGTGTGGATTTATATTTTATTCAATTTAAAGTAGTGGTACTTATGTATAACCACCCACAGAGGGCATGTAAATAATCGCCCTGGGGAATGTCTTATTCTCCCAATAATATTGTAGGTGATTGGGAATGTCTTATTCTCCCCTCACCTAAGGTTAGAGGTCCGGTAGGTGCCTCAACCCTACTTAGTTAAGTAGGTATAATTATCTTACATGCAAATCCTTTTTGATATAATTGTTAATGGCAAGTTTCTTTTGAATATAGCCTCATACTCTTGTTATATTCATCATATGATGAACCCTATCCTATTTTTATTTGTTGTACTTATCTTGATATCCTAGATTAGTTTTGTGACACATACCTTGTTTTCTTTCCCCTTTTGATGGGTGCTTTCCCAACCACCCAAGTGCTGGTGTTGATCAAGGAGAAGGACATGATTGAAGGAATTCATCTCAGGGGTAGATCTCAAGCTATCTGAAAGGATGTCTAGGTTGCTATAGTTAGATCATTTTCTCTTATCTTTTTCTTTTGAGAACAATCATGTAACGAACAATGAAAGCCATGTAATAGGCTTAGTACTTTTATTTCTACTGCTATTGACATTTTGTAATGTATCTGGTGCATGCTTATTTACTTGGAATATTATACATACATCCCTCAATATATTTTGTCTTTCTAAAAAGATGGATATTTTTTACTTCCTTTAAATTTTAGTAAGGAGGTGATCTCACCTCTTTACAGCATGGTATCAGAGCCTTTAGGCAACTATTAGGACATGAAGTTGAAGCAAAGGTGTCTAGAATGGATCAGGGTTTTGGGGGCTGGAAATATTTTCCTCTACACCACTAGCTTGGTTTACGAGGACTCTCGTGCCTATATGATACTGGCATGGCCTGAGCTGATACGAATTGCCCAAAATAGTATGCTTTTAGGCAATAGCATTCTAGATATTATTTTCTCGTGTATGCTTCTATTCTTTTTCATCTATGATTCAAATACTCCTGGGAACTTATTATGTTAACCCTACCTTTCAGGATAGTTGACTTGTTCGACAGTAGGAACAAGGGAAAGGAGTCAAACCCTAATGACTCCAATGTGGAAAAAACTCATGTGACTCCTTCCAGCCATAGTGTGGTCAACCATGCTACTCCAGGCACCCCCTCCTTCACACCAGAGCAAGAGCTGGAAATGTTGTGCTAGGTGCTCTCCACCATGATGGGGCAGCTCCACACAGTGGCTGCCAATTCCAACAAGCCGAGGGAGTTCACCCTCACTGACTTCATAAAGATGCAGCCACCCTACTTCAAGGGTGAAAGTGAACACAACATGGTGGATAAAGTTGATGACTAGGTGTTGGCTTTGGATCGGACCTTCGAGGGTATGGCATGCCCTCCTCACCAGAAAGTTTGGTTCGCGACGTATGTGTTGGATGGACCGGCACGTGTCTTGTGGAATGGTGTCTCCCGCACTCGAGACACCTCCACCATGGAGTGGGACCAATTCCTGAAGCTCTTCAGGGATAAGTACATCTATCCTGCCTTCTTGAGGAAGAAGGAAGCTGAGTTCTACAGCCTCAGGTAGGGAAGCATGAGTGTGGCCAACTACATCCAACAGTTCCTACTTCTAGAATGCTATGCCACCAACCTTGGAGTCGAGAGAAGGGCAACATTATTCTTGGAGGGCCTAAACTACCAAGTGGGACGAAGTCTTGTTCCACAGCTTCCACTCACCTTCCAGTAGATGGTGGATAAGGCCTTGGCCATCAAGACTTACCCAGGATTCTGATCCTATGGACACAATAATGGCTACAACAACAACAAGAGGAAGAACTCTACCCAGAATGAGAATTGCAGACGTGATCGATGCAATAGGTGCTCTCACCACCATCCTCCAGGGAGATGTCCTGCCAATAATGCACCTACTCGTAGAGACAAATGGCCTCCCATGAGTGTGGACAAGTTGGGCATATCCGACCACTCTGCCCCCATTTCCAGCCAGGACAGAATAATGCCCAACAGCCGCAGCAGCCAAGGCAGAATCTTCCTCTGTGGAATAATAACAACAACAACAACAACCAGAACCTGAGGCGACCGCCAGTGGAGAGGAGGAATGGGAGAGTGTTTTCTCTCAATGCTGAGGAAGTAGGTGAAGATAATGAACTTATTGAAGGTACCTTGCATCTTAATATGCATCCTATAAAGGCATTGTTTGATTCTGGCTCATCCAATACCTTCATATCATGCCAGCTTGCTTCTATGTTAGAAATAGAATCTGAGTATATGGATCATATATTAGATGTAAAAACCCCTAGTGGTATGATTTTCTCTTCATATCTCCAAACTCCGACCATGGACCTCTGTATATCTGGTATAATGTTTCCCTCATATTTCATCTTGCTCGACGTGACTGCCTTTGATGTCATCCTGGGAATGGGTTGGTTGAAGAGGTACAAAGTTGTTTTGTTTTGTGAAGAATCAAAGGTTAGTTTATCACATCCCGTTGAGGGATTGTGTGTCAAGGGTAGGAAGCGAGAAGATCGACAATTTGTTTTCTCTGCCATCAAAGTTGAAAAGCTAGTCTCGCAAGGGTGTAGAGCTTTATTAGCCTCTATAGTCCTTGAGACTACACTTCCTTCTCTCGACCACATAGATGTGGTGAAGGACATCTCGGACTTCTTTCCCGAGGAGTTACCTGGTTTTCCACCAACTCGGGAGGTGGAATTCTCCATCGAGCTTGTACCCGGAACTTCATCGATATCAAAGCCGCCTTACCGCTTAGCCCCTGCCGAGCTTGCCAAATTGAAGAAGCAGCTAGAAGACCTTCTCAACATGGGCTTCATCTACCCCAGTGTTTCACCTTGGGGAGCCCCTATCCTATTTGTGAAGAAGAAGGATGGTTTGATGCGGATGTGTATGGACTACCGCATGCTTAACCAAGTGACGATGAAGAACTGTTATCCTTTGCCTCGCATCGACGACTTGTTCGAGTAGCTAAATTCATCCACTGTGTTCTCCAAGATGGATCTGCGAAGTGGCTACTACCATATGCGTGTGAAGGATAATGATGTATCGAAGACGGTGTTCAGAACTTGCTATGGGCATTACGAATTCATGGTCATGCCTTTCGGCTTGACAAATGCCCCTTCTGCCTTCATGGACTTGATGAACCGAGTGTTCCACCCATACCTTAACAAGTTCGTGGTGGTGTTTATTGATGATGTTTTGGTTTATTCTGAGACGTTAGAACAACATCATGAGCATTTGCGGATTGTACTCAACACACTACTAGAAAATCAACTCTATGAAAAATTCTCAAAGTGTGAGTTCTGGATAAAGGAAGTGATGTTTCTGGGTCATGTGATTTCTTTCGGACATATAGCTGTCGATCCTGCAAAGGTAGAAGTTGTGACCAAGTGGAAAGCTCCAAAGAATCCCTCAAAGATCCATAGTTTCCTTGGCTTAGCATATTACTATCAAGGTTTATCAAGAACTTCTCTGAGTTGGACTTGCCTATAACCAAGCTGATGGAAAAGGAGGTCAAGTTCTCTTGGACACCAGAATGTGAGAACAGTCTTCAGAAGTTGAAGAAGAGCTTGACTTCTTCTCCCGTGCTTGCTATGCCTGTTGAGGGCATACCCTATGTCATCTAAATCGAAGCATCCATACAAGGCTTAGGGTGTGTTTTGATGCAAGACGGAAAGGTGATCACCTATTCTTCTCGACAGTTGAAACCTAATGAAGCTAATTGGCCTACACATGATTTGGAGCTTGCTGCCATAGTTCATGCTTTGAAGATCTGGTGATACTATCTCTATGGTGAAAAGTTTGAAGTCTTTTCTGATCACAAGAGTCTGAGATATATGTTGACTCAAAAGGATCTAAACTTATGACAACGTAGGTGGATGGAATATCTTAAAGATTATGACTTCACCATTACATATCATCTGGGTAAAGCAAATGTCATAGTTGATGCTTTAAGTCGTAAGAAGGATGTTGTTTGTGCTTCTCTGAGATGTTCAGTATGGGAAAACCTTGAACATGTGGATAGCGAGAGACCTCATCCTGTTGAATCAGTGGATGAAGACAAGTTGTGTGTTCATATGGCCATCTTGACTGTTACACCAACTTGGATCTTAGAAGTCGTGGCTTTACAGTTGGAGAGTTCTGAGCTTGAGGAGATGAAAGCTTTAACTGAGAAACCACAATATGACTTCTCTGTCAAAGTGGATGGTGTTGTCTGCTTCAAACAAAGGTTGTGGATTCCTAATGTTGGTGATATGAGATAGAAGGTTCTGAGTGAATCTCATGGGTCCAAGTACACTATTCATCTTGGCACAACAAAGATGTATAAGGACTTACAACGAAGCTTCTGGTGGAAGAACATGAAGAATGATATAGCTCTATTCGTCGTGAAGTGCTTGACATGTCAGCAAGTCAAGATTGAAGATCATCAACCTGGTGGTCTTCTTCACCCTCTTGAAATTCTAGAATGGAAGTGGGAGAAAATCACAATGGACTTCGTTACTGGTTTCCCCAAGTCCAAGAAAGGTTATGATGTTGTTTGGGTGGTTATTGATCGGATTAAAAAATTTGCTCATTTCTTGCCTTTTAAAACCAATTACAAAGTTGTGGATATGGCTCAGTTGTACATTGAGTGGATCGTACACCTGCATGGAGTACCTGAGGTAATAGTTTCTGATCATGACCCAAAGTTTACTTCTCATTTATGGGGTCAGATTTAGGAGGAGATGGGTATTGACTTGCATTTTAGTATTGCTTACCACCCACAGACTGATGGTCAATCTGAGAGAACAATTCAGATTCTAGAGGACTTGCTTCATGCTTGTGTGATGGATTGGGGTGGTGCATGGGATCAGTATCTGCCATTAGCTGAGTTTTCTTACAACAATAGCTACCAAGCTAGTATTGGTATGCCACCTTTTGAAGCTCTCTATGGTAGGCCATGTCGTTCACCTTTGCATTGGGATGATGTCGGTAAACGTTCTCTAGTGAAGACCGATGACATGCAAATGATGATATAAAAGGTGTAGTTGATAAAGAAATGCATGAAAGCTGACCGACCAAAAAAAAAAAGAAATGCATGAAAGCTGCTCAAGACTGATAGAAGATGTATGGTGACAAGAAGAGGTCTGATGTTAACTTCCTAGTGGGTCACTATGCATTTATGAAGATCAACCTTAGTCGTTCTATTGCTAGATCTAAAGTTAAAGGCAAGTTGAGCCCCCTCTATGCTGGACCATTTGAAATCTTAGATAAGGTTGGAGATTGTGCATACCTCTTAGCCTTACCCCCTTCCTATGAAAAGATTCATAATGTGTCCATGTATCTGTGCTGAAGAAGTATGTGAAGGACTCTTCTCATGTGCTTACTGTTGAGCCTTTGGAGATACATGAGAATCTGACCTATGAAGAGTTACTTGTGATGATTCTTGACTCCCGAGTAAAGTAGCTGAAGAACAAAGAGATTGAGCTGTTAAAAGTTTTGTGGAAATATCATGGTCTGGAAGAAACCACTTGGGAGTTGAGAGATGAAATGTTATATACTCACCCTTCTCTTTTTCCTTGAGATTTCAAGGACAAAATCCTTTTAAAGGGGTGGAGTGTTGTAACATAATGAATCTTAGATGTAATCTCCATGTAAACCTTTTTCCCAAGTTTCCCTCTCATTTCTATCCTTTATGTCATTTATGTTTAATTAATGGAATTTATAGTGGTTTAGCGAACATTTATTCACTAATTGTACCAATATAAAGGTTTATGCACAAATACCTCAGTGAAAGCTTAATTACCATATTTAAGTTCTCTAAACCATAATATAACTTTTTGATATGATTTTAAAGCATAAAATGAGGCTAAGTTTCAAATTTGGTTTGATTTGGATGTTGTTTATGCAAGTTATGCAATTTTAGGTACATTCTGGACTTTTATGCAATTTACCCAATTGGTAGGTTTTCTTTGCAAATTATCGACTGAATTTTAATCCTTAGATATTACCTTACCATTAAATAGATTTTAAATCATTGTATAACCTAGTTTCACCTTGGTTTGATGGTATTTCTTTCCAAGGGCATTATAGGGATTACCCTCTTTATAAATGTGCTTATCTTTAAAAGCTATCAACCAATGAGGTTATTTCTTTCTTGAAAAATGGTGGGGACAGTTGACACATTTTTTACATGCGTAGAAACGCAAGTGTACGCGTCAATGTAATATAGGCCTTTGGAGGCCCGAGTCGAACTCAGGGATACGTGAATTGTCAGAGACTACTACTAACTACTCGCAATCTGCTAGGCCGATTAAAAAGTTGAGAGTTGTTGTTAAAATTAAAAGAAAATAAAAATAAAATAAAACAAAGCAATCGATTAAATGTTTGGTTTAATCAATTCAAAACGAGATCTTTAGGATTGTGGTTTCACCGCGGGTTTTCATTGCATTAAATTCTATTCAGTTATTCAAATTTATCTCTCTATCCGGGTAGTGGCCTGAAATCAAAATTGCCCACTGTCGTGGTACAATTCACTACCTATGTCTAGGTCGGTTCCACCGTCGTACTAACCTATACCCTAAACTAGGTGCATTAGAATCGATCTCTCGGTATCCATCATTAACCTTACACCTCCTTGTTCAAGGGATTTGTCAATTAATGTCAATTTCGTCTCTTTTCAACCGTTAATTCTTCTTTCAAAGTAATTAAGGGCATTAGATTATTATTATGGTGATCAAGCATAACAATATAATTGAGAAAATGAAATTATACCACGGATTTAAGAGATAAAAGGTGAATTACTATGATAAAATTGTCATACAATGAATTCCCGGGCTACTCCCGGTCCTAAAGACAAAGGGAATTAGCCCCGCATGTTCATCTCAAAGCAAAACATGGAGTAGAAAAAGGGAAACATGGAGAAAAACGTGATTGAGTGGTTAAACCCCTGAACGGAGAAGATCCAAGTGATCCTTGGCGTAGAATATGCGTTCTCCCGCCTTTCGATGGTGGACTTCATCTTCTTCGGTGTCCGGATCGGCTGGGGCGTGCTTCTGCGCTCCGTTCTTCTCTCCACCTCTTCTCGGGACGTGTGCGGCGGCTAATGATGTGATAGATTGCTCTTGGACACCGTCATTAGGTATAATCACCGAGTTAGGTCGCCAAAATATCACAGCCGTCGGATTTAGATCAATCTAAATCAAACATGTATCTAACGGTGTCGATACCATCGACGCGAGTCGATAGTATCGACCCTGCATTGTATCGGCTGGATTTCTTTTCTTTTCTTCATCGCAACTGATGTCACCTCGATACCATCGACGCGGGTCGATGGTATCGACATTCATAGGCATCGATTTTGTCCTTTTACCGTCACTGTAGCTCCACTAGTCGATGGTATTGACCTTTGTGTCGATAGTATCGACTCCCTTTTCTGAAACAACTTGATGTTATCTCGATACCACCGACTCTCCTGTCGATAGTATCGAGATTTTGCTGCTCCTTGCGGCTGGCAACCTGTGGTCCGGTGGATGGTATCGACCACTTTCGATGGTATCGACAGTAGCAGATACTTGTTTTTCCTGAAATTATAACACAAAACCACATAAGCCTACACAAAACGTATTCTTGTAATAACTTATGCTCAAAATACTGAAATAAGGGAGATTTAACAAAAATAAGGATCATAGACCAAAGCAGATGAATTATGCAATATTAACCACCAAAATGACTAATAAATGCATAAAACACAAGTAAAATATGTCTCTAAATGCGACTTAAAATCATCGCATCAAACTCCCCTAAGATTGAACATTGCTCGCCCTCGAGCAACTAAACCTTAGAATAGAATTGCCAAAGTCAACTGAAAAACAAATCATCACAACAGACATCCCATGTGATCCCCACCGAACATCCACATTTCGGCCCTCACTAACCACAGAATGATAATTACCCTAAAGGAGACAATAATCATCCATAAAAGATTTCTACCTCAAAACTGATGAACATTATCATGTAAGGCAGTTAACATAATAAAACTCGCCGGTTCAGACTCGGTGCATCTTGTGATCTCCTATACTACGTTGCTCGCCCTAACTACCATCTACATGGAAGCAGCTCTCCTGATATTCACAAGTGAGGAGAAAATCATGGTGGCCTACCAATTCGAGCAACGGGTGGATGGAATGGGTGGCTAATGGAAGAAATGGAAGCAGTATACAGTTTCAACATGCATAAAACAAAACTGCCCTAAATGATGCATTTGCACATGAAACATGCCCTAATGCCTAAGATTGGGTGGAATGATGCATGCACTAACATCCCGTCTCAAAATGAGATGGATATCTAACTGAGCTACATCATGTACTTACTCATCTTAAAATGCAGGTGAGATTATGTTCCTTTCTCCTTTTTATTCTACTTGCTTCTCAATAATTTAATTTTTTTCTTTTTCTTTTTCATTTTTTAAGAGATATATTTCTTCTTTTTTTTCAGGCCCTTATATCCACAAATGACAATGAATAATTTATTGGGCTTACTTTTTCTGCATAACTCAAAGATTTGAACTATTTAGAAGGTATGGAACAATTTAATTCACCATTAAAGAAGAAATGAGGTACATGATATACTCTATGCATAGAAGTTATGAATGCAACTAAATGACATGCACCTAAGGGTAATGTGCATGTAAAACTAATCTATTTTTTAATTTTTTATGCAAAACATATGAAAGTGGTTGCAATGCAAGACCTCTCTATATGATATGCAATCAAAAAGGTTAAAGCCGTAAAGTACTTCCAATTCTTATGGTGGGTTGTGAAAAACAATTGGGTGGAAAGATCACAAGACTAATTGACTGAACCTTTGAAAAGTATTATGTGTCCCTCCTTACTGACCTGTGTAATAGCTAAGAGGTTTCTCTCTCTTACTTCAAATTGGAGTCTCATTATCATTTGGTCAGTTTAGGCTCAAACAACCAATTTCATCCACTTTTCATGAACCATTAGGAATGTACAGTTGTGATTTTCTATTTTAAAGTTGACAAAACCAATCATTTTCTTAAGTTATGTGCTCAAAGTTGAACAACACTCAAGCTTGTGGATCCTCAAATTTTTTTTTATTTTCCCTTAATTCCCATGTACATGCAACTGAGATGACACAAGACCTAAGACATCCACAATTACACTAGATATAATGTGGATCCTACAAACAAACTAAGATTGCAAGAAATAAATGACAAGAACAAACAAAATAAAACTAAAATCGGAGAAAATAAAAGATAGAGTTGTTCCAACTACCCCCCCAAGCTTGCATTCGACTATGGCCTCATAGTCAAAAACAATCTTAAAGGTTGGAACAGAGATACCGATTTATTCTTCAGGCGGAGGCGGGTACTGTGGAGCCGTGGGTCCCAAGATGGGTACTCTCCCTGAAAGCTCGGATCAAACTGGGCCCTGGGTGGAGGTTGTGGATAGCCTCCAAAGTAGTTCTGGATCCAATAGTAATCATAAAAGGGCTGCTGTTGCATCTCCATCCTATACAACCTGTCATGAATCTGTTGTTGGTTGCCAAGGAGGAGGCGCTCATTCTCGAAGATCGCCCGCTGATTGTCAAGTAATTGGTTCGTAGTATCCTGAATACCGGTATACACTGTAGTGTGATGCTGCTGTGTCTGATGTATGTCCTACAGCATAGCATACATGCCTTGCATAGAATAGACATCCTCGCTTGGCTGCGAGGGTGGTGGTGGTGGCGGAGGCTGCGAAGATGAAGATGCACTCGGATGCATGCGAGGATGCTTCCTAGATGCCACTCGTGCCCGAAGAGGAGTGTAGGCCTCCTCTTCCTCGTCAGCCTCATCGTCATTGTTGTCGTCGTCGTTGCTGCTGTCTTCATCGGAGTCATCAATGGCTATGATAGGCCATCGGAAATGTTGGGCCCCTTTGATATTTAAGACAGGATCGGGAAGCGAGCATTCTTGGTACGCATGGTTTACATGGCAATGAGCATAAGGTAAACCATCCCGGAGAAAAATCAAATTGGATCGATGAAGATGTTGCACGTTAACCTTGCTTCTGCCGGAGAGCGGGGTCAAAGTTGAGAAACTCAGCCCAAGGTAGAAGGCCAGCTTGGTGATAAGCCCTCCAAAGTGAATTGGAGCTTTCCGTGTACTCCTCTTCACTGCCAAAACGTGCGTTAAGAAAAACGCGCCCCAGTTGCATTCTTGTCGCTTCAGTAGCTTGTGCAGGAAAAGCAGGTCTGTCTCCTGAAAGTTGCTGAGGGCCAGATCACCATGGCCGAATAAAGTGGTGAAGATCATGCGGTGTAGAACCCGCACGAAAGGATGCTCAAATTCGGCTACCGCTGCATTGTGGTAGCTTACCGATTTGCCCGACGGCACCGTCACAAGCTCGGCGAAGATCGCGTCGTAGTTGGTACGGTTGTCCGGCCGCCGGTAGTCACTCCGCGAATGATTCCAGTTGTAAATCACATTGAACTGACGGAGTGTAAGGTTGTAGTCATTTTTGTACAATCGGAAAGACACCCGACCCTTGATCCACTCGCGGTCGGTGGCTATAACGTCGTTGGGTACGAGGCAGATGTCCAGCGATGCCATAAACTCAGCCACCAGCTCCTTGTAAGTAGGCCACTCACCGAAGAACGGTTGGCCATCAGCGTGGTACTCTAGCTCATCGGGCATCCTGCTCGTGTGTCGGGCCTGCCCCTTCAAAACGTAGGCGAGGTTGGCTTCGAACCCCAAGTTGCAGATTGTCTCCCGTTCAACATACCGGGTCGGATTGATTTTCCTCTTTAGAATCTCCTCGTAGATCTTCTTGACCTCTGCGGATGGATGAATAAGCCGCGGGCGTGAAATCGAAGCGGTAGGTGGTGCCATGAACTTCGGGATGTCCATCGGGTTGGCACGTGAAGAAGATGCACCAGCAACATGCACCATGATTGCGACATAAGGAAGAGTAGAGAGAGAGCTCAGTGAATATTGGAGAAAGAAATCTCCGCTCGATGAAGAACATGCTCCTTGTTGCTCGTCGTCGGGCTCGGATCGCTCTGGAATACGCTCGGCACAGGTGGAGGAGGATTGCTCTGGAGTTGTGACGTCATATGATGACAATCCTTCTCATATATAGCTGTGGTTGGCGTTGTTGTATGCCCGTCGATACCATCGACGCGGGTCGATGGTATCGACGTGGGTAGCACAATCTGTACTGCCGCTAGTATCGACGGTCTTCGATGGATGGATCTATGGGTCCCGGATCACTGACGTGTCGATACTATCGACGCGAGTCGATGGTATCGACCCGTCCCCCGGATCGACTCTCTGGTTGCTGCGATCGCCGTAGATCTCTCCTCGCGGATTGTTGATGTGGCTCGTCGATACTATCGACACGAGTCAATAGTATCGACTCTCTGATTAGGGTAACTTCCTTGCGAGGCCGGCCGCCACCTTCTGTATGTGAATGTGTCGATACCATCGATAGGCCCGTCGATGGTATCGACTTTACTGAGACAATTTCTTCTAGAAATCTCCAGAGATCTTGCGAGTATCGACACCCATGTCGATATTATCAACCTCTGCTTGCGATCTGCCTGTTGGTATGTCGATACCATCGACGAGGCCATCGATAATATTGATGCAGTGCGATTTCTGCAGTCGCCAACCTATACCCCGGTCGATACCATCGACAAAAGGGTCGATGGTATCGACTCTACCTCAGTCCTGCACAATGAGCAAACGATCACGGTATCTTTTTTACACTAAAAACAAAGCCAAAACAAATCAAACTACAAATGTAAAAGAAACTAAACTAAAGTACCGATGGTTGGGTTGCCTGCCAACAAGCGCCCTTATTTACCGTCTTAGGCTAGACGACTTGAAGCACGTCATGCATCCGAAAGTGCAATGAGTTTGACCTCATTCACCTTCCTCATGTAATCTTCACCAAAATACAATTTCAACCATTGTTCATTGACCAGGAATGTGGTCTCGCCATCGTGCACCATGATTGTGCCCAATGGTATGACCTCCTCTACTGTGAATGGTCCACTCCATCAGGATTTCAGCTTCCCGGGATGCAACTTCAGCCTCGAATTGAACAAAAGCACACGATCTCCTTTCTTGAAGGTGCGCATCTGAATGTGGCGATCATGAATCAACTTTGTGCACTCCTTGTATATCCGAGAGTTTTCATATGCATTCATTCGTAGCTCATCAAGTTCATTTAGTTCCAGTAATCTCTTCTTCCCCACTTCATCATAACTCAGGTTTGCTTTCTAAGTGCCCAATGTGCTTTGTGCTCTAATTCCATCGGTAAGTGACAGGCCCGACCATAAGCCAACCCGAAAAGGCGTGGTGCCTATAGGTGTCTTGTATGCTGTCCTGTATGCCCACAATGCATCCGGTAGTAGGGCACTCCAATTCTTCCTCGTGGAAGCCACAGTACGCTCCAAGATCTTCTTAATCTCACGATTGGAGACCTCCACTTGTCCTTGAGTCTACGGGTGGTATGGGGTACCAATGTTATGTTTGACCCCATATTTTCTCAATAATGCTGAGAACTTTTGATTCCGGAAGTGTGTACCCCCGTCACTAATGATCATTCTGGGCACACCGAACCTGTAGAAGATATTTTCCTTAACGAACATGCACACTACAGTGGAATCATTAGTCCTTGTGGGTATTGCCTCTACCCATTTTGACACATAATCAACGGCCAAAAGAATGTACAAATTCAAATTTGAGGACACAAAGGGTCCCATAAAATTTATACCCCATAAATCAAATACCTCAACCTCCTAAAAAATATTAAGGGGCATCTCTTGCCTCTTCGAAATGTTACCCACCCTTTGGCAGGAATCACATTGCCTCACAAACTCATAAGTGTCCCTAAACAAGGTAGGCCAGTATAGGCCACTTTCCAGTACTTTGGCTGCCGTACGAGACCGTGCATGGTGTCCGCCCATCGGTAGTGTGTGGCAATGACGAAGAAAACTCTCGTATTCCACCTCAGGTACACACCTGCGTAGGACACCATCCCTGCATTGCTTCAAGAGAATAGGGTCATCCCAAAAATAATATCGGAGAGAATGGAAAAAATTCTTCTTCTCTTGATACGTCCAATCATCCGAGATGATTCTGCAGGCAAGATAGTTCACAATATATGAAAACCACAGATCTTTAGAATTCACTTTCAAAATTTGTTCATCCGGAAATGTCACGGTAAAGGGTATGTGTAAATCTTTTTCATCTACCCTCTCTAACCTAGGCAAATGATCCGCCACCACGTTTTCAATCCCCGCCTTGTCTTTGATTTCGATATCAAATTCCTGTAAAAGCAAGATCCACCTAATCAATCTAGGTTTGGCATATTTTTTCTCCATCAAATACTTAATAGCGGCGTGGTCCGTCCAAACTACGACTTTCGATCCAACTAGATATTGCTTAAATTTTTCAAAAGTGAAAACAACGGCAAGCAATTCTTTCTCAGTAGTCGTGTAATTGAGTTGGGCGTCAATCAAAGTTTTAGAGGCATAAAAAATCACAGTGGGTTTATTGTCCACCCGCTGTCCCAACACAGCTCCAACGGCGAAATCGGATGCATCACACATAAGTTCAAACGGCTTGGTCCAATCCGGTGTTTGCACAACTGGTGCGGAAATCAATTTTTCCTTAAGCACGTTGAACGCGTGTAGACATTTTTCATTGAAGTCAAAAATAGCATCCTTTTCTAAAAGCTCAGATAAAGGTTTGGCGATTTTAGAAAAATCTTTTATAAAATGACGATAGAAACCGGCATGACCTAAGAAACTCCTTACCCCTTTTACCGAATTTGGTGTGGGCAATTTGGAAATTACTTCAATTTTTATCGGATCTACCTCCAAACCTTTGCTAGACACTTTATGTCCTAGCACTATTCCTTCACTCACCATCATATGACATTTTTCCCAGTTGAGGACCAAATGTGTGTCCTCGCAACGTTGTAAAACCTTATCCAGATTGTAAAGGCATTCATCAAAAGATGCACCATAAATCGAGAAATCATCCATAAAGACCTCTAGACAGCGTTCTACCATATCAGAAAAATGGTGAGCATACAACGCTGAAAGGTCGCCGGTGCATTACATAATCCAAAAGGCATACGGCGGTATGAAAACGTTCCATAAGGACAAGTGAAGGTGGACTTCTCTTGGTCCTTAGGATCTATCGAAATCTGATTGTACCCCAAATACCCATCCATAAAACAAAAATGTGATCGGCCGGCTAAGCGCTCTAAAATTTGATCAATAAACAGAAGAGGAAAGTGATACTTTAGCGTAGCAGCATTCAATCGTCAGTAATCTATGCAAACTCGCCACCCAGTTACCAAGCGGGTGGTGACATGTTCATTTAAGAGATTATGGGTAACAGTGATCCCCCCCTTTTTAGGGACTACCTGCGTGGGACTCACCCATGTCAAGTCAGAAATAGCATAGATGATACATGCAGAAAGAAGCTTAATCACCTCCTTCTTCACAACCTCCATCATGCTCAGATTTAGGTGACGTTGCGGTTGAATCACCGGCTTGGTTCCCTCCTCAAGCTGAATCTTGTGCTGGCACAAAGTAGGGGAGATCCCCTTGATATCTGCAACAGACCACCCAAATGCTCCCCGGTGGTTCTTCAGCACTATCAGCAACTGGTCCTCCTCCTCAGCACTCAGATAAGTAGATATAATCACAGGCAACTTTTCTTCCTCAGCTAGAAATGTGTACTTGAGGTGCGGTGGCAGCGGTTTCAACTCCAATTCTGGCGGGCTATTAAGGATGATTGAAGCGGTGGCAGGAGTTCACCTAAATCTTCATAGTACCTCGCATAGAAGCACGGAAACATCTGAAGCATCTTGGCGCACTCCTTTAGTGATTTTCTTCTCATCCAATCATGAGTGATATTGACTAAGCAGGCCTCAAGTGGTAATTTTGGATATGCGTTAAAAACCGAATTTGCTATAGCCTCATCTTCAGCAGAGGGAGGAATATCCTCCTCCTCATCGTTCAGAAAACCTACAGCCTTGCTAAGGGATACCACCTTGGTCTGCTCCATGATGTCCACAGCCAATGTCCCTTTTTCCACCTTGGTCATTACATGAGCCATATCTAAAAATGGCTTCCCTAGACAAAGTGATATATTGTGATAAAAATGCTTTACCATGTGGCATTGCTCCTTGGCTTTAGGTGACGTGGAGCTAGAAGGCATGACCATCTCGAATCGATCATCGGCTATACCTAAGGTCAAACGACCTCTCCCCATCTCAAGTATCATGTCAGCTGTAGCTTGGAAGGGTCTTCCGAGTAGTAGCTCATTGCCTTGTTCATCTTGCATCTCCATGATGACAAAATCTACTGGAAATACAAATCGATCCACTTTCACTAGCACATCTTCACAAATACCGTATGGCTTTACCACTGAATTGTCCGCCAATTGGATTGTCATGTTGCTCGAACGTGACTCTTTTAATCCCAGCTTCTTGAATGTAGAGAGGGGCATCAAGTTAATGCTCGCCCCTGAGTCACATAGCGCTTCACCAAACTTAACTTTCCCAATGTAACATGAGATGTTGAAACAACCCGGATCTTGCCTCTTTGGTGGAAATGTGCCCATGATGAAGGCACTCACCTTCTCCTTAAGCACAACAACCTCCGTGTCTGGGATTTTCCTCTTCTTGGTAATGATGTCTTTCAAAAATTTATTGTAAGAAGGAATTTTCTCAATTGCTTCCAATAAAGGGATGTTAACTGAAAGCTTTCTGAAACTGTCTAGAAACTTTTTAAATTGGGCATCCACTTTCCTTGCCTTAGCACTGTTCGGATATGGGACCGGGACAGCCTGTGCCCTTTGATGCGGTGGCACATAAGGTGTCCTTTTCTGCGTCTCCTCCTCATCTGCAATAGGATCTTTAGTAGCATCCACTGCTATATCTGCAACTAGTTCTGTGACCGGTATGGGCAGCTCCTCAGTAGCCTCACCTTCAATTTCTGCTTGGGGTTTGCTTGGTTCATCGGCTCTGGGGTTTAACATTTTCTTGCCACTCCTTAGTAAGATGGCCTTCGCCTGCTGGTTTCCTCCTGGAACATTAGTATTACCCGGAAAACCTTGGTGCGCCGGCTTCTTCAAACTGGCTATCTCCACTGCCATTTGCGCCATGGACGTCTCTATTGTCCTCATTTGAGCCCCATGGCTCTGCAGTGTCTGCCCAAATTGGTTCATAAACTCCCCTTGTTGCTTTATTTGCTGTCCAAAAGTAGTCATTAGTTCTTGGTTTTGCTTTATCACTTGATTGAGAAACTCTGTGCTCTTATCCTCTGCTATTGGCTGGGGTTTTGCATCTGGATCCTGCAAGAAGTTTTTTGGATCCTTCCAGGAGAACTTCTTGTCCTTCCTCCATGAATAATCATTATTTATGTAGCCTTGCTGCTGCCTCATGAATTTAACTTGATCCTCCTCCTCGGACTCGGTATCCTCCTTTGCAAGCAGTTTCTTCGCGAGAAGATCCATCTTCTCATTCAGCTCCTTGATTGCTTTAGATTCTCCTGCCACTCAAACATGCTCCACGACGTCTCTTTCGCCCCACGATTGCTTCTTTGCCATGTTCTTAAGGATTTCCCAACACCTGGTGTCTGTGTTGTTCAAGAAGAATCCTGAGTCTGCTGAATCGAGGTTGCTTCTATCATGCTCGGAGAGAGCAAAATAGAAGATCTTAACCTGTGTCTCCTTGTCAAGCCCGTGATGCGGGCACCGCCTAAGCATGATCTGAAACCTTTCCCAGGTCTCAGAGTAGGTCTCTCCTGCTTTCTGGGTGAAGTTGTGGATCTTCCTGATCATGTCATTGGTCTTCTCGGGCGGAAAAAACCTTTCAAAGAAAACCTCCACCATGTGGTCCCAAGATTCCACATATTCATCGTCCAGGTTATGCAACCACTCTCGTGCATTTCCCGCTAGAGAACTCGGGAAGAGCTTCAAGTAGAGAACATATTGTGGAAATCTGTCTATTTTTATCATATCACAATTCTCCACAAATTGACTTATATGCACGACGGGGTCTTCATTCTTGAGCCCATGGAAAGCATTCGACTTCACCAAGTTGATTAATGCAGGATCAATCTTGTATGTCGGAATATTAACTACCTGCTTCTTGATCGGCCCCTTGGAAGCAGATGAGGAAGAAGCTTTGATCTTCTCCCATATTGTCTGTGGCTCTGCCATATCTTCTTGTTCAGATTCCGAATCTATATCCTCCAGATGGTCTTGATTATAATCGTCCTCGTCTTCTGGTCCCGGCAACGGAACCCCAGGTGCGTGCCGCGTGTAGTCGGTACTACGCGTCCGCACCATGCACAGTACCTACAAAGTAAAAATTTGAGTTCAGTACAGTGCTTGACGATTACAAAATTTAGAAAATAGGCTATGAATTTTTGAAATGATAAAAAAATGTGGCCTAGAGTGGCCGCTTGCAGCACTCGTAGTGCCGACAATTTTCCGTATCCCCGGCAACGATGCCAAAAACTTGACACGCTTTTTACGTGCGTAGAAATGCAAGTGTACGCGTCAATGTAATATAGGCCTTTGGAGGCCCGAGTCGAACTCAGGGATACGTGAATTTTCGGAGACTACTACTAACTACTCGCAATCAGTTAGGTCGATTAAAAAGTTGAGAGTTGTTGTTAAATTAAAAGAAAATAAAAATAAAACAAAACAAAGCAATCGATTAAATGTTTGGTTTAATCAATTCAAAATGAGATCTTTAGGATTGTGGTTTCACTGCGGGTTTTCATTGCATTAAATTCTATTCAGTTATTCAAATTTATCTCTCTATCCGGGTAGTGGCCTAAAAACAGAATTGCCCACTGTCGTGGTACAATTCACTACCTATGTCTAGGTCGGTTCCACCGTCATAATAACATATACCCTAAACTAGGTGCATTAGAATTGATCTCTCGGTATCCACCATTAACCTTACACCTCCTTGTTCAAGGGATTTGTCAATTAATGTCAATTTCGTCTCTTTTCAACCATTAATTCTTCTTTCAAAGTAATTAAGGACATTAGATTATTATTATGGTGATCAAGCATAACAATATAATTGATAAAATGAAATTATACCACAGATTTAAGAGATAAAAGGTGAATTACTATGATAAAATTGCCATACAATGAATTCCCGGGCTACTCCCGGTCCTAAAGACAAAGGGAATTAGCCCTGCATGTTCATCTCAAAGAAAAACGTGGAGTAGAAAAAGGGAAACATGGAGAAAAACGTGATTGAGTGGTGAAACCCCTAAACGGAGAAGATCCAAGCGATCCTTGGCGTAGAATACGCGTTCTCCCGTCTTTCGGTGGTGGACTTCGTCTTCTTCGGCGTTCGGATCGGCTGGGGCGTGCTTTTGGGCACCGTTCTTCTCTCCACCTCTTCTCGGGATGTGTGCGGCGGCTAATGACGTGATAGATTGCTCTTGGCTGCCGTCATTAGGTATAATCACCGAGTTAGGTCGCCAAAATATCACAGCCGTCGGATTTAGATCAATCTAAATCAAACATGTATCTAACGGTGTCGATACCATCGACGCGAGTCGATAGTATCGACCCTGCACTGTATCAGCTGGATTTCTTTTCTTTTCTTCGTCGCAACCGATGTCACCTCGATACCATCGATGCGGGTCGATGGTATCGACATTCATAGGCGTCGATTTTGTCCTTTTACCGTCACTGTAGCTCCACTAGTCGATGGTATCGACCTTTGTGTCGATAGTATCAACTCCCTTTTCTAAAACAACCTGATGTTATCTCGATACCATCGACTCTCCTGTCGATAGTATCGAGATTTTGCTGCTCCTTGCGGCTGACAACCTGTGGTCTGGTCGATGGTATCGACCACTGTCGATGGTATCGACAGTAGCAGATACTTGTTTTTCCTGAAATTACAACACGAAACCACATAAGCCTATACAAAATGTATTCTTGTAATAACTTATGCTCAAAATACTGAAATAAGGGAGATTTAACAAAAAGAAGGATCATAGACCAAAGCAGATGAATTATGCAATATTAACCACCAAAATGACTAATAAATGCATAAAACACAAGTAAAATATGTCTCTAAATGCGACTCAAAATCATCGCATCAATAGCCTAGAAGGATTTGTGGGCTCTTAGACCAAATTTTGATATCCAAGAAGAGTCCATGAGTTGTCCTCTTGCATGGCCATCAAGCCCTAGGCTAAAGACACATGGAAAGTCCCTTAAGACACCTCATGCTTCACCTCTTTCTTTATATTTCCATGTATACCCCTTCCCAACTAACAATTTGAAAACTCTTGCTCTCCTTTTCTTTCCTCTAGTTTAGATAATAGTTCCTTCTTTATTTGGCCATGAAGTTGTTGTCCCAAGGTAATAGAGGGAGCCTACCTTGGTGAAGAAGGCTCCTAGGGCTTCCAAATTGCTCTATTAGGGTTTCTAAAGCTCCTCCTTGGTAATTTCGACCAAAACTAGTAAGTTTCCTCCCTTCCTTCCCTATTTTCATATTGTTAGTCTTCCTTACACCTTCGTCTAGGTCGGAACCCTGACCATACATGGTAAAACTCCACCTAAAACCCTAAAACATCTCATCTCCATGCTCTTTTGCTACGGTTTGCACCACTAAAGTGGAGAAGGTGATCTTTGCTCAAGAAAGAAGCTTAGCTTGGAGCAACCATACCTTATAATCTCGGGATCATTTCTGTTTGGACTTTCTTACATCCCCAGAGGTAAGTTTTGTTAACCCCCTTCTCATATATTGCTTAGTACATACTTAAAACCCATGCTTCTATGTTGATAATTGATGATTTCCATCTCTTTTTACCATGTTCTTCTAAGGTTTTGGTTTCTTGCTATTTTATCTTCTCTTGAATCTCTAATTTGGTTATCTAAGAAACTTAAAACCTGATCTTGGGTCAAATGGTGTTTTCCCCCTCTCCCTCTTTAATTATCTTGATCAGTTTGATGATGTGCCAATTTCCTATTGGTCAGTATTGAAAAATTCATATCTTCTAAATCGCTTATCCAAATTTGACAAATAAATATGTTTTGGAATTGGAAAATTAATCTCTATATAATAAAAATATAGTCAAGGTCTTATTTCATGGTTTGATGAAAAGTGATTTTTGTAAAACGAATTTAATGTATAAAATCCATAAAAATTACATCTTAATCATCATAACTCCAAAATTAACATGAGAATACGTTTTCTTCATCAGGAGAACCTAATAAGTTCATTGGTGATATTTTCAAAAGCTAAATCTGAATTTTTATAAAAAGTTCTGAAATTAGGGTTTCTATATATTAATGTGCACGTACTCTAATACATGTAAATACATTGAAAATAGGCAAAGTGGAACTTGGACTCAATTAAAGTGGTGAAAGTTAGTAATTGATATCAGTAAGAGAGGTATGTGTATTCCTTACACCCTATGTTGGGATAATTGCATACAAACCCTATATTTTCCTAATGAGGCTTAAATGAACCCTAAATATTCTATTTTTGAATCCTAATGTTGTTCATGCCTCAAATTAGATTATAATTTCTTCTTGTTTGGGTCTTATACCCCACTGCCATGCTTATTGAATATTATGACTACTCTTGCCATGACTACTTTTCTAGTGTGTGGATTTATGTTCTATTTAATTTAAAGTAGCGATACTTATGTATAACCACCCACAGAGGGCATGTAAATAATCGCCTTGGGGAATGTCTTATTCTCCCCATAATATTGTAGGTGATTGGGAATATCTTATTCTCCCCTCACCTAAGGTTAGAGGTCCGGTAGGTGCCTCAACCCTACTTAGTTAGTTAGGCATAATTATCTTACATGCAAATCCTTTTTGATATAATTGTTAATGGCAAGTTTCTTTTGAATATAGCCTCATACTCTTGTTATCTTCATCATATGATGAACCCTATCCTGTTTTTATTTGATGTACTTATCTTGATATCCTAGATTAGTTTTGTGACACATACCTTGTTTTCTTTCCCCTTTTGCTGGGTGCTTTCCCAACAACTCAAGTGCTGGTGTCTAGCAAGGAGAAGGACAAGTTTGAAGGAATTTATCTCAGGAGTAGATCTCAATCTATCTGAAAGGATGTCTAGGTTGCTATAGTTAGATCATTTTCTCTTATCTTTTTCTTTTGAGAACAAACATGTAACGAACAATGAAAGCCATGTAATAGGCTTAGTATTTTTAATTCTGCTTCTATTGACATTTTGTAATGTATCTGGGGCGTGCTTATTTACTTGGAATATTATACATGCATCCCTCAATATCTTTTGTCTTTTTAAAAAGATGGATGTTTTGTACTTCCTTTAAATTTTAGTAAGGAGGTGATCTCGCCTCTTTACATTATTTCTCTTTTAGCAATATATGCAAATTATCAAATCTTTTGTGCTTAAAAGTATGAGAAACATAATGAATGTTCATACATGCATTTTTACTGTTGAAATCAGATTAGAGAAATTAAAATTAATATTCCCTTGTAAAGTTAGTTTATGCGGTTCAATGCGAGAAAACAAAGAGTTTGAAAAAGAAGAAAAAGTTAAGGGTGATCTTTGTATTATGTTAAATCCTCAATTTATGCCCTAATCTCATGATTAATGGTAATTCTGAGATCGGGGTGTAACAGTTTTAGTAGAAGTAGGTGTGTTAGTTAGGTTTTATAAATATCAAAAGTGAATCCACTGTGTATTCTGATCTCGTGGGGCGCATCTAGTCGAGTCTAATAGGCTAGTGTGTAGCACCTCTAGCGGACACAACACCAATCACATCCTTCATGCATATACAATATCACAGTGTGCCTCACATTGCACATAATTATCGTTGATTAAGTATGTCCAAAAATCCAATATTGTGATGATTGTAATGGCATAACTTGGAAAAACAATTTGATTATAAATAAAAGGCAAGCTTCCAATTTACTCTGTTTAATTCAATTATGAGATAATCATGTAGCATTATAAATGTTTAGAGAATAATATTACTCAATGACGTATGTTTTGAAGTTACAACCCTTGTGTTTGAGATCATACCAATGTTAAGAGTACATATACATATTCTCATTATGTCCCTGATCAGTTGTTATTATAAAAGGTTGATAGACAACAATAACACATAAGATCAGAGTGTGGGTTGGTTGATGACTAAATCTCATTAGTCATGATATGGCAATATCAAACTAAGCACACAGATACATGTTAGAGAATAATGTTTTAGACAGACCCATCTTGAGACTGACACATGGAAGCCATCTTCATAGAATTCATAGTCATGTCTCACAGTGATGGTGGTGGTTGTGGTTCTTAGACCTAAAATCATTACACTCATCACATGTCATTGGGTAAACTTTGACATCATCAAACGTAGACCTGAAACATGGGTTGTTATAAAGGTGATGATTGGGTGGCTTTGATACATGAGGATAAATTGTGAATGATAGATATGGAATTTGTCCATGCTACTGGAGTATGATGTCTTAGGCCTCTTGATTAGAGAGACTGAGAAAAGCACGGCCATGTGCATGTGAGTCAATATGTGATATTGATCTTACATATATCTCATACAGTCTGCGCTTAGTTTAAGAAACAAGATTGAATAATAATGAGGGTGACTGCTCCATGCCTCTATTTCAATCTGGACATCAGTGATAAAGGAACTATGCAAACAATGTAACACCATACACAGATTGTAGATCCAATTTGTTCCCTAACTTTCCATTTACTTGGATAGCAACTAGTACAGAACCGACCTTTGGTGTCAGTTATTTAAGACCTTTGGTGACGATTAAAAAGTGACACATATGTGGGCGACGCTAAAAGGTGAACCCTTACGCGTCGGTTTGAAATCCGACGCCAGAACCCTTCGCGCCACCCAAAACGCGCCGATAGGGGCACTATAGGCGTTGGTTATTAGTGGCAAAACCGATGCCAGACGCCTTCACTCCACCCAAAACATGTCAGTAGGATCACTATAGGCGTCATTTATTAGCGGCAAAACGTACGACAGAACCCTTCGCGCCACAAAAAGGGCACCAACAGGGGCACTATAGGCGTCAGTTATTAGTAGGGAAACCGACGCCCAAACCCTTCATGCCACAAAAAGGGCACCATCTAGGACACCATAGGCGTCGGTTTCTTAGTAATAATCGACGCCATATCTCATTAGGCGGTAGTTTTTTTCTATTAACTGATGATGTAAGCCTTTGTTGTCAGTTTTCGACTAATAACTGACACCTATGTTTTGATTTTTTCTTCTTATCAGTTTGCAGGCCTGCTGTGGATGGTCAGCAGGATGCAGAAACCTACAGTTTAGTTTTGAACTGTAGGTTTATGACATCTATTGATATCAGTCAACAATAGGACACAAACCTACAAAATTAACAAGATTCATTTTCACACATTTAGCAACCTGCAGTTCCATTCAATTTTCACATTCACACATGTAGAAACATTCATGTAGCAACTTGCAGTTCCTTTCATTTTCACATTCACATATGTAGAAATATTAAGACACATGTAGAAACATTCATGTAGCAACTTGCAGTTCCATTCATTTTCACATTCACACATGTATAAACATCCTTTAGTCATTATCGCTACAACATCCCAATTATATTTTAAAACCTCCACTACTTGTATGGCTTTTTCCCATTCTTCTCTTACATCATTTAATTATTTTGTCGTATAGGGAGCATGTACATCTAATAAGGCCTTACCTGTAGTGGGGTCAGTTTTAAACACTTGCAAAGAGAATGATGTATATATATAATTAATAATATATAAATAAGATTGATATATTTTATATTATCTAATGAGACTATATATAATACCTCATGTATGATATCGATGTCCACTGTGGCATCTTTGATAATCATGTGCATAAATCACATCACATAGTATTCACATGCCCAGTCGTTATCTTGTGTAGCACACTATAAATTGAAACATACAAAATATTAAAAAATATAACCAAGCATAGTTCACATAAATAATATATACATTAGAGTCGGGAACTTACTCCCACGTTCTCCCAAATTATTGGCTGGTTCTTTTTCCTGGGGACCTTTCCTCCAACCTTTTTGAACTCATGTAAACCCCTACATGTTAATGTAACACAGTAAATTGCATAATTAAATAGTAATGTAATAACATATGTTAACGGATATAAAAATGAAATATTTCTCACCGAAATAATGCCATTTCCATTGTGTGTCCATATATTGGATTCAATTTAGTCCCCTTAGGATCTAGATAATAGACAGTGAACATCCCGAGGACAATAACCAGTGACTCCCAATGCGTACCCCTAGAGGTAAAAAAGTTAAAAATTAATAACTCGAAATCCACAATAAAAATGTAATTTTCTTAAGTCCAAGTTATAAGAAAAGTAAACTTACTCCACATTGAATGTAGCTATTATCACCGTCTTCTTATTTTGACCAAAATTTGTAAAAGCATCACATCAGTATTGTTGAACTGACAAAGGGTCTTTAACTACTAGACTAATCAAAGATGGAATTAAAAATCCTACATGTTCAAATGAAAAATCTGCACATATCTTGTCTAAGTATCTACAAAACATGTATTATGTATGCATTAATATATAAGAAACCAGATCACCAGATCCTACACAAGGTATATGGATGTATAAACAAGATCTCACCTTATCCATAGCTCTATCATAGATGTATTCAGCCAATCATAGCCAAACAACTCCAAAATATCTTGTATAAATAGTTTGTTTTCGTATGATTGACCTCCAGCATTTGCATCTATACAAACATTTATAGGGCAATTTATATCATGTTCGCCTAACCATACTTCCATACCCCTACAATTAGGACCTAACGGGGCAGGTAGGTCCTGTGGAACCCAACTTGGTAATGTAGGAGGTGGAGGTGGAGGCCTAGATGCTCTGGGTGTCTTCATTTTAACCTGTATATATAATTTTAGATCAATTGACCTCATATATACACACTAAAAATTTAACATAATGTAAGTTTACCATACAATTTCAATATAGACAACATCCGCTTTCGGCTACAATATCATTCTGCCTTCTATCTCACCAAGTGTTTCACAATTTGGGTGGGCATATGGCAATAGAAGATCCATCCAACTAGGGAATATATGTAGCGGGCTCACACGAACCCAACCATCTGGTAATGGAGACCCATGAAACATTTCCCCTGGAAGGGATGGGTAATTCGACGCCTCTGCAATGACATGTTCTTCACTTTTTAGATGGCATGGCTTCAACCCCTACAAATCTACGTAAAGAATGCTATATACATATATACATATCATCTTTAAAACATATCATCTTGAAAATACTAGCTACTATGTCATAAAAATACTTACAGTGGATGTGCTAGGTGGTGGGTCTATAGGATTACTCCCAACCTCTGCAGTAGGAGTAGAGTGGGATGCCATAGGTACTGTCTGAGTGGCAGTTAGAGATTCATTCCACTTGCTCATTGTGTCATGGAGTGTCTTATCAACTACTTCCTTGACCCTCTTATCAACTACTTCATTGACTCTCCTATCAACTATCTTATCTACCTATATATGGATAAAAGAAATGTTAGCTTCTGATTATTGAATTCCCTTTTATAGCAACATTCTAAAAAAAGAATAGGTTACCTCTTCTTGTGAAATTCCCGCTTTTGGGACATGTTTGCACTGGGATGGCCCAAAGAATGCTTTGATGCCCACACCAGCACCTACACCACTAACACGTCCAGGATGCCCTGGGTTACCCAGAGCAACTGTCAATTCATCCCTTGTACCCTCAGGGATGAACTTGCCTTGTTTCCTTAGCTCGTGTAGCTCCCGCTAATCGCCATCAATAGAAATTGGTAAGTAAGTAAACACCAAAAATAATCAATATTCAAACGATTGCTCTAAGAGTTGTATTTTACCATTTTTGCAGCCGCCTCAGCAGTTGCGGGCTTCTTTATTTCTCCCTTCTTGTTTTGCCTCCCAGCTATCCAAACATCATGGTTAGGCAGAGGTGCGGTACCTATAGTAGAGGACTCCTGAGTAGTAGTATACTGAGTAGTACAGTCATTCTGTAGTCTTTGGTGAACGCCTGCATAGTCCTTTGGACCCATTGTGTGGTCATGCACATTTAGTGCACGCCTTGCTCTTTGCGCCTCACTCATAGCCTAGTTAGTATGCACATTGATTTGGTTAGTAACACTAAAGGTTAATCTTGAATAGGTGAATACAACGTATATTAATTAAATAGGGAGTAACACATAATACCTTGAATTCATCAATTTTTCTTGAAGCAACAAACACGTCCCATTCTTCTGGGTCCAGGAAGTTCCACTGTTCAGTGGCTGACTTCTTCCTCTTCTCACCATCTTTTATGTATTCTTGGGTGAGATTTGTCCTATAGTTCCTTAGGACCCTCCCACAGCGTTGCATCATGCATTTACGATGCATCTTTTCATCCAATACAAATATACTCTACAAAATAGAATTGCTATTAACTAGTATCCAAAAAATTAGTAATCTACAAAATAGAATTGCAAATAATAATAACTCACACATAAATCGTTCCATGTTAACTCTTTCTTCCCCTTAGGAACTTTATTCCAAGAATCTATCTTACAACCACAATGGCTACGAGTAACAAACCCAAGATATGAAACAAACAAATTGCGGTTCACTCCAATTGCATTTCCTGCATTATCAAAATCCACAACCAGTTTGGGTCCATTGCCCCTTAGCGTTGTTAACTTCTTCATCATAGTGATGCCCCTTCTCTTGTCAACTTTTTGGTACTGCTCATCAAGTGCCTCAAGTGCTTCAGAGGGTACATGTGCATCATCAACCTAAAATTTGACAAAATAAACACAGTTACAGGATATAACTATAAATGGACATATAGATAGAAATATATGATATATTTTTTAAACTTACATTGTGAGGCAGCGCATTGGTATCCTCACCATTCTCATCATGGACATCATGGTCATCATGCCCATGCTCAGCCATCTGAAAATTTCATTAAAAAATCAAACATTTAGCATTTGACATAACTAGAAGATAATGAAACATTGACAAATGAAACATTGTATAGTTCACATATACAAATGAAACATTGAAAATTGAAACATATAAAAAATATAAACATGCATGCCTCTAATATTGCGATCATTTATCAATTAACAATCCTTCATTGTGATCTCCGCGCACATACAAGTCATCATTAGCTTCAATATTTTGTGGTGTTGGCAACCCAACTGAGAATGGACTGGAGTCATCATACGAGTCATCATACTTATCATAGTACGCTTCTTCATCTATAGGATCTTCAATGAACTGTCTTTTACCATGATGAACAACCAACCATTTATCATTTGCAGGATCATCAATATAAAATTCTTGTTTTGCCTGTGATGCCAATATGAATGGTTCACCCTTCTCGCCAATCTTTTCAAAGTTCACTAAAGTGAAACCCAATTCATCCACTATAACTCCTTTGGTGTTATCAACCCAATTACATTTGAAGAGTGGAATTCTGAAATCTATTTAGTCAAACTCCCATATGTCTTCAATGACACCATAATATGACATTTTAGCTTCATGTGGACTCTTATCCTTTGCACTTGCAAGAAACATAGTTGACGCTTGAAGGGTGACCCCACTATTTTGGACGACACTCTTATCGTCTTGGCGCTTTGTGTAATATGTGAATCCATTAATGGCATACCCTTCATAATACATAACATTCAATTTTGGTTTAAAGGCGAGGCATTTGATAGTTTCAGTAATATCATCTGGTGTTTGAGATAGTTGATGTAAGACTTTATCTTCAAACCACTTAATAAATGTCTTGTTATGCGATCTAGCAAGCCACATTGAATTGGCTCGAGGATATTGTCTCTTGATGAAATTGGTATGTTCCTGAATATAAACACTCACTTCATCCATGTTGTGTAAAATATACAAGTGACCTTGTTCCAACTGCTCACGGCTGATTATTTTCACCCGTGATCCCAAAATTCCTTTGCCAAATTGCTCCTCAATATTCTTGTCATTACCAGGAGTGTCATTACCACTCTGAAAGTCATTGCAAAAATGCATAACCTCTCTTACAACATAACCATCAATAATACTCCCTTTAGGCCGATAACGGTTTTGAACATCACTTTTAAAAACACTCATGTATCATTCAAAGGGATACATCCAATGCAAGAAAACTGGTCCCAACATTTTCACTTCCCTAGTCAAGTGGACAACAAGATGTACCATGATATCAAAGAAAGAAGGAGGGAAATACATATCAAGATGACATAGGGTAACAACCACTTCTCTTTGCAAAGGATTGAGAGTATCAGGTTCAATAACTTTGCTGCACATACTGTTGAAAAAGAAACAAAGTCTGGTGATTGCAAACCTTACATGCTTTGGCAATATAAATCGAATTGCCACGAGCAATATTTGTTGCATTAGTGTGTGACAATCATGAAATTTAAGATCTATCAACTTCAGATCTTTCATTAATACCAATCTACAGATGTTGGATGAGTAACCCTGTGGCACCTTAACATTTACCAAGCATTCACAAAAAGCTTTCTTCTCCTTTCTAGACAATGTGTAACAAGCGGGATGTAAATATGTTCTTTGATGTCCCATTTCATGTAATTCTATTAATTCTGACCATATTCCCATTTCACATAGGTCCAGTCTGGATTTTATCCCATCTTTAGTCTTACCTGGTATATTCAACAGAGTACCAATGACGTTATCACAGACATTTTTCTCAATGTGCATGACATCGATACAATGCCTGACTGTCAAAGAACTCTAATAAGGAAGATCCCAAAATATTGACTTCTTCTTGAATAAAGATTTGTCACCCCGTGTGGCCATAGTACATTGTGTTCTCTTACCAAATTCATTGACAAAGTCTTTTACTCTTTCATAAACAACCTCCCCTAGTATAGGATTAGGTGCAATCTGTTCCTCATTCCATCCATTGAATGCTTTGCGCTTCCTATGATACGGATAGAATTTTGGAAGAAACCTTCTATGACCAATATATACTGTCTTGCCACCATTTTTTAGTCTTGTTGAATCAGTGTTCTCTTCACATATAGGACATGCTTTAGCTCCTTTGACACTATATCCAGACAAATTCCCATATGCTGGAAAGTCATTAATTGTGCAAAACAACATAGCGTGAAAACGAAATGTCTCTCTTCGTGAAGCATCATAGGTTATCATACCTTTACCCCAGCGTTTCTTTAAGTCATCAATTAGAGGTTCAAGATAAACATCGATATCATTTCCAGGTTATTTAGGGCCCGATATCAACAATGACAGCATAACGTACTTATTTTTCATACACAACTAGGGAGGAAGATTGTATATAACAAGCATGACTGGCCAAGTGCTATGTTGGCTGCTCAATGTCCCGTACGGATTCATCCCATCTGTATAAAGCCTAAGTCTTAGATTCCTGACTTCTTCACCAAATTTAGGGTACAATAGATCAATCTTCTTCCACTATGGGGAATCAGACGCATGTCGTAGGATCCCATAATTATTTTTCTTAACATTTGCATGCCACCTCAAATTCTTCGCATCTATCGGATTGGAAAACACGCATGTTTCAAGGTTCAAAGCACATAATCAAATCAAATTAGGATGCTAGAATGGACAAGGTTAAATCTTATTTCAACATGCATCAAAATTTACTGAATTAGGTCAAGCATGAGGATTAGAAGCACAAATATATGCAAGTACAAGATTTGTTCATATCCTAGGTTAATTTACAATAGCAACTTATAAATAAGTAAACTTAAAGCATTAGATATATAAATATAATCAGTATATAAACAAATACAAAGCAATAGATAAAAAAGTACAGCTCAGTTGATAAACAAATATAAATCAGTAGATGATTAAATAATTTTAAAAAGTAGATGAACAAATACAAAGCCCTAAATTTAAATAATGTGATGAATACAAAATCATTAGATGAACGAATGAGTAGATAAGTATATGTTGTTTAAGAGTGGCATCTATATGCTTTGTATTGTGATCTACTTGCGTAAGTTTAGGCAGAAGATCTCAATTCTGGCGAGCAAACAAGTATCCTTCAGTTTTAAAAGTGGGTGGTACCTTATTGACCACGACGACAAATAAAACTAAGTGGGTGCTCGTGTTCATGAATCAACAAAGAGTAACACTACACAATCTACACACTATTTGGTTAGTTGTTGGTACCTGTCAGAGATCAACATGCGGGTAGCGATGGCGGTGGCAGTGGCACAGCATGAAGAAGAGGTGGAGCCTTGTTGTGGCAGTAGCAGCAGGAGGAAGAAGAGGTGGATGTGGCGGTGGGAGCAGTAGGAAGAAAAGTAGGCAGCGGCAATAGTAGGAAGAAGAGGTAGATGCACCGGCAGCAAGAGGAAGTAGAGGAGCAGGCGGCGGAAGCAGCAGCAGTGGAAGGAGTGGCAGGCAGCAGCGGCGGCAATGGGCAAGGCAGACCGGCGTCGGGGAAGGTGGAAGAGCAGCAGATGGTGGCAGAATCGCTAATCGCCAGACCCTAGTGAAATCGACAATGAAACAGAGAAAGGGGGAGATCCTGGCTCATACGGGTGCTATTAAGTTAACAATAGGTGTCGGTTATTACCTTAAACTGATGCTTAAAAGTTTAGGCATCGATTACCACCATTAAACTGACACTTATGTTCACTGATAGTCATTGGTTCCAAATAGAAAAACTGACGACTATCTATATATGTCGATAAAAATAAATGTTCTCAAATTATGACCATAGCCGTCGGTTTTCGTTGAAAAACCGACGCCAAAGGGAGGTGAAAATTAACACATCGGCATTGGTTTTTGTATGATAACTGACGATAACAATGGGCCAAATTTCTATCTCATGAAAAACCTTTAGTCGTCGGTTTCTGTTTTAAAAATTGACGATGTATGTTAAATTTTGGAGGTAATGTTTTTCACTGAAAATTTTGGATTTGGCAGTCAATTTTAGGCGTCGGTTGCTTATTAAGAAATTACCGATGCTAAAGAGAAAGCGATACCCATGTCTGTTCACTCGTCACAGATAGATGGCGGTTTATATATATAACTGACCCTTTATGATTTAGGCATCGGTTTGTTGTATACAACCGACGCCTGTAAATCTGATATTATAAGACATTTCTGTAGTAGTGAGCATTGATGTGTGACTAGGCATCACTCATTTCTTGTGATGTCAGAAGTTTTATGGACATTCACTGCAAACATAATATGAGACCTATAGGGTCGCACACATAGATCTTAACCTATAAGAGGAGTTCAAATCTCAAATAATAGTTGAATTAAGTACTAAAGTGTTTAGGTATTTGATTCAGGCAACAAATATTGAATCAACAAATAGGCTGACAACACTACCAAACCTTTGTCTCAAGTGTTGAGTCAACTGTCTGGAAGTTCCAAATGGTCATCCCAAGAATTGAGACGAACATCTAGGTGTCAGGCCAATTATGAGTTGAATTTGGCTGAGGAACAAACCAAACAAACCAAATTGGCTCAACTCGGGTCACCAGACAACCATCTGGGTGACCAAGATGGTCGTCTTGCATGGGCAAGATGGTCTAGTTCGGTCGGGGAAGGTTCTAGACTTTTCCCTATTCATTTCGCTTTAGCAATACCTGTTGCATTAGGAAATCAATGTCTAACGTTGATGGGAATTGATTTTCCAAATTCATGTACAATCAGGAAAAAGCCAAACTATCGTCTGGGTTGTGCCAAATGATCGTCTTGTGTGCTAGATGACCGCCTGGGTTGCTAGATGATCATTTGGGCTGTCGTAGATTGCAAAATTTCTAGAATTGTTGTGAAAATTTGAGATCTTTTGGTTCCTTCCACTCCCACACAGACTGGAAACTTGGACCCAATGCCCTCCTATACATAGAGGGGGGTCAGGGGCTTCCCAGAGCACAACATAGACAAAGAAATAGTTGCTCTGACAATTGTTGTCCTTTGTGGTTGTGGTAACTATGAGAGTCCATGCAAGTCCTACCCCACTAGGGAGGGATATCCAAGGGAGAGAGTGACTGAGATCATTATTGTAGGAGAGCAAGTTAATGACTAATACACCAACGGGAGAGATGAATCCTTCCTTATCATTCTAGATAGATGAAAGGAGTTCTAAGTGGTCCATATGGAGTACAATAGAGGTAGGAGGTCGTTGTCTGCCTTTTGGACAACATCAACCAGCAGGCAATGAAAGAAGAATTTTTGAAGAAGACAAGGTTTGTGGTTGCAGTATGTGGTGCAAACTAAGAGGCACAACCGTCAGACGAATCATAGTGCAATCAGGATTCAGAAGTTGTGCGTCTATGACAACAAGGATTATTGATGGACTTGCTCCAGGACTAGGTATATCATCAAAATTATCCTTCCTACATTATAGTAATTGATGCAATCTACTGATTATGGGGAATATGGTACATAAATTTTTGTTTTTGCTTCGTACTTTGTACCCATATTTCACTACAATCACCAACATGTATTATACAAGGATCAACATAGCTTTCACATAACTATGGCATTCATTACACCTACAAGGTTAGGATTGTTGAAGTAAGAGAGAGAAAACATAACCAGATATTATTCATCCAAGCAAGCACATCAAGTATAACCTCCCCTAGATTTAGGGTTAGGATTTCACACACAGCCAATTAGGGTTCCATATAATGGTTCAACCACCCAACCCTAATTACACTATCTCCCTCTTTATTGGAACACATAAGGATCAGAACATCATCCTTAACTTGATTAATTAACCATTACACAACATTAGGTATCAACCAACATTTACATGTATGTGTGTTGACCGTCACAAAAACACCATGTAGCGACCAGCATACTTACCTAGGTGTAGCGACCATCACCATGGGTCAGGGTAGAGGCCATCACCCAAGCCCTAAACAGGCAACGTTGCGTTGCGGACAAGACTATGTAGAGAGCTGGCAAAGGCCAAATGGATGTAACACCCGCTACACCTCACACGACTCACTACACCAAAACCCAACCAACGTGTGTCGACTGCAACAAACGCTCAAAAAACCTATCGATTGAAACACCACATGAGATGGCAACCCCAAAGTATAACTTACTCATGAGTATTGATAAAAGCACCAAGGGAAACATATGTCGACCGAAACAGACTAACCCATATCTTGTGCGACTCAAACACTAGGGTGGGTGTAGCGACCACCAAGGTCAAACTACCTCAACCACACACATCCTTCCTCAAAATAGAGATAAACGATGATCAAAGTAGATGGTGAACATCGAAACACTAAGCACCATCAAGGAGGGAAAAACTCCATACAAGATGAACATCAAAACCATAAAACCAATCTCCAACATGATCAACCAAGAAATTAAACTAGGAGAGAGAAGATCAAGCTTCAACCTCAAGAAAATTGATGTAAAACTTCAAGGAAAATTTAAGGACCAATCCTTAGTATGATGATAAAACCAAGGATCATGGTGCATGTATGAACATTACCTCAACCTCCACTTAACAAATTGAGTACATGAAATTAGGGTTTAAGAAAGAGAGCAACTACATGAGAATACTACAAAGTCATAAACCCTAGATCATGATAACATCATTTACCATCTTTATATCACGTTTTAGATATGAAAACAACAACATGCAAGCACAAATAAGGTGAAATAATAGTAAAAGGTAGAGAGATATATAACCTGCCTTATGGAGGGACCAAGCTCCAAGGATCACGATCACTAAGAGAGAATAATGCTCCAACCAAGAGCAACTCCATGACAAAAATATCACCTCAAATGAGAAGAACACCATGGTCAAATAAGAGCTCAAGAAAGAGGTGAAAAACTCTAGGCCGAACCAAAGAAGAAGAAAGAATAAAGACAAAAGCATCTTTTCTCATAGGTACCACCATGGTTGCACCATGGTCTCTGACCTTAGTGAGTAGAAGATCCTCAAGAGAAGGCCACCACAGTTACACCATAGTCTAATGACAAAGAAAGGAGAAGAAGATAGGGTAGAGAACTAAAAGAAATTGTGATTAAGGGTTCAAAACTACTTACCAAGAAAGATGATCACCACAAAGGAGATGATCAAGCTCAAAAGCAGCACATGCAAGGTTGATCAACCACCAAAGCTCCAAGATCAATCCTCCTTTTCTCCTCAAAGATTCAAGGATGAACACAAAGGAGTGGAGAAGAAAGAGGGATGAAACAAATACTTGTATGAAGAAGAGAGAGATTATATACTCAAGGTAGGATAGAAGTAAGAGGGTTATGAGGTGTCAACACAAGAGGGCATTAAAAGGACACTTGTCAACCAAGGAAACAATCATGGAACCAGTAAACACATGCATTCAACATATGGCAATACAACCTAGGTGAGGTATCGACCACATGGGTCTCCACCACCCTAGTTGTAGTCAAAACATATCAAGGAACCATGTAGTGACCACTACAAGAAATCACCAAACAAAACATGGTCGAAACACACCACTAAAAGACAAAACAGTTCGACCAAACCACCTCTAGGTCACCAAGGTCAAAACAAGAATCACCTAGGGCAAGTGTTACGATCGCAACACTCATCCAAGGGTGGTGTTGCGATCGCAACACACCCTTCATGTGCTCAAGGTCGCTACACACTTCCAAGGCCAAAACCCTAACATCACCACATGATGCCACCTCACCATCCAAGGTCCAAGAAAGGTGCCCCATAGCATCATATACTCTCATGATGCTAAGGTACAAGAAACACACTCTACATGTGGAAAGCTACAAGATAACCCTCACTCATGGTTAAATTTGCAACTTGGTCCAAAACAAGCATACATTGCTAAAACCTCAACGAAACAAGACCAAACTGAAAACATAAGATTGTCACATGTCATAAAGGCATCTCAAGAGATTATATTAAGGTTCAAGCATCTTACTAAGAAAAGAAAGAACACTTAAGCACTAAGATAGATCAGGGGCCTTACACATGTGAAATAGCATACACTAGTCCTCCATCATTTAGATGTTGTGCTTGCATTTTTGTGACAGTGTTGGCCTTCATGGCCTCTTGGGGATCCCCTTTTATGGATGCAAGTTCTCTTCTTCTTTCTTTTTCCCTCTGACTTCTCCTTTAGGACTCGATACAAATGTCATGACTAATTAGATGTTGCGATTTCCCTGACATTCCCAAACAGTAGACCCTAACAGGGCCCTTGTTGGAATAGTTTTGGTTGAGGTAGGTGGAAATCACACACATCATAGAGGAAGAACAACATTGATGATCTAGCATGTGTATCTCCTTGATAGGTGAAACCAGGGTAGTGCCATCCTCATGCATTATTTGAGCACATGGAGGCCATAAGAGTAGTCAGACAACTTCTCATACAAAATACTATGCTGAGAGGTGGACGTCTTAGGCACCAGAGAAGCTTCTTTGTTCTTCTCCACTCCTTCAAGTTAGTCTTTCTTGTTGTGGATAACATCTCCCTTGGGGCCTCTATCTGATTGATGATTGGTACTATTATTCATGGGCATCTGGGTTGATCATTGGCGAGATTGGGTGAGGTACGGGCTTCTTGACCTTCTTATGATGTCCTAAAATTCACATTAGCAGGATTCAAAAGTAGGATGTAACATTATTTGAGAATAATACTCTATGTGTGGGGACATGTCTTGTCATATACATTCTAGAGATCCAATGTGATGTTGTCACCCGTTCCATGACACATAGGTTTGTTGGTGTGTGAAGTGCATGTGATGGGATTTAACATTTTCAGAAGTAACTCCATGAAATGTGAAATTTAGATATATGCAAATACAGAAACAACATCAATATGCCTTATGGAAGATGAAATTTTGTTTCCAACCTACATTTGCTATTCACCCTTTATCTTTATTTTCATTTCTCACACAAGGAAAGCAAAGACAAAATACTAAAAGGGAAGTATGGCCAAAATCCTAAATCGACAGGCGATAGAGATAGAGAAGACAAAGAAGAAAAAAAGAACAACATCAGAACCATCAAAACTGACTGGAAATAGATAAGGGAGTAGATTTAGCTGATCACCTCAATATGTGAATCAGGGGCTAGCATATCATGATGATTCTCCACCTTGCTCCCAAAACCAAATAAATAAAAGAAAGCAACCAAAACTAAAAAATAGGAAAACAAAAAAAATGTATTGTCTTGAGGATGTTCAATCTTTGTAAGGATGTAGCGGGAGTTTGATTTATACTGCCTTGTCAATCCCCAACAGAGTCACTAGTCTATCATAACTTGTCTTAAAAAGGGATGAAATAGAGTTATACGGAGAAAACTCTACCATTTTTGGTAGTGAAACATCACAAAATAAAATATAGGCATTCAGATTCGCCACCTATATTACATGGAAAACAAGAAAAAACATGATAAATAATTGAAGCCTTGGTGTAAATTTGAGTTTTCATCCAAGTTGATTTTAAAAGTCAGGAATTATTAACACCCCCATCCCACCAAATGAGCATGTATCAATGCACTATCTCTTTGTAAAGAAAAGAACGATTCATGATGGTAAAAACAAAAATAAAAAAGAAACATAAAAACTTCTATTTTTAGGTGGGCTTTTAGCTAGAGAAGGCCATGTTCTTCCCATATTTTCCATGAATGTCCAACTTTTAAGTAGATTTGGGTCCTAATCACCTCAGGACCTCTCACGGAGGAGATCTCTCATGGGTGATTAGGACCAATGTGTAGGATTTAACTAGTTATTAGCATATGTAGGCTCATGAAAAGGATTTGATTTTTCAAATGAAATGAATAATTAGGATTGAAAGTGGAATATGGAGGTAGGTTTTGTCCACAGGAGTGGTGGCGGCTGTGGCAGAGGCTGTGGCGTCCGTGGTTCTATGCACCATAACTGGCCACCGAAGAACACCTCTATGTCAGATGTGATGAGCAAACTAGATGAAGGTGATGTGGACATGGAAACGATGCAACCTAAGGACAGAACTGCTAAACTCTCCTATAAGGATGCAACCACTGGAGGAGTGGGTGGTATGTTAACATACTTGAACCCTATGTCGCCGGACCTGACCAAGGGCAGAGACATATCTGTGGATGTGTCTAGTGTTCTTCCCTCAATCATGATTTGTCCAGAAGTCATCCAACCTCTACTTGAGCCCTAGAAATATGCAAACATTATCAAGGCAATAGGCATCAACGTGGGTTTTCAAGTTCTAGTCAACAAGATAAAGCTCCATTGGTGCCCGTCAGAATCCTTCAGGGTTATTGACCTAGAGCAAGGTTACTACATAGTCCAATTTTACAATGAAGATGACTACTTGGTTGCCATGATGGGAGGGCCTTGGACAGTCTTTGGTAATTACCTATCAGTCCAATCTTGGTCCCCCTCATTCAAGCCATCATACCCAATACCCAGGAAACTGGTGGCATGGGTTAGGGTTCCTGACCTTCCAGTTTTCCTATATCAGAATCAATTGCTATGGAGCATGGAGAATCTAATCGGTCAAACCATCAAGATAGACTCCACCACATCCCAAGGACACCGAGGAAAGTTCACAAGAATTGCAGTAGAGGTCGAAGCTTCTAAACCCCTACTCCCTGCTATGTTCATCAACAACGAGCACATAAAGTTGCAGTACGAGAACCTTCCCTCTGTCTACATGAAGTGTGGAAGAGTGGACCACACAAATACTGAGTGCAAGTTCCTCCCATCATCCCAGGATACCTCTACCTCCTTGTCCAATCATGTACCCCTCCCCGGAGTCACATACATTATGGAAATACATGCTTAGAAACTGGAGAGGCGTAAGGTGCAACCACAAAACAAAGTTCCACAGAAGGTTCCTGGGAAAGATGCAGGCAAAGCCCATGAGGATGGTGGTCCAATCCCAGTTTAGACAATGAAGCCTCAGATGCAGAGAATGAATGGGAAACAACCATGAGCAAGAAGAAAAAAAGGCAACCCAAAAAGCAAGTTGTGCCCTTCATGGCCAACAAGGGTGCACCTAAAGATCCTACCAAGAAAAGGACTATTGTGGCTCAGGTGAATACTTTCGTCATCCTTGAAGAGGATGAAGTCAGTAGGGGAAGGCCGACCTCAGCAGTGTCAGATGCTTAATACCAATTTCATGCTTCAAATACGGACACAAGCCCTCATCAACGACCGTCACTCCTCCGACAAGGCCAAGGAGGAAATGGTTTTGTGATGTTGAGAAAATGTAAAATAGTATATCAGTATGTTCAAAGTTGTGATAGAATCAGGAGGAAAGGGCATACTCACAAACCACCTATGGAGGGAGCATCCCCTCCATCGGAAACCACCAGGACAACTCGCTCACTGGAGTTCCCAGATGAGGAGGAACCCCCCTAGGAAGATGCTACTATGAATGTTGAAGATTCTATCAACACAATGGGTGTGTTCCTGTGTGCCGCGATCAACTAAGATCCCCCACCCCCTCTCTACCTCTCTTAATGAATATCTATTGCTGGAACATTCAAGGAACAAGTAAAAAAGGAAAAGTAGGCCTCATGAAGGACCTAAAATTCTCACACAAACTCCAACTTCTGGCAATCCTTAAACCATGATGTAGTGGTATTGTCGCATCTAGTATCATCAAGAAGGTGGGATTCTCCACCTCTCACAGAGTCAAATCCCTTGGTTTTTTTGGTGGGATTTGGCTTATGTTGGACAGTTCACGTTGCAACATTGAGGTCTTATACAGTCATCACCAGATTATCCATTGCAAAGTTAATAACGAGTGGCATCTTACAGTGGTATACGCTAGCCTAAATCCTATTAAGAATAGATTCTTTTGGAACTGCTTAGAAGAACTCTCTTCCATGATCTCATCGGCCTAGATAGTCCTTGGAGATTTTAATACTATGCTTGATACTTTTGAGAAGATAGGTGGAACTTACTTTGATAAATATGTGTCTAGCTGCTTCAACAAATGTCTTCTGAATATTGGTCTCTTAGATGTGAAGAGCCAAGGTCAGTTCTTCACCTTTCACAGGGGACGATTTAAAGAGTGCCTGGATCACACGATCATCAATGTTGAGTGGATGCAATCCTACCCTAATGCAACACTAATTGTTCTTCCTTGCATCAACTCCGACCATAATCCTCTACTTCTCTCAAACAAAGCTACCAGTGCAAAGAAGAAGTACATCTTTCAAACTAAAGGAAGCTGACATCTGACCCCTTCCTTCCACTCTAACGTCCTCCCCAAGTGGAATAGCAGTGTCCCCTTCAATGATGCTCTCCAAGACTTCAAAGTAGTAGCACATAAATGGGATCATAAAAGAATCAATAGCCATTACAAAGAAAAATACATACTATTACAGCGTATTAATACATTTTAGGTATCCTCACAACGGCCTAATGCTACTGATTTTGTTGACAAATCTATCTACTTGCAGGAAAGGTACAATCAACTCCTCCTACGGGAGGAAGTAGATTGGCAACAATGAGCCCACATTGATTGGCTCACCCTTGGCGATAGTAACACCAAAATTTTCCACTCTTATGTCAAACTTCAACATCATTTCAACAAGATTACTAGATTGAAGAATGTTGAAGGTGAGTGGATGTCCTCTCTAAAAGGCATCCAATCCCTCGTCGCTAATTTCTTTGTTGGTCTCCTTACCTCCACCTTTAGTCCTGATCCCCTGCATTTAGCTACTTATACAGGTGTCTTCCTTCCTCTCCCACAAAATGTTTCTAAAGGGCTTGCTGCCATGCCCACAGCTGAAGAAATGAGACATACGCTCTTCCTCATGGCTCCATTAAAGGTTCCTGGATCAGACGGCGTGTACAATGAATTCCTACAAAACAACTGGCACAGGGTAGGTGGCTCAATTATTTAAACCTTTAAGAAAGTCTTCACCTTTGAGGAAATTGAAGAGGAACTAGTAGATTCTCATATGGTCTTAATCCCCAAAGTTAAAATTCCCCATAGTTGCAGTGAACCTTGCCCTATTTCCTTGAACAATGGCTGCTTCAAGCTTATATCCAAGGTGATGGTCGAATGCATAAAGCCCCTCCTTAATAATTGGGTCTCCCCATCCCAATCTGCCTTCATTAAAAGTAGACTTATAAGCGATAACATTCTCCTCCTGCAAGAAGTCATCCACTCGATGAAATCCAAAGTAGCCATGAAAAAGTGGATGTGTGTCAAGCTAGACTTATCTAAAGCCTTCGATCATATGAGTTGGGATTTTATAAATGATACTCTACAGAGAACAAACCTTCCAACCAGAATCTACAATATTATCATGCAAATCATAACAAAAGGCTCCACCTTGGTGCTCTGTGAAGGAGTCCCTCTTCAACCTTTCAAGGCCTCCCAAGGAGTCAGACAGGGCGGCCCTATCAACCATTATATCTTTGTTATATGCATGAAACGTTTGAGCAAGGAAATCTCAAATGCAGTGGCATACGATAGGTGGAAACTGTTGGGTTTTGTGGACAAAACATGTGCGGCGGAAGCAATAAAATTTATGCAACTCGAAATAGGATCTCGTCGATAACAACGTATTCGGAAGGAGTGTTTGCGGGATATACCTTATCGCGGAGCAAGTTCGATGATGTCCTGCTACATGACATTGTGCAACGCTGCTGGCCTACACAGACGGAACTTCTCTCCCGTTCGTCAAGCATGTCGCAGGAAGATCCGGCGGTGTTTCTTTGCGGCAGTGACGTACGCTGCTCGCAGTGCGTACAGGTGGCCGTCGACGTCCTCCGAACGCAGGTGTCAAGGCGTCTGTGTCTCTACTTCGTCCACGAGGATGGACGGAACTCCACGTCGCGCTTCCCAAGCCAGCGGGAAGGAGTCATGTCTCTGCGGCGGCGTGCTAGCGGCGCGTTTCTCTCTTTTCTCTCCTAAGGACGATGACGGCTAGGGTTTACATGTGTGAGCATAAACTGAAAAGCCTCTATCTATCTTATATAGATATCGGCCGTCAATCCTCCTTTAAACAGGATACGAAGGGAAATAGGGTTTCCTAAACCCATCGGTAAACAGAAACATTGCGTTAATTAAAACGCTCGTGGATTAATTAGAATATTCCGGAATTCATTAATTAACCAAATAATCACATTAATTGATTAATTAATATTTGACTCCATGCAATCGCTTGGGATGGATCTACATGCATAAATATACCAACAGACTCCCACTTGCACTTAGAGCCAGTCACTCCAATATTATTCTAATCCATTACATAAACATTGTAGTAATCAATTTGATTCGGAGCAATTCCAATCAAATCCACAATTATACTCCTATTCCAACACATCCTATGTGTGTGACCTGGTAGGCTCCAAATTATGTTGACAGTGATATCAATAATCATATTATGATTTCACAAGTAATGATTGGTATCTAGCAAGACTTCATTGCCACCCAAGTAATTGGAGAAGTTGGAGAACAACTTAACCTATCATTCATGACTGGTGTTACAGTGATTGCATAGTTCCTTTGTCGCTGATATCCGAATTGAACTCGAGTCATGGAATTGTTATCATTTTCAACGTTCAATCCATGTTCCTTGAACTAGAGAAGATTGTATGAGATATATGTAAGCTCAATATCACATATTGACTCACATCAGCATGGCCATGCATTTCTCAGTCTCGCTTATCAAGTGGTCGGAATATCAAACTCCCATAGGAAGGACAAATTCCATCTACATCACTCACAGTCATCCCCATGTGTCACAGTGCACCCAATCACCATCTTTATGGCAATCCTTATTCAGGACCAAGGTGGATGATGTCAAAGTACACCGAACGACATGTGATAAGTGTAGTGACTTCAGGTCTAAGAACCACAATCACCACCATCATTATGAGATGTGACTCTAACTACCAATCATGGTATCCATGTGTCACTTTCAAGGTGGGTCTATCTGATACACTGTTCTCTAACAAGTATCTATGTATTTGGTTTGATATCTCCATATCATGGATAATGAGATTCTTCCATCAACCAACATACATTCTAATCTTATGTGTTATTGATGTCTATGGATATTTCCACAATAACAACCGATTAGGGACAAAACAAGAATACATACTCTTAACATACATATGATCTCACTGTTCAGGTCATCAACCTGAAGACATATGTCATTGAGTATATTATTCTATAGACATCTATAAGTTTTATGTTCATCTCACAATATAAAACACAAACATATAGATTGGAAACTTGCCTTTATTGATATGATCAATGTAGTATAAAAAATCATTTACATAGTATCCCATTATAATTATCGAATGATAGTCTCTATGGGCATACATACCAATAGATTCCCACTTGCACTTATACCCAATCACTCATGAATTTCAATCCAAGTGATCGAACATGTCTGTCATTTTTCTGCTGTGAAAGTGCTTTTGTGAGCGGGTCAACCACATTGCTTTCTGTAGGTACTCTGCAAATCTTCACATCTCCTCATTGTATGATCTCTCATATGAGATGGAACTGCCGTAGAATATGTTTGGAACGTTGGTGCGATCTTGGTTCTTTAGCCTGTGCAATTGCTCCATTGTTGTCGCAAAACAACTCAATTGCATCACCAACGCTTGGAACCACTCCAAGTTTAGAAATGAACTTCTTAATCCACACAGCTTCCTTCACAACATTAGATGCGGCAATATATTCAGCCTCTGTTGTAGAATCAGCAACCATCTCTTGCTTGGAACTCTTCCAGCTCACAGCCCCGTTGTTCAGGCAAAACACAAATCCAGATTCTGATCTGTAGTCATCTTTGTCAGTTTGGAAGCTAGCATCGGTGTAACCCTTTACCACGAGCTCTTCCTCACCGCCGTATACCAAGAATTGATCCTTAGTCCTTCTCAAGTACTTTAGGATGTTCTGTACGGTTGTCTAGTGACATTCACCTGGATCTGACTGATATCGGCTCGTCATGCTCAAAGCATACGACACATCAGGACGAGTACATAACATCACGTACATGATAGATCCAATTGTTGATGCATATGGAATCTTACTCATGCGTGCCCGTTCATCACATGAACTAGGACAGTGGGTTTTAGAGATTGTAACCTCATGGGACATGGGCAAGTTACCTCTCTTAGAACCCTCCATGCTAAACCTCTTTAGCACCTTGTCAATGTATGTGCTCTGGCTTAGGCCTAGAAGCCTTCTAGATCTATCTCTATAGATCTTGATCCCTAGTATATAGGATGCTTCGCCTAAATCCTTCATGGAGAAAGTCTTCCCTAGCCAACCTTTTACTGTCTGAAGAGTAGGGATGTCATTTCCCATCAATAGTATGTCATCCACATACAATATGAGAAATACGATTGTGCTCCCACTAACCCTTTTGTAAACACAAGGTTCATCTTCATTTTGACTAAAGCCAAACTTTTTGACTACTTCATCAAAATGTAGATTCCAGCTCTGAGATGCTTGCTTCAATCCATAGATTGACCTTTGTAGCTTACAGACTTTATTGGCTTCCTTTGGATCGATAAAACCCTCAGGTTGTGTCATGTACACATCCTCGAGTAAATTCCCATTAAGGAATGTTGTTTTAACATCCATCTGCCAAATCTCATAGTCATGATAAGCTGCAATGGCAAGCATGATCCTGATGGATTTAACCATGGCAACTGGTGAGAAGGTCTCGTCATAATCAACACCTTGAATTTGACGGAATCCTTTCGCAACCAATCTACCTTTATAGGTTTGAACATTTCCATCCATGTTAGTCTTCTTCTTGAAGACCCACATGCACCCTATGGGTCTTACCCCTTCGGTTGGATCCACCAAGGTCCATACCTTGTTGGTGTACATGGATTCCATCTCAGATCTCATGGCTTCGAGCCATTTCTCATATTCTGGTCCCTTATTAGCTTCTAGATAGGAAGTTGGCTCATCCGCTATGCCCAATTCATCACTATCTTGTGACATGAGAAATCCAAATCTCTCAGGCTCAAGTCGTGTCCTACTAGACCTATGAGGTTCCTGTGTTACATTTGGAACTTGAAATTCCACAACAACTTGTGAGTCTTCATATTCCTTATGTACCTCCTCAGGTTCTCTACTTTCTTGTTGGTCTCAAACTTCTTCGAGCTCTACATTCCTCCCTCTAATTCCTTTGGAAATAAATTCCTTTTCAAGAAATACAGCACTCCTAGCAACAAACACTTTGTTGTCAGTTGGTGTGTAGAAGTAGTATCCCCGAGTTTCCTTGGGGTATCCAACAAAATAGCATTTTTCCGATTTGGGTCCAAGCTTTTTAGGAAATTGTATCCTAACATAAGCTTCACATCCCCAAATCTTTAACATAGACAAATTGGGATGATTCCCATTCCATATCTCATATGGTGTCTTTTGAACCAATTTGGAAGGTACACGGTTACGTGTAAACGCTGCAGTTTCAAGAGCATATCCCCAGAATGATATTGGAAGTTCGACTGAACTCATCATTTATCGTACCATGTCTAATAATGTACGATTCCTTCTTTCTAACACACCATTATGTTGTGGTGTACCAGGTGGAGTCCATTGTGATACAATACCACGGTCTCTCAGATGGTCCTCAAACTCTTAGCTTAAGTATTCACCACCTCGATCTGAACAGAGTGCTTTAATACTCTTACCAAGTTGCTTCTCTACTTCATTCATGAAAGTCTTGAACATTTCAAGATTTTCTGACTTGTGTTTCATAAGATATACATAGCCATACCTACTGAGGTCATCAGTGAAGGTAATGAAGTATTGATAGCCTCCTCTAGCATTTGATCTAAAAGGTTCACATACATCAGTATGTATGAGCCCTAGCAGATCACTGGCTCTCTCACTGTGTCCAGTGAAAGGAGTTTTGGTCATCTTCCCTAATAAACATGCCTCACATGTCTCTAATGATTCAAAATCAAAAGAGTCTAGATAACCATCCTTATGGAGTCTAGATATGCGCTTCTCGTTTATGTGCCCAAAACGAAAATGCCATAAGAACGTTTTGTTTGAGTTGTCAAGTTTTAACCTTTTAGTATTTACGTTGTATATGCTAGTCTCAAGTTCTAACAAGTAGATGTCATAAGACATTGGGGTATTGCCATAAAAGATCTCATCTTAGTTATAGAAATAATTTCATTCTTAATGTGAAATTTAAATCCACTCTTGTCCATACAAGATATTGAAATAATATTTCTATTAATGGCAGGTACATAATAGCAATTCTCTAATTATATTACAAGGCCCGTAGGCAAAGATAAACTAATAACTCCAACTGTGGTGGCAGCAACTCTTGCTCCATTAGCAACCCGCAGCTCGACTTGGCCCTTTCGTAAAGGCTTACTTTTTATCAGATCTTGCATATTAGAAAATATGTGAGATCCACATCCGGTATCCAGTACCCATGATGAAGAAGTATTTAAGTTTATCTCAATAACATATATACCTGAAGTGGAGATCTCTATCACCTGCTTCTTCTTCCTCAGTTCCTCCAGGTAGAGAGGACAGTTTCTTTTCCAATGTCCAGGCTGGTGACAATGGTGACAATTGCCTTCTTTGAAGATCCCACCTTTAGCTTTGAGCGCGGATGACTTTGGCTTCTGCCCGGCTTTAGAACTTTTCTTAGCCTTGCTTTTGCCTTTTGACTTTCCCTTTGCCTTGCTGATCACCATCACAGACTTGGGCTTGTCTTTCTTCATTTGTGCTTCAGCTGTCCTCAACATGCCTAACCATTCTTACAACGGCTTGTCAAAATTGTTCATATTGTAGTTCATGACAAAATGATTTATGATTCAGGCAACGATTGTAGAATCACATCCGTGGCCAACTCTTGACCTAAGGGAAATCCCAACTTGGATAGGCTTTCCACGTACCCAATCAAGGTGAGTATATGGGTGCCAACTGAGTCTCCCTCTTTCATCTTGCTTTTGAACAAAGCCTTTGAGATATCATATCTCTCCTGTCTTGCTTGATGTTGATACATGTTTTTGAGATGTGTTACCATCTCCATGACATTCATGTTCTCATGCTACTCTTGTAACTCATAGTTCATTGAGCACAACATCAGGCACTTGACATCCACGACATCATCAAGGTGCTTCTTGTAAGCATCCTTTTCAGCCTTGGGTGCATTTACGGAGGGCTCCTCTGGCTCTGTTGTTTCAAGCACATAGAGCTTACGCTCATGTGTGAGAACAATTCTCAACATCCTAAACTAGTTTTGAAAGTTGGTTCCAGTAAGTTTGTCCTTCTCAAGGACTGATCGCAACGAGAAAGTGTGAGTGTTGGTTGCCATTTGATTGCTACAAAAGAAAAATTTTCATTTAGTCTAAAACATTTTGACTTGTAAAGATTTGATAAATGAGATTAATTAGGCCTTTAATTAATTATGCTCCCACTATTTTATTCAAATTGATAGCCCTCACTATCAACTCGGAAGATTGCAATGCACAACCTTCTAGTGAGACAAGACCCAAAATAATTGGATCAATGCCCAACCAACGCCGGCGTCAAAGACCAAATACTAAGGTAGGCAACTTTTTCCAATTGCATCATATGAAACTCTTGGATAGATGATCATGCACAACTCCTTGCCATGATGCATCTGTGTGCCTCTAGGTACTTGATCCTATCAAGGTTCCCTAGTTAAGTCCAACCCATAAGCCAACACGATGAGTGTGCACCCTGCAGAGGCAGACCCACATACCCACCATCACACTTCCATGAGATAGATAGTGTACCACGCGGAGGCGTGCCCACACATAGTCGATCAAGCTTTTCATGTGTGTTACTTTATGGAAGACAACTAAAACTTAATATTATTAATTGAGGGGTTTTATCAATACATATACATATCCAAACACCACATACTTATAGTATGTATCATATACTACTATATCCACAATCACAAACGATAGACATGCAATCACAAACACAAATACATCGGTTATGGCCATACTATTGTAATCCTTTGGAACAAAAAAGGATTACGGTCCACGTATGGTCTTATGCATCTCATGCAACACCTGTGAATCAACCTGTAAGCCTGTAATGATCAAAATTACAATGAACAACTTCATGGATGCTTCATGAGGTTGGAACTTCAAGTTGCTTCTTGGAATGGGATCTTCTTGTTGCTTCTCCATGGACGCTCCTTGGAGTTGGATCTTCAGGTTGCTTCTTGGAATTAGATCTTCATGGTGCTTCTCCATGGACACTCCTTGGAGTTGGATTTTCAAGTGGCCTCCTTACATCAAGTTTACAAAAACTAAAACTAATCCTATCTCTATTACATCATGTGAGTACAAATATAAAAGGAAAGAATTAATTACACTTTGAAATAAGAGATGAGGCCCGGCATGCAAGCCAAATACTTTATACAAAGGATCCATATGTAACCATTATACATCCATAGAATTCACAAACAAACATATCCACAAGATTGACATCCACATTCATTCACAACATTCACAAAAGGGGATATTAGGCCATAATCGTGCATGCACTCACCACATAAAACAGATTTTAAAGGCGACGTGTATGCTTTCATAGGTATATCTACATATACATATATACATATTAAAATTGCATTACTTTTAATGTGGGACATTCCCCATTAAATAAAAATTTGGACTCCCACGCAGATAATGCAAGGTACACAGGGGCAGCGCCCCTGTGCGGGGACAATATTTTACTTCCGTGCACTTAGAAAAATCAATATTTTCCATAGTCGACCCCATCCAAAACGTCAAAAATAGAAGCATGCGGCGTATGTGGAATTAGGTTTAGATTTGTACATTAGCAGGTTTAATTCGCATCGTATGCAACATAAAAATAGTATACAGTGATCTGATCATATCGAAATGAATCCAAATACGTCATAGATCGACGCTGCTCTGATACCACTGTTGGGTTTTGTGGAGAAAATATGCATGGCGGAAGCAATAAAATCCACGCAACCCGAAACAGGATCTCGTCGATAACAACGTATTTGGAAGGAGTGTTTGCGGGATATACCTTATCGCGGAGCAAGTCCGGTGATGTCCCGCTGCATGACGGTGTGCAACGCTACTGGCCTATACAGATGGAACTTCTCTCCCGTTTATCAAGCACGTCGCAAGAAGATCTGGCAGCGTTTCTTTGCGGTGGTGACGTACGCTGCTGACAGCGCATACAGGTGGTCGTCGACGTCCTCCGAACGCAGGCGTCAAGGCGTCTGCATCTCTACTTCGTCCACGCAGATGGACGGAACTCCATGTTGCGCTTCCCAAGCCGGCGGGAAGGAGTCGTGTCTCTACGGCGGCGTGCTAGCAGCGCGTTTCTCTCTTTTCTCTCCTAAGGACGATGATGGCTAGGGTTTACATGCGTGAGCGTAAACTAAAAAACCTCTATCTATCTTTTATATATATATATATATATATATATATATATATATATATATATATATATATATATATATATATATATATATATATCGGCTGTCAATCCTCCTTTAAACAAGATACGAAGAGAAATAGGGTTTCCTAAACCCATCGGTAAACAGAAACGTTGTGTTAATTAAAACGCTCATGGATTAATTAGAATATTCTAGAAATCATTAATTAACCAAATAATCACATTAATTGATTAATTAATATCTGACTCCATGCAATCGCTTGGGATGGCTCTACAGGCATACATATACCAACAGACTCCCACTTGCACTTAGAGCCAGTCACTCCAATATTATTCTAATCCATTACATAAACATTTTAGTAATCAATGTGATTCAGAGCAATTCCAATCAAATCCACAATTATACTCCTATTCCAACACATCCTATGTGTGTGACCTGGTAGGCTCCAAATTACGTTGGCAGTGATATCAATAATCATATTATGATTTCACAAGCAATGATTGGTATCTAGCAAGACTTCATTGCCACCCAAGTAATTGGAGAAGTTGGAGAACAACTTAACCTATCATTCATGACTGGTGTTACAGTGATTGCATAGTTCCTTTGTCGCTGATATCCTTATTGAACTCGAGTCATGGAATTGTTATCCTTTTCAACGTTCAATCCATGTTCCTTGAACTAGAGTAGACTGTCTGAGATATATGTAAGCTCAATATCACATATTGACTCACATCAGCATGGCCATGCATTTCTCAGTCTCGCTTATCAAGTGGCCGGAATATCAAACTCCCGTAGGAAGGACAAATTCCATCTACATCACTCACAGTCATCCCCATGTGTCACAGTGCACCCAATCACCATCTTTATGGCAATCCTTATTCAGGACCACGGTGGATGATGTCAAAGTACACCGAATGACATGTGATAAGTGTAGTGACTTCAGGTCTAAGAACCACAATCACCACCATCATTATGAGATGTGACTCTAACTGCCAATCATGGTATCCATGTGTCACTCTCAAGGTGGGTCTATCCGATACACTATTCTCTAACAAATATCTATGTATTTGGTTTGATATCTCCATATCATGGATAATGAGATTCTTCCATCAACCAACATACATTCTAATCTTATGTGTTATTGATGTCTATGGATATTTCCACAATAACAACCGATTAGGGACAAAACAAGAATGCATACTCTTAATATACATATGATCTCACTGTTCAGGTCATCAACCCAAAGACATATGTCATTGAGTATATTATTCTATAGACATCTATAAGTTTTATGGTCATCTCACAATATAAAACACAAAAATATAGATTGGAAACTTGCCTTTATTGATATGATCAATGTAGTATTACAAATCGTTTACATAATATCCTATTATAATCATCGAATGATAGTCTCTATGGACATACATACCAATAGATTCCCACTTGCACTTATACCCAATCACTCATGAATCTCAATCCAAGTGATCGAACATGTCCATCATGTTTCTGCTGTGAAAGTGCTTTTGTGAGCGGGTCAGCCACATTGCTTTATGTAGGTACTCTGCACATCTTCACATATCCTCGTTGTACGATCTCTCGTATGAGATGGAACTGCCGTAGAATATGTTTGGAACGTTGGTGCGATCTTGGTTCTTTAGCATATGCAATTGTTCCATTGTTGTCGCAAAACAACTCAATTGCATCACCAACGCTTGGAACCACTTCAAGTTTAGAAATGAACTTTTTGATCCACACAGCTTCCTTCACAGCATTAGATGCGGTAATATATTAGGCCTCTGTTGTAGAATCAGCAACCGTCTCTTGCTTGGAACTCTTCCAGCTCACAGCCCCGTTGTTCAGGCAAAACACAAATCCAGATTGCGATCTGTAGTCATCTTTGTCAGTTTGGAAGCTAGCATCGGTGTAACCCTTTACCACGAGCTCTTCCTCACTGCCATATACCAAGAATTGATCCTTAGTCCTTCTCAAGTACTTTAGGATGTTCTTTACGGCTGTCCAGTGACATTCACCTAGATCTGACTGATACCGGCTCGTCATGCTCAAAGCATACGACACATCAGGACGAGTACATAACATCACGTACATGATAGATCCAATTGCTTATGCATATGGAATCTTACTCATGTGTGACCATTCATCACATGAACTAGGACAGTGGGCTTTAGAGATTGTAACCCCATGGGACATGGGCAAGTTACCTCTCTTAGAACCCTCCATGCTAAACCTCTTTAGCACCTTGTCAATGTATGTGCTCTGGCTTAGGCCAAGAAGCCTTCTAGATCTATCTCTATAGATCTTGATCCCTAGTATATAGGATGCTTCGCCTAAATCCTTCATGAAGAAAGTCTTCCCTAGCCAACCTTTTACTGTCTAAAGAGTAGGGATGTCATTTCCCATCAATAGTATGTCATCCACATGCAATATGAGAAATACGATTGCGCTCCCACTAACCCTTTTGTAAACACAAGGTTCATCTTCATTTTGACTAAAGCCAAACTTTTTGACTACTTCATCAAAACATAGATTCTAGCTCTGAGATGCTTGCTTCAATCCATAGATTGACCTTTGTAGCTTACAGACTTTATTGGCTTCCTTTGGATCGATAAAACCCTCAGGTTGTGTCATGTACACATCCTCGATAAATTCCCATTAAGGAATGTTGTTTTAACATCCATCTGTCAAATCTCATAGTCATGATAAGCTGCAATGGCAAGCATGATCCTGATGGATTTAACCATGGCAACTGGTGAGAAGGTCTCGTCATAATCGACACCTTGAATTTGACGGAATCCTTTTGCAACCAATCTACCTTTATAGGTTTGAACATTTCCATCTAGGTCATTCTTCTTCTTGAAGACCCACTTGCACCTTATGGGTCTTACCCCTTCGGGTGGATCCACCAAGGTCCATACCTTGTTGGTGTACATGGATTCCATCTCAGATCTCATGGCTTCGAGCCATTTCTCATATTCTGGTCCCTTAGTAGCTTCTAGATAGGAAGTTGGCTCATCTGCTATGCCCAATTCATCACTATCTTGAGTCACGAGAAATCCAAATCTCTCAGGCTCAAGTCGTGTCCTACTAGACCTATGAGGTTCCTGTGTTACATTTGGAACTTGAAATTCCACAACAACTTGTGAGTCTTCATGTTCCTTATGTACCTCCTCAGGTTCTCTACTTTCTTGTTGGTCTTGAACTTCTTCGAGCTCTATATTCCTCCCACTAATTCCTTTGGAAATAAATTCCTTTTCAAGAAATATAAGTAGTTTTAGCAACAAACACTTTGTTGTCAGTTGGTGTGTAGAAGTAGTATCCCCGAGTTTCCTTGGGGTATCCAACAAAATAGCATTTTTCCGATTTGGGTCCAAGCTTTTCAGGAAATTGTTTCCTAACATAAGCTTCACATCCCCAAATCTTTAACATAGACAAATTGGGACGATTCCCATTCAATATCTCATATGGTGTCTTTTGAACCGATTTGGAAGGTACACGGTTAAGTGTAAACGCTGCAGTTTCAAGAGCATATCCCCAGAACGATATTGGAAGTTCGGATGAACTCATCATTGATCGTACCATGTCTAATAATGTACGATTCCTTCTTTCTGACACATTATTATGTTGTGGTGTACCAGGTGGAGTCCATTGTGATATAATACCACGGTCTCTCAGAAGGTCCTCAAACTCTTGGCTTAAGTATTCACCACCTCGATCTGAACGGAGTGCTTTAATACTCTTACCAAGTTGCTTCTCTACTTCATTCATGAAAGTCTTGAACATTTCAAGAGTTTCTGACTTGTGTTTCATAAGATATACATAGCCATACCTACTGAGCTCATCAGTGAAGGTAATGAAGTATTGATAGCCTCCTCTAGCATTTGATCTAAAAGGTCCACATACATCAGTATGTATGAGACCTAGCAGATCACTGGCTCTCTCACTGTGTCCAGTGAAAGGAGTTTTGGTCATCTTCCCTAATAAACATGCCTCACATGTCTCTAATGATTCAAAATCAAAAGAGTCTAGATAACCATCCTTATTGAGAATAGATATGCGCTTCTCGTTTATGTGCCCAAGAGGACAATGCCATAAGAATGTTTTGTTTGAGTTGTCAAGTTTTAACCTTTTAGTATTTACGTTGTATATGCTAGTCTCAAGTTTTAACAAGTAGATGCCTTAAGACATAGGGGCATTGCCATAAAAGATCTCATCTTAGTTATAGAAATAATTTCATTCTTAATGGGAAATTCAAATCCACTCTTGTCCATACAAGATACAGAAATAATATTTCTATTAATGGCAGGTACATAATAGCAATTCTCTAATTCTATTACAAGGCCCGTAGGCAAAGATAAACTAATAACTCAAACTACGGTGGCAGCAACTCTTGCTCCATTAGCAACCCGCAGCTCGACTTGGCCCTTTCGTAAAGGCTTACTTCTTATCAGATCCTGCATATTAGAAAATATGTGAGATCCACATCCGGTATCCAGTACCCATGATGAAGAAGTATTTTAGTTTATCTCAATAGCATATATACCTGAAGTGGAGATCTCTATTCCCTTCTTCTTCTTCCTCAGTTCCTCCAGGTAGAGAGGACAATTTCTTTTCCAATGTCCAGGCTGGTGACAATGGTGACAACTGCCTTCTTTGGAGATCCCACCTTTAGCTTTGAGCGCGGATGACTTTGGCTTCTGCCCAGCTTTAGAACTTTTCTTAGCCTTTATTTTGCCTTTTGACTTTCCCTTTGCCTTGCTGATCACCATCACAGACTTGGGCTTGTCTTTCTTCATCTGTGCTTCAGCTGTCCTCAACATGCCTAACAATTCTGACAACGGCTTCTCAAAATTGTTCATGTTGTAGTTCATGACAAAATGATTATATGATTCAGGCAACGATTGTAGAATCACATCCGTGGCCAACTCTTGACCTAAGGGAAATCCCAGCTTGGATAGGCTTTCCACGTACCCAATCAAGGTGAGTATATGGGTGCCAACTGAGTCTCCATCTTTCATCTTGCTTTTGAACAAAGCCTTTGAGATATCATATCTCTCCTGTCTTGCTTGATGTTGATACATATTCTTGAGATGTGTTACCATCTCCATGACATTCATGTTCTCATGCTACTCTTGTAACTCATAGTTCATTGAGCACAACATCACGCACTTGACATCCACGACATCATCAAGGTGCTTCTTATAAGCATACTTTTCAGCCTTGGGCGCATTTACGGCGGGCTCCTCTGGCTCTAGTGTTTCAAGCACATAGAGCTTACCCTCATGTGTGAGAACAATTCTCAACATCCTAAACCAGTTTTGAAAGTTGGTTCCGGTAAGTTTGTCCTTCTCAAGGACCGATCGCAATGAGAAATTGTGAGTGTTGGTTGCCATTTGATTGCTACAAAAGAAAAATGTGCATTTAGTCCAAAACATTTTGACTTGTAAAGATTTGATAAACGAGATTAATTAGGCCTTTAATTAATTACACTCCCACTATGTTATTCAAATTGATAGTCGTCACTATCAACTCAGAAGATTGCAACGCACAACCTTCTAGTGAGCCAAGACCCGAAATAATTGGATCAATGCCAACCAACGCCGGCGTCAAAGACCAAATACTAAGGTAGGCAACTTTTGCCAATTGCATCATATGCAACTCTTGCATAGATGATCATGCACAACTCCTTGCCATGATGCATCTGTGTGCCTCTAGGTACTTGATCCTATCAAGGTTCCCTAGTTAAGTCCAACCCATAAGCCAACACGATGAGTGTGCACCCTACAGAGGCAGACCCACATACCCACCATCACACTTCCATGAGATAGACAGTGTACCACGCGGAGGCATGCCCACACATAATCGATCAAGCTTTTCATGTGTGTTGCTTTATGGAAGGCAACTAAAACTTAATATTATTAATTTACGGGTTTTATTAATACAGATACATATCCAAACACCACATACTTATAGTATGTATCATATACTACTATATCCACAACCACAAACGATAGACATGCAATCACAAACACAAATACATCGGTTATGGCCATACTATTGTAATCCTTTGGAGCAACAAAGGATTAAGGTCCACCTATGGTCTTATGCATCTCATGCAACACCTGTGAATCAACCTGTAAGCTTGTAATGATCAACATTACAATGAACAACTTCATAGATGCTTCGTGAGGTTGGAACTTCAAGTTGCTTCTTGGAATGGGATCTTCTTGTTGCTTCTCCAAGGACGCTCCTTGGAGTTGGATCTTCAGGTTGCTTCTTGGAATTAGATCTTCCTGGTGCTTCTCCATGGATACTCCTTGGAGTTGGATTTTCAAGTGGCCTCCTTACATCAAGTTTACAAAAACTAAAACTAATCCTATCTCTATTACATCATGTGAGTACAAATATAAAAAGAAAGAATTAATTACACTTTGAAATAAGAGATGAGGCTCGGCATGCAAGCCGAATACTGTATACAAAGGAACCATATGTAACCATTATACATCCATAGAATTCACAAACAAACATATCCATAAGATTGAAATTCACATTCATTCACAACATTCACAAAAGAGGATATTAGGCCATTACCGTGCATGCACTGACCACATAAAACAGATTTTAAAGGCGACGTGTATGCTTTCATAGGTATATCTACATGTACGTATATACATATTAAAATTGCAGTACTTTTAATGTGGGACATTCCCCATTAAATAACCTTTTGACTCCCACGCAGATAATGCGGGGTACACAGGGGCAGTGCCCCTGTGCGGGGACAATATTTTACTTCTGTGCACTTATGAAAATAAATATTTTCCATAGTCGACCCCGTCCAAAACGTCAAAAACAGAAGCATGCGGCGTATGTGGAATTAGGTTTAGATTTACACATTAGATGGTTTAATTCGCATCATATGCAACATAAAAACAGTATACAGCGATCCGATCATATCGAAACGAATCCAAATACACCATAGATCGACGCTGCTCTGATACCACTGTTGGGTTTTGTGGAGAAAATATGCACGGCGGAAGCAATAAAATCCACACAACCCGAAACAGGATCTCGTGGATAACAACGTATTTGGAAGGAATGTTTGCGGGACATACCTTATCGTGGAGCAAGTCCGGTGATGTCCCGCTGTACGACGGTGTGCAACGCTGCTGGCCTACACAGACAGAACTTCTCTTCCGTTTTTCAAGCACGTCGCAGGAAGATCCGGCGGCGTTTCTTTGCAGTGGTGACGTATGCTGCTCGCAGCGCATACAGGTGGTCGTCGACGTCCTCCGAACGCAGGCGTCAAGGCATCTGCGTCTCTACTTCGTCCACGTGGATGGATGGAACTCCACATCGCGCTTCCCAAGCCGGCGGGAAGGAGTCGTGTCTCTACGGTGGCGTGCTAGCAGCGCGTTTCTCTCTTTTCTCTCCTAAGGACGATGACGGCTAGGGTTTACATGCGTGAGCGTAAACTGAAAAGCCTCTATCTATCTTATATATATATATATATATATATATATATATATATATATATATATATCGATTGTCAATCCTCCTTTAAACAGGATATGAAGGGAAATAGGGTTTCCTAAACCCATCGGTAAACAAAAACGTTGTGTTAATTAAAACGCTCATGGATTAATTAGAATATTCTAGAAATCATTAATTAACCAAATAATCACATTAAATGGATTAATTAATATATGACTCCATTCAATCGCTTGGGATGGCTCTACAGGCATACATATACCAACAGACTCCCACTTGCACTTAGAGCCAGTCACTCCAATATTATTCTAATCCATTACATAAACATTTTAGTAATCAATGTGATTCAGAGTGATTCCAATCAAATCCACAATTATACTCCTATTCCAACACATCCTATGTGTGATTCCTGGTAGGCTCCAAATTACGTTGGCAGTGATATCAATAATCATATTATGATTTCACAAGCAATGATTGGTATCTAGCAAGACTTCATTGCCACCCAAGTAATTAAAGAAGTTGGAGAACAACTTAACCTATCATTCATGACTGGTGTTACAGTGATTGCATAGTTCCTTTGTCACAGATATACGAATTGAACTCGAGTCATGGAATTGTTATCCTTTTCAACGTTCAATCCATGTTCCTTGAACTAGAGCAGACTTTCTGAGATATATGTAAGCTCAATATCACATATTGACTCACATCAGCATGGCCATGCATTTCTCAGTCTCGCTTATCAAGTGGCCAGAATATCAAACTCCCGTAGGAAGGACAAATTCCATCTACATCACTCACAGTCATCCCCATGTGTCACAGTGCACCCAATCACCATCTTTATGGCAATCCTTTTTCAGGACCACGGTGGATGATGTCAAAGTACACCGAACGACATGTGATAAGTGTAGTGAATTCAGGTCTAAGAACCACAATCACCACCATCATTATGAGATGTGACTCTAACTACCAATCATGGTATCCATGTGTCACTCTCAAGGTGGGCCTATCTGATACACTATTCTCTAACAAGTATCTATGTATTTGGTTTGATATCTCCATATCATGGATAATGAGATTCTTCCATCAACCAACATACATTCTAATCTTATGTGTTATTGATGTCTATGGATATTTCCATAATAACAACTGATTAGGGACAAAACAAGAATACATACTCTTAACATACATATGATCTCACTGTTCAGGTCATCAACCCGAAGACATATGTCATTGAGTATATTATTCTATAGACATCTATAAGTTTTATGGTCATCTCACAATATAAAACACAAACATATAGATTGGAAACTTGCCTTTATTGATATGATCAATGTAGTATTACAAATCGTTTACATAGTATCCCTTTATAATCATCGAATGATAGTCTCTACAGGCATACATACCAATAGATTCCCACTTGCACTTATACCCAATTACTCATGAATTTCAATCCAAGTGATCGAACATGTCCGTCATGTTTCTGCTGTGAAAGTGCTTTTGTGAGCGGGTCATCCACATTGCTTTCTGTAGGTACTCTGCAAATCTTCACATATCCTCGTTGTACGATCTCTCGTATGAGATGGAACCGCCGTAGAATATGTTTGGAATGTTGGTGCGATCTTGGTTCTTTAGCTTGTGCAATTTCTCCATTGTTGTCGCAAAACAACTCAATTGCATCACCAACGCTTGGAACCACTCCAAGTTCAAAAATGAACTTCTTGATCCACACAGCTTCCTTCACAGCATTAGATGCGGCAATATATTCAGCCTCTGTTGTAGAATCTGCAACCGTCTCTTCCTTGGAACTCTTCCAGCTCACAGCCCCGTTGTTCAGGCAAAACACAAATCCAGATTGCGATCTGTAGTCATCTTTGTCAGTTTGGAAGCTAGAATTGGTGTAACCCTTTACCACAAGCTCTTCCTCACCGCCGTATACCAAAAATTGATCCTTAGTCCTTCTCAAGTACTTTAGGATGTTCTTTACGGCTGTCCAGTGACATTCACATGGATCTGACTGATACCGGCTCGTCATGCTCAAAGCATATGACACATAAGGACGAGTACATAACATCGCGTACATGATAGATCCAATTACTGATGCATATGGAATCTTACTCATGTGTGCCCGTTCATCACATGAACTAGGATAGTGGGATTTAGAGATTGTAACCCCATGGGACATGGGCAAGTTACCTCTCTTAGAACCCTCCATGCTAAACCTCTTTAGCACCTTGTCAATGTATGTGCTCTGGCTTAGGCCTAGAAGCCTTCTAGATCTATCTCTATAGATCTTGATCCCTAGTATATAGGATGTTTTGCCTAAATCCTTCATGGAGAAAGTCTTCCCTAGCCAACCTCTTACTGTCTAAAGAGTAGGGATGTCATTTCCCATCAATAGTTTGTCATCCACATACAATATGAGAAATACGATTGTGCTCCCACTAACCCTTTTGTAAACACAAGGTTCATCTTCATTTTGACTAAAGCCAAACTTTTTGACTACTTCATCAAAACGTAGATTCCAGCTCCGAGATGCTTGCTTCAATCCATAGATTGACCTTTGTAGCTTACAGACTTTATTGGCTTCCTTTGGATCGATAAAATCCTCAGGTTGTGTCAGGTACACATCCTCGAGTAAATTCTCATTAAGGAATGTTATTTTAACATCCATCTGCCAAATCTCATAGTCATGATAAGCTGCAATGGCAAGCATGATCCTGATGGATTTAACCATGGCAACTGGTGAGAAGGTCTCGTCATAATCAACACCTTGAATTTGACGGAATCCTTTCGCAACCAATCTACCTTTATAGGTTTGAACATTTCCATCCATGTCAGTCTTCTTCTTGAAGACCCACTTGCACCCTATGGGTCTTACCCCTTCGGGTGGATCCACCAAGGTCCATACCTTGTTGGTGTACATGGATTCCATCACAGATCTCATGGCTTCGAGCCATTTCTCATATTCTGGTCCCTTAGTAGCTTCTAGATAGGAAGTTAGCTCATCTTCTATGCCCAATTCATCACTATCTTGAGTCACGAGAAATCCAAATATCTCAGGATCAATTTGTGTCCTACTAGACCTACGAGGTTCCTGTGTTACATTTGGAACTTAAGTTTCCACAACAACTTTTGAGTCTTCATGTTCGTTATGTACCTCCTCAGGTTCTCTACTTTCTTGTTGGTCTCGAACATCTTCGAGCTCTACATTCCTCCCACTAATTCCTTTGGAAATAAATTCCTTTTCAAGAAATACAACAGTCCTAGCAAAAAACACTTTGTTTTCAGTTGGTGTGTAGAAGTAGTATCCCCGAGTTTCCTTGGGGTATCCAACAAAATAGCATTTTTCCGATTTGGGTCCAAGCTTTTCAGGAAATTGTTTCCTAACATAAGCTTCACATCCCCAAATCTTTAACATAGACAAATTGGGACGATTCCCAATCCATATCTCATATGGTGTCTTTTGAACCTATTTGGAAGGTACACGGTTAAGTGTAAACGCTGCAGTTTCAAGAGCATATCCCCAGAACGATATTCGAAGTTCGGCTGAACTCATCATTGATCGTACCATGTCTAATAATGTACGATTCCTTCTTTCTGACACACCATTATGATGTGGTGTACCAGGTGGAGTCCATTGTGATACAATATCACGGTCTCTCAGAAGATCCTCAAACTCTTGGCTTAAGTATTCACCACCTCGATCTGAACGGAGTGCTTTAATACTCTTACCAAGATGCTTCTCTACTTCATTCATGAAAGTCTTGAACATTTCAAGAGTTTCTGACTTGTGTTTCATAAGATATACATAGCCATACCTACTGAGGTCATCAGTGAAGGTAATGAAGTATTGATAGCCTCCTCTAGAATTTGATCTAAAAGGTCCACATACATCAGTATGTATGAGCCCTAGCAGATCACTGGCTCTCTCACTGTGTCCAGTGAAAGGATTTTTGGTCATCTTCCCTAATTAACATGCCTCACATATCTCTAATGATTCAAAATCAAAAGAGTCTAGATAACCATCCTTATGGAGTCTAGATATGCACTTCTCCTTTATGTGCCCAAGACGACAATGCCATAAGAATGTTTTGTTTGAGTTGTCAAGTTTTAACCTTTTAGTATTTACGTTGTATATGCGAGTCTCAAGTTCTAACAAGTAGATGCCATAAGACATAGGGGCATTGCCATAAAAGATCTCATCTTAGTTATAGAAATAATTTCATTCTTAATGTGAAATTCAAATCCACTCTTGTCCATACAAGATACAGAAATAATATTTCTATTAATGGCAGGTACATAATAGCAATTCTCTAATTCTATTACAAGGCTCGTAGGCAAAGATAAACTAATAACTCCAACTGCGGTGGCAGCAACTCTTGCTCCATTAGCAACCCGCAGCTCGACTTGTCCCTTTCGTAAAGGCTTACTTCTTATCAGATCCTGCATATTAGAACATATGTGAGATCCACATCCAGTATCCAGTACCCATGATGAAGAAATATTTAAGTTTATCTCAATAACATATATACCTGAAGTGGAGATCTCTATCCCCTGCTTCTTCTTCCTCAGTTTCTCCAGGTAGAGAGGACAGTTTCTTTTCCAATGTCCAGGCTGGTGACAATGGTGACAACTGCCTTCTTTGGAGATCCCACCTTTAGCTTTGAGCGCGGATGACTTTGGCTTCTGCCTGGCTTTAGAACTTTTCTTAGCCTTGCTTTTTCCTTTTGACTTTCCCTTTACCTTGCTGATCACCATCACAGACTTGGGCTTGTCTTTCTTCATCTGTGCTTCAGCTGTCCTCAACATGCCTAACAATTCTTACAACGGCTTGTCAAAATTGTTCATATTGTAGTTCATGACAAAATGATTATATGATTCAGGAAACGATTGTAGAATCACATCCGTGGCCAACTCTTGACCTAAGGGAAATCCCAGCTTGGATAGGCTTTCCACGTACCCAATCAAGGTGAGTATATGGGTGCCAAATGAGTCTCCCTCTTTCATCTTGCTTTTGAACAAAGCCTTTGAGATATCATATCTCTCCTGTCTTGCTTGATGTTGATACATGTTCCTGAGATGTGTTACCATCTCCATTACATTCATGTTCTCATGCTACTCTTGTAACTCATAGTTCATTGAGCACAACATCAGGCACTTGACATCCACGGCATCATCAAGGTGCTTCTTGTAAGCATCCTTTTCAGCTTTGGGCGCATTTACGGTAGGCTCCTCTGGCTCTGGTGTTTCAAGGACATAGAGCTTATGCTCATGTGTGAGAACAATTCTCAACGTCCTAAACCAGTTTTGAAAGTTGGTTCCGGTAAGTTTGTCCTTCTCAAGGACCGATCGCAACGAGAAAGTGTGAGTGTTGGTTTCCATTTAATTGCTACAAAAGAAAAATTTGCATTTAGTCCGAAACATTTTGACTTGTAAAGATTTGATAAACGAGATTAATTAGTCCTTTAATTAATTACACTCCCACTATTTTATTCAAATTGATAGCCCTCACTATCAACTCAGAAGATTGCAACGCACAACCTTCTAGTGAGCCAAGACCTGAAATAATTGGATCAATGCCCAACCAACGCCAGCATCAAAGACCAAATACTAAGGTAGGCAACTTTTGCCAATTGCATCATATGCAACTCTTGGATAGATGATCATGCACAACTCCTTGCCATGATGCATCTATGTGCCTCTATGTACTTGATCCTATCAAGGTTCCCTAGTCAAGTTCAACCCATAAGACAACACGATGAGTGTGCACCCTGCGAAGGTAGACCCACATACCCATCATCACACTTCCACGAGATAGACAGTGTACCACGCGGAGGCGTGCCCACACATAGTCGATCAAGCTTTTCATGTGTGTTGCTTTATGGAAGGAAACTAAAACTTAATATTATTAATTGAGTGGTTTTATTAATACATATACATATCCAAACACCACATACTTATAGTATGTATCATATACTACTATATCCACAACCACAAATGATAGACATGCAATCACAAACACAAATACATCGGTTATGGCCATACTATTGTAATCCTTTGGAGCAACAAAGGATTACGGTCCACCTATGGTCTTATGCATCTCATGCAACACCTGCGAATCAACATGTAAGCCTGTAATGATCAACATTACAATGAACAACTTCATGGATGCTTCGTGAGGTTGGAACTTCAAGTTGCTTCTTGGAATGGGATCTTCTTGTTGCTTCTCCATGGACGCTCCTTGGAGTTGGATCTTCAGGTTGCTTCTTGGAATTAGATCTTCATGGTGCTTCTCCATGGACACTCCTTGGAGTTGGATTTTCAAGTGGCCTCCTTACATCAAGTTTACAAAAACTAAAACTAATCCTATCTCTATTACATCATGTGAGTACAAATATAAAAGGAAAGAATTAATTATACTTTGAAATAAGAAATGAGGCTCGGCATGCAAGCCGAATACTTTATACAAAGGATCCATATGTAACCATTATACATCCATAGAATTCACAAACAAATATATCCACAAGATTGACATTCACATTCATTCACAAAATTCACAAAAGGGGATATTAGGCCATAACCGTGCATGCACTCACCACATAAAACAGATTTTAAAGGCGACGTGTATGCTTTCATAGGTATATCTACATATACGTATATACATATTAAAATTGCAGTACTTTAATGTGGGACATTCCCCATTAAATAAATTTTTGACTCCCACACAGATAATGTGGGGTACACAGGGGCAGCGCCCCTGTGCGGGGACAATATTTTACTTTCGTGCACTTAGGAAAATCAATATTTTCCATAGTCGACCCCGTCCAAAACGTCAAAAACAGAAGCATGCGGCGTATGTGGAATTAGGTTTAGATTTGCACATTAGCAGGTTTAATTCGCATCGTATGCAACATAAAAATAGTATACAGCGATCCGATCATATCGAAATGAATCCAAATACGCCGTAGATCGATGCTGCTCTGATACCACTGTTGGGTTTTGTGGAGAAAACATGCGCGGCGGAAGCAATAAAATCCACGCAACCTGAAACAAGATCTCGTCGATAACAACGTATTTGGAAGGAGTGTTTGCGGGATATACCTTATCACGGAGCAAGTCCGGTGATGTCCCGCTGCACGACGGTGTGCAACGCTACTGGCCTACACGGACAGAACTTCTCTCCCATTCGTCAAGCGCGTCACACGAAGATCCAGCGGTGTTTCTTTGCGGCGGTGACGTACGCTGGTCGTAGCGCGTACAGGTGGTCGTCGATGTCCTCTGAACACAGGCGTCAAGGCGTCTGCGTCTCTACTTTGTCCACGCGGATGGACGGAACTTCACGTCGCACTTCCCAAGTCGGCGGGAAGGAGTCGTGTCTGTGTGGTGGCGTGCTAGCAGCGCGTTTCTCTCCTTTCTCTCCTAAGGACGATGACGGCTAGGGTTTACGTGCGTGAGTGTAAACTGAAAAGCCTCTATCTATCTTATATAGATATCGGCCGTCAATCCTCCTTTAAACAGGATACGAAGGGAAATAGGGTTTCCTAAACCCATCGGTAAACAGAAACGTTGCGTTAATTAAAATGCTCGTGGATTAATTAGAATATTCCGGAATTCATTAATTAACCAAATAATCACATTAAATGATTAATTAATATCCGACTCCATGCAATCGCTTGGGATGGCTCTACAGGCTTACATATACCAACAGAAATCGATGACATTATCAAGAGGAGGCACTAACATCTCTAATGCTCTATTTGCAGATGAAATTCTTCTAATGGGTGAAGCCTCAATCTCCCAGGAAAACACTATCAATGACATCCTCACAAAATTCACTCGAGTTTCAGGACAAGTCATCCCTACTGAAAATTCTAAATGCTACTTCAATGCAAATACACCTAGGCCCACCATCTGAGCTATTAGTAGGAAGTGGGGCATCCCCTGGACATCAAACTTGGGAAAATACTTGGGTGTGCCCATCCTCCATCATTGGGTCAACAAGGAAACACATGTTGATATTGTCTCTTCAATACGTAATCATATGAACAACTGGTCATTGAGACACCTCTCTCTTACAAGATGAATGACATGACTTTTCTGTGCGTAGAACGCAAGTGTACGCGTCAATGTAATATAGGCCTTTGTGAGGCCCGAGTCGAACTCAGGGACACTGAATTATCAGAGACTACTACTAACTACTCACAATCAGCTAGACCGGTTAAAAAGTTGGAAGTTGTTGTAAAATTAAAAGAAAATGAAATAAAACAAAACAATACAATCGATTAAAGGTTTAGTTTAATCAATTCAAGTGGAGATCTTTAGGATTGTGGTTTCACCGCGGGTTATCATTGTATGAATTTCTATATAGCAACTCAAATTTATCTCTCTTCCCGAGTAGTGGCATGTAGTCAGAATTGCCCACTGTTGTGGTACAATTCACTACCTATGTCTAGGTCGGTTCCACCGTCATAGTAACCTATACCCTAAACTAGGTGCATTAGAATCGACCTATGGGTATCCACCATTAATCTTACACCACCTTGTTCAAGGGATTTGTTAATTAATGTGAATTTCATCTCTTTTCAACTGTTAATTCTTCTTTTAAAGAAATTAAGGGCATTAGATTATTATTATGATGATCAAGCATAACAATATAATTGAGAAAACGAATTCATACCACGGATTTAAGAGATAAATGATGAATTACTATGGTAAAAATGTCATATAATGCTTCCCCGGGCTACTCCCGGTCCTAAAGACAAAGGGGATTAGCCCCGCATGTTCATCTGAAAGCAAAACATGGTAGAGAAAAAGGGATACATGGAGAAAAATGTGAATAAGTACAGAAACCCCTGAACGGAGGAGATCCAAGCGTTCCTTGGCATAGAATGTGCGATCTCTGGCCTTTCGGTGGTGGAAAACGTCTTCTTCGGCCTCTAGGATGGCTGGGGTGTGCTTCTAGGCTCCGTTCTTCTCTCCACACCTTCTCGGGACGTGTGCAGCAGCTAATGACGTGATAGATTGCTCTTGGCCGCCGTCATTAGGTATAATCACCGAGTTAGGTTGTAAAAATATCGTAGCCCTCATATTTAGATCAATCTAAAGCAAACTTATATCTGACAGTGTCGATACCATCGACGCGAGTTGATGGTATTGACTCTGCACGGTATCGGCTAGTCTTCTTTCCTTTTCTTTATCGCGACTGATGCTAACTCGATACCATCGACGAGGGTCGATGGTATCGACATTCTTAGGCATCATTTTTTGTCCTTTTCCGTCGCTGAAGCTCCACGTGTCGATAGTATCGACCTTAGGGTCGATAGTATCGACTGTCTTCTCGCCAGCAACCTGATGGTATCTCGATACCATCGACTCTCCTATCGATAGTATCGACTCTGCGATGCTCCTTGTGGCTGGCTGCCTGTGGTCGCGTCGATGGTATCGACCACTGTCGATGGTATCGACAGCAGCAGATATGCGTTTTTCCTAAAATTGCAACACAAAACCACCTAAGCTGAGATAAAACATATTATTGTACTCATTTATGCTCAAAATACTAAAATAAGGTAGATTTGCCACTGTGAAGGATCATAGACCAAAGTAAATGAATTATGCAATACTAACCACTAAAATGACCAATAAATGCATAAAACACAAGTAAAACAAGTCTATAAATGCGACTCAAAATCATCGCATCAAACTCCCCTAAGCTTGAACATTGCTCGCCCTTGAGCAACTAAACCTTAGAATAGAATTACGAGGGTCAACTAAAGAACAGATCATCACAACAAACATTACCAAATGATTCCCACCATACATTCACATACCGACCCTCACTAACCATGAAATGATAATTACCCTAAAGGCGATAGTAATCATCCATAAAAGAAATGTACCTCAAAATTGATGAACATTATCATATAAGGTAGTTAACATAATAAAATCTGCCAGTTCAGACTCGGTGCATCTTGTGATCTCCTATTCTACGTTGCTCGCCCTAACTACCATCTACATGGAAGCAGCTCTCCTGATATTCACGAGTGAGGAGAAAATCATGGTGGCCTACTGATTCGAGCAACGGGTGGATGAAATGGGTAGCTCATGGAAGAAATGGAAGCATTATACGATTATAACATGCACAAAGCAAAAATGACCTAAATGATGCATATGCAAGTGTAAATGCCCTAATGCCTACATTTGGGTGGAATGATGCATACACTATCATTCCATTTCAATGTGAGATGGAATATCTATGAGAACTACATCATGTTCTTATTCTTCATAATATGCAGTGAAAACATGTTCCTTTCTCCCTCTCATTCCTATTTACTTCTCAATTCTTTTTTTATTTTCATATTTTTCTTCTTTTTTTAAGGCCCTTATATCCATAAATGACAATGAAGTATTTGTCGGGCTCACTTTTTGTTGCATAACTATATACTTGAAGCATTCAGAAGGTATGGAACAAGTTTATCACCTTTAATGTTTCAGAAGAAATAAGATACATGATGTGGTCTATATGCATAAAAAATATGAATGCAGCTATAAAATGATAGTCATGCATCTAAATGACATGCACCTAAGGGGAATGTGCATGTATAACTAATCTAATCTAATTTTTTATTTTCATGCAAAATGTGTGGAAATAGTTGCAATGCAAGTCCTATCTACATGAGATGCACTCAAAGAGGTTAAAATCGTAATGTACTTCCAGTTCTTAAAGTGGAATATGAAAACAATGGGGGTGGAAAGATCACAAGACTAATTGACTGAACCTTTGCAAATTATTATGTGTCCCTCCTTATTGACCTGTGTGGTAATTAAGAGGTTTCTCTATCTTACTTCAAATTAAAGTCTCATTATCATTTGGTCAGTTTAGGCTCAAACAACCAATTACGTCCACTTTTCATGAATCATAGGAATATACAGTTGTGATTTTCTATTTTAGAGTTGACAAACCCAATCATTTTCTTAAGTTATGTGCTCAAAGTTAAACAACACAAGCTTGCAAAACACTAAATTTTTTTTTAACTTTGCCCTTAATCCCATGCACAAGCAACAAGATGACACAAGACTTCAGACATCCACAATTACACTAGATAGAGTGTGGATCCTACAAACAAACTAAAAATTGCAAGATAGAAATGACAAAAACAAAACAATAAAAACTGAAAACTAAAGGATAGAGATGTTCCAACTCTCCCCCTAAGCTTGAATTCGATTATGGCCTCATAGTCAAAAACAACATTAAAAGGTGGAACAGAGATACCGATCATTCTTCCGGAGGAGGCGGGTACTGTGGGGCTGTGGGGTCCCAGGATGGGTATTGTCCCTAAAAAGTCAGATCATACCGGGGCATAGGCGGAGGTTGTGGATACCCCCCAAAGTAATTTAGACTCCAGTAATGATCATAGAAGGGCTGCTGCTGCATCTCCATCCTATGCAACATGTCATGAATGTGTTGTTGGTTGTCGAGGAGGAGGCACTCATTTTAAAAAATGGCCCTCTAATTATCTAGCAACCGGTTCGTCGTATCCTGAATACTGGCATATGAGGTTGTGTGTTGCTACTGCGTGTGCTGGATCTCTTGCAGCATTGTATACATCCACTGCATGGAATAGACATCCTCTCCTTGAGGAGAGGGCTGAGGTGGCGGAGGCTGTGAAGATGAAGATGCACCCGAATGCATGCGGGGACGCTTCCTAGGTGCCACTCATGCACGAAGAGGGGTGAAAGCCTCCTCTTCCTCTTCATGCTCGTCGTCGTCATTGTCGTTGTCATTGTTGCCGCCATCTTCATCCGAGTCCTCGATGGTGATAACAGGCCATCGGAAATGCTGAGCACCCTCGATGTGGAAGACGGGGTCTGGAAGTGAACACTCATGATATGCTTCATTAACATGGCAGTGTGCATATGCCAAGCCATAATGAAGCAGGATGAGGTTGGAGCGGTGCAGATGCTGCAAGTTGAACTTTCTCCTGTTGGAGAGGGGAGTAAGCTGGGAGAAATTTAACCCAAGATAGGAGGCCAGCGGTGTGATGAGCCCTCCAAAGTGGATTGGAGCCTTCCGCGTACTCCTCTTTACACCCAACACGCACGTTAAGAAGAATGCGCCCCAATTACACTCTTCTTGCTTCAGTAACTTGTGTAGGAAAAACAAATCTGTCTCTTGAAACTTGCTGAGAGACAGGTCACCACGAGCGAACAAGGTGGTGCAGAGCATGCGGTGAAGAATCCGCACAAACGGATGCTCGAAATCCACCACTGCAGCATTGTGGTAGCTGACGGATTTCCCTAGAGGCGCAGTCACAAGCTGGGCAAATATATCATTGTAGTCTGTCCTGTTATCTGGCCACCGGTACTGGTCTCTCCCATGATTCCAGTTGTAGATGGAATTAAACTACCTGAGGGTGAGAGTGTAATCGTTGTTGTACAGCCGGAAAGAAACGCGGCCCTTGATCCATTCCCGATCAGTGGCGATGACGTCATTTGGAACGACGCATGTGTCTAGCGACGCCATGAATTCCACCACTAGCTCCTTGTATGTGGGCCATTCACTGAAGAATGGCTGGCCGTCGGCGTGGAATTCCATCTCATCGGGCCTCCTGCCTGTATGCCTTGCCTGCCCCTTGAGAACGTAGGCAAGATTGGCCTCGAACCCAAGATTGTGGATCATGTCCCAGTCGACGTAGAGGGTCGGCTCAATCTTGCGCTTCATCAGTTCCTCGTAGACCTTCTTGACCTCCACAGAAGGATGGCCAATCTACGGGTGCAGAATCAATGCAGTCGGTGGAGGAATGAACTCTGGAATCTCCATTGGTGTCGCGTGAGAAGAAGACGCGCCGACGGTATGCACCATTGTCGAGGAAGAAGAGGAAATAGAAGAAGGAGCTCGGTGCAGGTCAGAGAAGACAATCTCTGCTCGGTGTAGAATGTGCTCCTTGGATGCTCGTAGCCGGGCTCTGATTTCTCTGGAAGACGCATGGAACAAGTGGAGGAGGAAAGCTCTGAAGGTGTGACGTCATATGATGACAATCCATCCCTTTTATAACTGTGGCTGGCGCTGTTGTATACCCATCGATACCATCAATGTGAGTCGATGGTATCGACTCATGTGGTGCAATCCGTCCGCCGCTGGTATCGACGGTTGTCAATAGCTTGATTCGGGGGCCCGGATCGATGATGGGTCGATACTATCGACGGGTGTCGATGGTATCGACCTAGCCCACGGATGGACTCTCTCAATGCAGCGATCGACGTTGATTTCCTCTCACGGATCGATGACGTGTCACGTCGATACCATCGACACGAGTCGATAGTATCGACTTCTGGTTAGGGAAACACCCTCACGAGGCTCGGCCGCCGCTTTCTGCCTGGAACTGGGTCGATACCATCGACAGTCCCGTCGATGGTATCGACTTCACTGAGACAATTTTCGTCTGAATATCTCCAGAGATCTCGCGAGTATCGATGTCGATGTCGATACTATCGACCTCATTTTTGCAATCAACATGATGGTGTGTCGATACCATCGATGAGGCCGTCGATAGTATCGACTCAGAGAAATTTTTGCAGCTGCCTACCTGTGTCTATCTCGATACCATTGACACAAGGGTCGATGGTATTGACCCTGCCTCAGTCCTGCACATTGAAAAAACGATCAAGGTATCTTTTTTATACTAAAAACAAAATCAAATCAAACTAACTTACTAATATAAAAGAAACTAAATGAAACTACCAATGGCTGGGTTGCCTCCCAACAAGCGCCCTTATTTAACGTCTTAGGCTAGATGAAATCAAGTTTCATCAACTTGGGGCTTTGGAGAGTGTTCCCAGGGGATCATGCGGCAGTTTGAACTCAACTCAATCCTGGCCAATCCCCAACGTCAAAGTACCTCTCCCCATGGCAGTGACAACATCGGCCGTCGCTTGAAACGGCCTTCCTAAAATCATTTCACAACCTTTGAGTTGCGGCATGTCCATGACGATGAAATCCACCGGAAAGATAAACATGTCTACTTTGAAAAGCACATTCTCACACACTCTGTATGGATTCACAATGGACCCATACGCTAGCTCGATAGTCATACTAGACTTCTTTAGTTCCTTCAACCCAAGCTTTTGAAACGTGGACAGTGGCATAAGATTAATGCTGGCCCCTGAGTCACATTGTGCTTGTGGAAAATGTTGACCTCCTATAGAACATGGAATGTAGAAACCTCCCGGATCTTTCCTCTTCTATGGTATACTCCCATGGATAATTGAGCTCACCATCTCATTCACCCGGCAAACATCTGTGTCTTTGATCCGCCTTTTCTTGGTGATGATTTCTTTGATAAACCTTTCATACGCTGGAATCTGCTCTATCATTTCCACTAATGGAATATTGATATGGAGTTTCCTGAACATTTCCAAGAACTTCCTGTAGTGTCAATGCTCTTTCTTCGGCCTTCGGCTGTCCAGAAAAGACACAACTGCCTCATTTAGACACTTATGAGGTGGCACATATGGGCTTTTCGGGGTATCCTCCCCTAAGTTGGCTTCAATGTCACCCTCTGGCGTAGACTTTGGTACATCATTTACAACAGGTGTAACTTGTGGCGGCTCCTCTCTCGCAGTAAATGTAGCTTCACCATGATGCATGGCCTTCACTTGCTCTTTTTTCCTAGGTGCGGGCGCGACCGTGATGGGCTCTTGGCGGGTTTTTGTGAATGGGACATATCCGCCGGGTAGTCCATAATGACTGCGAGGATACGGTATTTTCGGTGTAGCATATGTATCAAAAATCATTTTGCTTTTATCCTGGACCTCCACCACCGGGGGCTCTGTCTCAGTAATCACAGATATATACTTTACTTGATGATGTGCTTGAACAACAACTGCATTCCCAGCCTGTCTTTGTTTATTTGTAAGCTTTAAGGTCGCCAATTCATTGGAAATTTGGGTCACAGTCATCTCTAATGCCCTCATCTGCGCTCCATGGCTTTGCAATGTCTGCCCAAATTTAGTCAAGATCTCACCCTGAGACTGTAGTTGTTTACTAAACATGCTCATCATCTCCTGATTTTGCTGCACCACTTGACTAAGCAATGCGGTGCTTTTATCTTCTGTCGTTGACTGTGGCTTTGCATCTGGATCTTGTAAGAAGTTGTTTAGATCTTTCCATGAGAATTTTCTATCCTTCCTCCAAGCATAATCATTGTTTCTATAGCCCTGTTGTTGCATAAATTTAACATGGGCTTCCTCATCAGATTCTACATCTTTGGCAAGAAATTTCTTGGCTAGAAGGTCTAATTTATCATTCAGCTCCTTAATGGCCCTGGACTCACCTGCAACTTTCACTTGTTCTGGTGCATCCCTATCGCCCCACGATTGCTTCTTTGCCATATTTTTCAGAATCTCCCAACACCTAGTGTCAGTGTTGTTTAAGAAAAACCCAGATCCTGCATAATCCAGATTGCTTCTATCATGCTCATAAAGAGCAAAATAGAAAATCTTGACCTACTTCTCCTTGTCCAAACCATGGTGTGGGCACCTTCTCAGCATTATTTGGAATCGCTCCCATGTCTCAGAGTAGGTTTCACCTGCCTTCTGACTAAAATTGTGAATTTTTCTAATCATATCATTTGTCTTCTCAGGCGGGAAGAATCTTTCAAAGAACACTTCAACCATGTGGTTCCATGATTCCACATATTCATCGTCAAGATTATGCAGCCATTCTCGTGCATTTCCCGCCAGAGAGCTGGGAAACAGCTTCAAATACAACGTCTCCTATGGAAACATGTCTATCTTGATCATATCGCAGTTCTCCACGAACTGGCTTATGTGAGTCACCGGGTCTTCGTTTTTAAGCCCGTGAAATGCATTTGATTTGACCAAGTTGATTAGTGCCGGATCGATCTTGTAAGTTGGTATGTTAACTGTCTGCTTCTTGATTGGCCCCTTTGACGCGGATGAGGAAGAAGCTTTTATCTTCTCCCATATCATCTGCTCTTCTGCCATGGCTTCTGGTTTGGAGTCAGAGTCTGTATCTACCGGTTGGTCTTGAATGTTGTTATTCTCGTCGTCAGGTCCCGGCAGTGGAACCTCTGGTGATTGTTGCGTGTAGTCAGTGCTACGCATCCTCACCATGCACCAGTACCTGCAAAATGGTAATTTTAGTTCAGTACCGTGCTAGACGATTACAAAATGTGAAAGATAAACTATGAATTTTAGAAATGATTTCAGAATAATAAAAATTAAAAAATGGCCTAGAATGGCCGCTTGCAGCACAAGTAGTGCCGACAATTGTCGTGTCCCCGGCAACGGTGCCAAAAACTTGACACGACTTTTTCGTGCGTAGAACGCAAGTGTACGCGTCAATGTAATATAGGCCTTTGTGAGGCCCGAGTCGAACTTAGGGACACCAAATTATCGGAGACTACTACTAACTACTCGCAATCATCTAGACCGGTTAAAAAGTTGGAAGTTGTTGTAAAATTAAAATAAAATGAAACAAAACAAAACAAAACAATCGATTAAAGGTTTAGTTTAATAAATTCAAGTGGAGATCTTTAGGATTGCGGTTTCACCGTGGGTTATCATTGTATGAATTTCTATATAGCAACTTAAATTTATCTCGCTTCCCAAGTAGTGGCTTGTAGTCAGAATTGCCCATTGTCGTGGTACAATTCACTACCTATGTCTAGGTCAGTTCCACCATCGTAGTAACCTATACCCTAAACTAGGTGTATTAGAATCGACCTATGGGTATCCACCATTAATCTTACACCACCTTGTTCAAGGGATTTGTTAATTAATGTGAATGTTGTCTCTTTTCAACCGTTAATTCTTCTTTAAAATCAATTAAGGGCATTAGATTATTATTATGGTGATCAAGCATAACAATATAATTGAGAAAACGAATTCATACCACTGATTTAAGAGATAAATGATGAATTACTACGATAAAAACGTCATATAATGCTTCCCCGTGCTACTCCCGGTCCTAAAGGCAAAGGGGATTAGCCCTGCATGTTCATCTCAAAGCAAAACATGGTAGAGAAAAAGGGATACATGGAGAAAAATGTGAATAAGTAAAGAAACCCCTGAACGGAGGAGATCCAAGCATTCCTTGGTGTAGAATGTGCGATCTCCGGCCTTTCGGCGGTGGAAAACGTCTTCTTCGGCCTCCGAAATGGCTGGGGAGTGCTTCTGGGCTCCGTTCTTCTCTCCACACCTTCTCGGGACGTGTGCAGCAGCTAATGACGTGATAGATTTCTCTTGGCCGCCGTCATTAGGTATAATCACCGAGTTAGGTTGTAAAAATATCGTAGCCCTCAGATTTAGATCAATCTGAAGCAAACTTGTATCTGACGGTGTCGCGTCGATGGTATCGACTCTGCACGGTATCGGCTAGTCTTCTTTCCTTTTCTTTATCGCAATTGATGCTAACTCGATACCATCGATGAGGGTCTATGGTATCGACATTCTTAGGCATTAGTTTTTGTCCTTTTCTGTCACTGAAGCTCCACGTGTTGATAGTATCGACTGTCTTCTCGCCAGCAACCTGATGGTATCTCGATACCATCGACTCTACTGTCGATAGTATCGACTCTGTGATGCTCCTTGCGGCTTACTTCTTGTGGTCGCGTCGATGGTATCGACCACTGTCGATGGTATCGACAGCAGTAGATATGCGTTTTTCCTAAAATTGCAACACAAAACCACCTAAGCTGAGATAAAACATATTATTGTACTCATTTATGCTCAAAATACTAAAATAAGGGAGATTTTCCACTGAGAAGGATTATAGACTAAAGTAAATGAATTATGCAATATTAACCACTAAAATGACCAATAAATGCATAAAACACAAGTAAAACAAGTCTATAAATGCGACTCAAAATCATCGCATCAATGAATCACACTAGCAAAATGACTCTCTAGGATATTCCCACACACGATGCAATATGTCCAATTGTTGCCCTCTTTGTGTGATGACATCAACAGACACATTAGAAAATTCATTTGGTCAGGCATCTGGGAGCAAAGAAAGCTATCACTCATTTCTTGGAAGAAGGTCACCTCTAATAAAGACCTGGGAGGTCTTGGCATCAAGGATTCTCGTGATCAAAATCAAGCACTTATACTCAAAAATGCCTGATCCTTTCTTAATCAGTCATGCAAGCTTTGGGTAAAGGTCATGAAAAAAAAATGCCTGCAACGGCAGCATCACCAAGAAGCCTAGTTCCTCAGTCTGGAACTTTATAAAGAAACACATACCCATCATCCAAAGAAATAGATACAAGGTGATTAATGATGGTAACTCCACTTCTATCTGGACCGACCAATGGATCCTGGACAAGTCTATTTAGGAGATTCAACCGGACTTCCAAATACCTACTAAACTTGAAATGCTAAAAGTAAACTTTATGAAGTTGAATAATGGTGAGTGGGATTAGGGTTTCATACATCAATACCTCCCTCAAGCAACATGGACAAGTATTCAATCTATACCTGCACCTCTTGCAAACAGTGGTCAGGATACATGGGGATGGCCTCTGGAGAAGTCAGGCACCCTAACGTCCAGGTCCGCCTATCGGTGGATTCGTGAACACAAGGATTATTCAACTCTAGGTAATGGGGAGGACATTTGGGCCACCCCTCTCCCAGCCAGAGTGAGGGTGTTTCTTTGGCTCCTCCAACAGAAGGATCTTCTTACAAACGTGGAGTAGCAATGATGACATATGGACATCAGTGAAAATTGTCCTCTATGCGACAACACACAAGAAACTATAGTGCATGCCTTAAGAGATTGCAGCTATAGTAAACATGTCTGGCTTGCCTTGCACATCAATAATGTCTTCTTCTCACTCACAGAGGATGAGTGGATATCCAGAGTCAGCAAAGTGCCTAAATATTTCAATACATCATCCCCAATCCTCCAAACCGCCTGCTGGTACATTCGATAGTGTAGAAATGAGCAAGCACACGAGGGTACTTTGAAACCTCCATCAATCAAGTCATACTTCATTAGAAATCAGGCACTGACTATTCGAGCTAATTCTGGATTGTCTAGCAAATCAATCCCTTCACGCACTATTGACCACCTGAGTATCAATCTTCTCCATGGGTTCAACAATTATATTACGATGGACGCATCTTTCGCCAACCAATCACTTGATAATGGTATTGACATCCATACGGTGGACAAGTGGGGGATTTGTTGTCATGGAGGTGGTTTTCACCTACAAAGTTCCTGTGCACTTGAAGCAAAACTCCAAGAAGTCATCCATGGCCTAGGGATATGTGTCTCAAAGAACTGAAAAAAAAATCCTTCTCCTATCAGACTCCAAGCAAGATGTCACTGTGGTGACTTCTACCATTCAAACCACATGGAAATTCAAGACATATGCCACAAAGATCAAATACATCATGATCAAGAGCAAGGACACTCAGATAAAGCACATCCCGAGAAATAAGAACAGTGTAGTTGATTCTTTAGCAAAAGATGCTCGTCTTTACTCTGAATGTTTTTCTTTTTCTTTTAACAAACCGAACTGGCTCAATTCGAGAACTCATGTAGACTTGGAGTCACTTCTTTCCTGCACTAGAGAGCAGGCTCAATAAATGATCTCTATGGTTGGAAAAAATAATAACAACAACTATAACAATAGTAGAGCAATTAAAGACCAGATATATTAGTTGTAGTAGGTAGGTACAATAGTTAGTTCAGTTTACCATTCTACATATGCTAACAAGGAAGGAGGTGTTAGAGAAAGGATCATGAGATCACGAGAAATATGATAACTAAAGAGTGAGATAGTTCGATCCACTTACTTTAGGAGGTTCAAAAGGGGCACAAAATACATATGACATGGTGAGTATTTATAGGTGGATATTAGGGTTCATGGTTTTGGACAAAACCTTCTGGAAGAGGTGGTGGATCATCATGAAATGACACATGTGGGTGTGCACATATCAAGGAGATTTTCCATGTGACATGTGGAGGATGGCTTGAATCCATCAAGTGTCCTGATAATTGGTTGAAAATTGATTTCTCATTTTTCTAGTAGTTTCAGGAATATTTTGGAGAAAATCAAAGAAAGTTGCAAAGTAAGATAATTCCATATTATCTCTAATATTTATCTTTAAAAGTAATTATATATCCTTAGAAGAAAGGAATATTTTTATTTTGGATAGATCAACTGGGCAATTTATGAAAGATAGCTTACATAATGCATGATTAAAGAGAAAATTGCACTTTTAGTCTAAAAAGAAGGTTTCTTTCTATAAATCCCCAAAATGGGTCAAAGTATATAAAAATGGGTGAATTAAATATGTATAAAAATGTAAGAAAATGTGGAGAAAGTAATACATTTATGAAACATAAAGAATGTGGAAGGGACCGCATCATTAGCTAGTGAATTTATGCCAATTATGAATTTTGCTGAGTGAGAAAAAATGGGGTGTCAACACCTAGTTTCTATATTTTTATAAAATTCTAAAAGAACATTTTAAATTCTACTATGGACAATTTACATATATTTATAAAACTATTTCTTCACCTTAAAGCCATCACATCTTAATATCAATCATTTCCAAACTATCTTGTAATGACTTGAAGTTATAAGCATGTTTTAGATATACTATCATATATAAAAGGAACTAAATTTTTTTTATGGATTCAAACCAAATTGGTGAAATCTAGTATTAAATGAAAGTACCCACTCACCTCGGGTGTGAAACACCTTAATTGCATAGCTTAAGAATTGAGATTCTTGAATCTAAATCAAATTCCAAGAATCCACCATTTTCTTTTTCCTTCCAACTCAAAAACCCTAAGAATAGAGAATTGTAGAGAAAGAATGAGAAAAGAGGGAGATTTGATACCATTTAATATCAAGTCAGAGGAGGTATGGAGTCTATACATATGAGAGAATAATAACCAAGAAAATCCATCTAAAGAAGAACAACTTAATTGATTTCATCGATGCTAGGAAGATAGAACCCTAGGTAATCATGTCGGATACTTTTATCTTCCAAACCCTATTTCTCCTTCTCACTTTCTATAGAATTTCATATCTCTGATATGAATCATGAATTGAGATTGTTGGAGCAGTCACAAACAAATCCTACATTGGGTTTTTTTATTTTAGAAGAAAGTGCCAACAACTGAGTTGTTCTTGATAAGTAACCCAGCCGATGCAAAATTTTAGTGTGACTCAAATATGCTCTATTTTTTTTTCAAAAGTTAATATGTTTTCTAAGATAGAGTTAGAAACCTTTAGTAAACATTTCAATTCATCTATATGTACAAATAAATAAATAAAAAAGATGAAATACCACACTGCAATCTAGTTGTTTGTATAACACGGTCGGCTGAGTTTGTCCTGAGAAAACTCATCCAACCAATAGGTCTAGGAAACATTAATTCAAAAATTTTGCAAGATGACTTATATCCGAGTTGTTCAATCTTCCTAAAAAATTCAAATGAATTTGATGTATAGATATAATATGAAAAATCATTTACTACTTTGCTATACTTATCACTGAATTTCTTTTCTCAATTTCTTGTATCCAAATGCTAGCATTTTGTAGCAATCTATGAATTTAGATTCATTGATTTATAAAACTATACATTACAATTCTTTAACCAACTGTACCATTATGTAAATATGTATATGGATATGTACAAATCATATATGTATTGGATTTTGACATCATACTTATCATCTAAAAATTGAACTTAGAATTAGTAACCCTAAATAACCAATTAATTTCAATGTGGTCATAACAATTATGGCTTTATAGGGTCACTACTAGAAGAGATACATTTTTTTTGTCTAAATTTGAACTTCTATTGTAAATAGTAAATTGACTAGTAAGGTGATGGAGGCCACAACATCAACAATAATGTGTTTCAGAGCATCAAAGTTAAAGTCGACACTAGTTTATACGAGTAACACTACTCTAGAAGGTTTATTAGAGTCAACTGAATAGCACCCATTTAAAGAAATTATTTTTGGGATGACTAAAATCATTCATACTAAGTAAAGATGGGTTGGTACTATTTTTTGGCGAAGGTTTTGGGGTTGATATTTGCTTAGTCACTACCAACTAGAGCCGGTCAATCAACCGACGAAAGCCCTACAGTCTAAAAGTCTAAAAAGGTGTTTCACGCAATTTATTTAAGCATGTAAATTGGGCGTATATACCATGATCTCGATCTTGTCACAACTTAATCACCATTTCGCACTTGAGAACGTGAATTTGGATCTAAGAGAATATTTGGAGGAGGTTATTCGATGATATTTTGGAGGAAATTTTAGAGATTTTCATGTTTAAAGAAAAGGTAGTTGGATATATTTGGTGGTATACTCTCTCATAACTCTTTTAAATGATCTACAAAAAGTACATGACATTCTGAAGTATGTCGCTCATCGTTGATAGCTTTACTTATGATTTGCTTGTATAAATACCAGTGAGATGAGCTATCAGTACACACATGTCACATCACACCAATAGACGACGCATGGTTCTATTAGTGGAGGGTTGTACCTAGACCGGGGGATATCGGGGCTCTAGCCCCCCACCCCCAATCCCCAAATTCAAAGATATTAATATGATTATTAAGAAAGCAACATGTTAATGGATATTGTCAGTTTGATTCTCAATAAAGTTGTACTACTTAGTGGGGTTAGTACATGTTGCTTATCCCATGTGAGTAGTCCCATGATTAAATCCCTACAACGACAATGTTTTTAAAATATAAAAAATCAACTACAACCTCCAACCCAAATCTTTGAGTGTCATGAGTTATTTAACTCCCTAATGAGATTTTCTAAATCCGCCAATGATCTAGACGTGTCCATATTCGTCCAGATTCTCCTTCCATTATCATTATTACGTCTTGTATTGTTGTGGTTGTACTACTCTAACAACATGGTAAATTGGATATGTAAAGTGAGTACTCTCTCTATAGGAGATGAACAAGTGATATATTGTAGAAACAAAAACAAAAAAGTAGAGTATTTTTGTAACTGTTTTCTCTTGTGGTGAGGTTCTATCAAGGAAGGCTTGTTTGTAAGCATGACCGCGTTCATCCGGCCTACCTGATAGTGACATCACACCTCTCACATCTATATCAGGGGCGGAATTAGGAAGGAGGGTGGGGTGGGGTGGGGGCTCTAACCCTACTCTCCCAAAAAAAATGATGAAATGTAATTATAAAAATATAAAAATATTGATAATAATTAGATACATACATGTTACGACCCCACCTCCCGATAACCCCCAATCAAGGGACACCAAGAAGTCGAAGCCGCACCCATAACTTTCGGATCAAAGGTTCGACAATTAACCAAGAATAATTATCCAATTTTAACCTACTATACTGAAAAGCTGTAAGAAAATAAATTTTTGCATACCTTTTTAAAAACTTGGATCTCTCAACTTATATCCACTTAAGGATTCTACTCTAACTAATCCTCCTTGTATTTAACTTCATGTATTTCACAATATGACGATTTACTGGTTGTCCTTTTGGCTTGTACCTAAAACGCCGACAAACAAAACATCGGTCAGCCGAAGCTGGTATGTGGGGGAAACAATAATGTTCAACTATGTTAACAATATAATCACTCAATTAATCATTTAACAATCAAGATTACGTTTTAAGCCAAACTACTCAATCCATACCTATCCACAACTCTGTGTTGTCCCTGTAAGGACTTATATGGTACCTCTGTAAAGGTAGAGTCGCATGGCACCACCCAAAGGTAGCCCAATATCTAACTCACTGTGACTTGATGGACCTACCCTCTAGGAAGCCATATACTAAGTCATTCATGACCTGATGGACCTACCCTCTAGGTAGCCATATACTAGGTCAGCCATTACGACACAGAGGGGACCAGGATCTGAGCTAGAAGGCATATACATTATGTGATAGTCATAGTCACTTTATAATTGCAATATGAACATCCAAACAGTTTAGTTGCATTCAATGTGATTAATCATCCGGGAATCCATCGGAAAACCTAAGTGGTTATTCATAATTAACCACATACCTGATTTGATGAGTCATGCAGATTATTCAACATATACTTCATTCATATATAATCAAACCAATCAACAGATCCAAGCAAGTAATTCAATCATCACATAATTCCTGAAAAGAATATATACTCTATTTATTACACACTTTATCAAGAATCTACTTTATTGACTTGGATTCTCTTTCTAGGGTTTTAATCCTCATTAAGATTTCATTAATATTCATTAGGGTCTCTTAGATCAATTTCTCAAACTTTATCCCTTTTTAGGTTAACAAACCCTAAAATGTCCTTTTCCATTTTTATGAACCTTAATTGCTTAACTGTTCATTTTAATAGTCTTTTATACCCAAATTGACTTAGGATCATCACATCCCTATTTATTCATGGATTTGAACCATTAAAACAATTAAAAGACATATTCATCTAAATTAGGGTTTTCCAAGCTCATTAATGCATATTCATGCACGAAACCCTAAACTAAGCCAATTAAATAAAAAGATCATCTTTTTAGATCTTATTTTCACTTTTATTAACAATAGGTTAATATCAGCTTGAATTATCCATTGATCAACATTAAATCCATCTATCATCAAATCTAAGGGTTTTTCCTTAAATAAATCATTAAAGATGATAACTTTATGTTCTTTTCAAATTTCAAGCATATTTATGTACATAAACTCTAAATTAGACTAATCACGTGCAAAGTTCTTCCTTTTTAAACATAATGTACCGTTTTTTATTCAACAAGTTAATATCAACTCTAATGATCATTAAACCCTATTAAACACTTTATTCATTTCAAAATAGGGTTTCTTAACCTTTAATTCATTAAAGATGATATTTTACACTACTTTTTGAATATCATGCAAAATTAGGCTTCAAACATAATTTCTTTGTGTTCCTCTCATTCTGAGGATCAATTTTCATATAAGACTTGTTTTAATCCGAGTTACGAATAATGAGATATGATTTATGGTAAAACAACTTACTTCAGCCAATAGTAAGCCGCCACGTCATCCTTGCAATGTAGCGTGATTGATTTTGGAAATAAAACCAATTTACGAGACTACCCTCGACTTAAGGGTTCGTTCTTTGGCGCGCTGAGGGGTAGCACGGTCAAATGCCGCCCGTGCCTTCTTCTTCCTTGGATCCGCGGCAGCAGCGCCGCCCTAGCTGCGATGGAGCAGCTTTTGCGCGGCTCTAGCCCCCCGTTCAGGACCCGATCTTCACCGGAAGTGCCTCCCCTGCCTCCGCCGCCCTCATGCGCACATAGGGCGCCAACAAACCGCAACTAAGATGGTCGGTTACTCGTCCTGTTTAGGCCATACACTGCAGGTCATCCTCACAGCCTAGTTACCTCTGCTGCACATGTTCTAGGGTGCGGTCTTGAGGGATAGGCTTCCCGCTTAGCACCGTGGTACTCCAGGAGTCCCTCGCAACCCTCTGGTTCCCTCTCCTTACGTCATGCTCACAACGGTTCTTGGGGTTAGGGTTTGAAGATGAAAAAAAAGAAGAAGGAGGGAGAAAGAGGAGAAAGGTACGTGGAACCCTTCAGAACTCGACCCTAGGATCTCCCCCATTATATAGAGTGGGAAAAGAAGCCCTAGCTCGGCTTATACATGACTCAACGAGTCCCTTTCCAAGTAGGAATTCAATTCCTTCAAAGAGAAGGATATTCTCTCTCTTCCTTTTATCCTTAGGATATTCTCTATTATATGGATATTAGAAATATGAAAATCCACTTTCTTATTCTCTTTAAACTTGCCTTTTAGTTATTTGGCACGAAATCATGTTTTCTTTTAATAGAAAATACCATCTTTTGAAAAACAACACAAAATTCATTAATAATGTATCACATTATTCTTTATTTTGCAAATTTTGATATTTTCTCTTTCTTCCCTCTTTATTGGGACTCCTTGGATCCCAAGAAACTCTATTATTTTGAAATCCTTTTTATTGGATATTCATTATCCTTCTAGATGCATCTATATGCATTATTTCTCATTATCTTGTTTATTTCTCATTAAAATATCTCTTTTTGAGGATTTCTCTTTATTTCTCTTTTATTTTCCTCATTGGCATTCATTTTAATATTAGCAACCTCATGGATACGAAATTTCCCCAAGAAATCTCATTTATGCCTCTCTCCACTCATTTTATCATTATGTTCCAATTTCTCTCTTCATAAAGAAATACTTAATTAATCTTTTCTTTTCTTATTGCTTTCTTTTTGCAACCTTGGACTCCTTGGTACCCAAGGAACCCAAGAGGCACGAAATCCTCTTTGGATTTGCCTTGTAGAGGTTTCTACATTTTTTTTAAAAAAAAAATTCAATTATCCATTTACTAATTGAATTTCCTTGTTATTGGGCCCAATAGACAATTAAACCCACAAAGCAACCAATCAAGGCTATTGTGAAAGGAATCTATTTAATCAAAATAAATCATATCATTATTTGTTCAATTATCTTTAATATGAGAAATTACATTTCTCACTAATTGTACCCAAAAATTGGGGTTATAACAATACATGTTTCACAATATTAAAAACACATAGAGTGACTAGCTGAAGTGGTAATTTGTACCTTTAATTTAGTAAACGGTACAGATTCAAATATTGGTGTGTCCATATTTTATTTTTCGGTCTGCTTTTAGGAACTCAGCCCTCCTTGTTGTGCATTTGTGATTCCACTCCTAATCCAGTGGCGGAGCCAGGGGCAAGCGGAGGCTGCCCCCCCCCCCCCAAATAAAAATAAAAAATAGGTTTTATGTATATAGATGTGTATATATATGTAATTTGTGGTATTATATAAATATTGTTGTTCTGTTTCTATCAATGTTGTTCAACTATAGCGTACTCCGCTTGAATCCCGTTTATTTTGCCCCCCCCCCCACCAATCATGAAGTGTTGGTTCCGCCCCTGTCTTGATCTATATAGTACCTCCTACAATGATTCCTTCTCGATGCAATCACGTCCTTAATCACATGATGTAGATTCGATGCTAAGATTATTAATACGCATTTGCTATTGCATATGTAAGACGGTGTCGATTCTCCACACGGACCACACCACCCGACCGATACTGAAGCATATGCCATAATCATGTGTAAATTGCTGAACAGAGATTTGTTTGCTCCACAATTTGAATTGGATGTGCATACAGCGTCGGCAACAGGTATGGAGTAGGTTAGTATAAAAAATGGAAGCACGGATAGACTAATTAGCAGCCACAGAACCGTCCCTTTTGTATTTCCTATTTTCGGTAAGAGCTGCCGCATCAGCATGCCAACTTGGGCAAAGGAACAGATCGATGTCATGGGCTGACGCGGACAGAGTGACGCTAAATTCTTTGTTTTGGTCTGTTTGGTAGGGTGTAATAAGATGTAGTTTAATGAATTAAAAATCATAGCAAACATAATAATGCATTTCATACTGTTTCGTTTTCATTTGGTATGGTGCAGCCTAAATTCTTTGTTTTGGTCTGCAACTATTTGGTAGCAACAGCTGCCATTCTCTTCCGCAGCCTGGTCATGCTTATAAAAAGAACAAGCGCTGCGTGTGGTCTAGTGGAGGAAGGAGGGAGAAAGAGAGGATGAGAGAGAGAGAGAGCTCGTTTTCATTACAACACCGTTACTGTGCCGAGTACTAGCCTTCCAGCTTTTTTTTTTTTAAATAGGCCAGTTGATTTTCGAAGGCAACAAGTACAAGCGGACAGCTCAGATGCAGAATTACACCAGACCGCACCCTAATTGGGCGCGGTACAATTTCCGGGAAATGGAAGGCAACCGGGTACTTACGTGCAGTTACAATTCACTAAGGGCTAGTTTGGTTACGTGTAAAATCAAGGCACACCTGGAATTTTAAAACAGGAATTCCAAAGTAATGAAAATAAACCCCTTCATTTCTGTCTGGTTCCATGCAGATCTATTTCATCTAGTTGGTATGTTATTATTTGGTTGGATGCAGTTGTACGATAAGTTTGGCTTACGTGCTGCAATTAGTTTGTGGTGAAGTTACTCCCACATTTTTTCCTGGTATCCTTCACACGGCGAACATGTTCTCAGTTGTAGACTCTGATATTGCCTCAAGCAGGATAACACTAATGCGGTGGCCGTAATCACCAGCAGGATCGAGAAAGTGAACTGCGCCCTTTTACGGTGCGGTTCCTGTTCCATAGTTTTATACGTGGATAATGTAGCATGTGTGGTTTAAATTCCAAGTGTGGGTCTCATTTCCGCAAAACCAAACGTAACTAGTTGAAAATCTCATGCGGTTACAACACACGTTTTTAATTTCATCTCAACCAGACGGACCCTAATATACACCCTACCAAATACTTTTTCAATCTGAAAAAGTGACATTGAAACAACACTTCTGCATATTACACCCTACCAAACAGGGCCTAAACAACAATCCTTAGTGCATGCACTTTCCTAGTCCGTCAACGTCTCGAAATGGAGCGGCCCCACAGAATCCTAGTGCATGCACTTTCCTCGTTTCCTATGAAAAAGCTTTGTTCCAGCTGCAAGAGTGTGCAGTGGATAAGATGATTGATGATCGAGGTGAGGGAGAGTGAACTTGTGTGGACAGCGCAAAACCGATGGCTACGAAGCGGAACGGTATTGTCAAAAAGAAAAACTCATTAATATAAGGAATATAATACGAAGTCTACCATGATTGATGTCCATATTTCTAAATAGAACATGTAGGGCTTGTTTGATTAGGCGGACGACAAAGTTCCACACAATTGGACACTTGCCTACTCTCAACCAGACTAGCCTTTTAACACAGTACCTCACGATTTCAAAGGCGTTTACATTTTGTTTTGTGATTGGAGAGGGGCAAGAGTGATAAAGACAAAACATACGGAGAGAGACTGGAATGAAACGAAGTGAGAGATATCCAACCGAAAAAGTGCCTAGTAAATAAAACGAAGAAAATAATATATAGAGAAATGGTGTAATAAATAAAAAGAAAGAAACAAAGAATGAAAAGAGATGGTGAATTAAATACAAACAGAAATATTGGATACATAATATATGTATTCTTCAAGTAAAAGTAGGTGTTATAGTACATATTGATTAGTAGTGATGTTATAAGAATATGTATTGTATCTAGTACTTATTATAATATATAATTTATTAATATGTATTATAGGTTATACATATAGAAGACATAAGTATCATTTTTAAAGTATACAACAACGATATATAAAATTTATACCTAAATAATATATATTGTTTGATATTTATACTTACACTTCTTTAATTTAACATTTGTAATATTCTTAGTGATTTTTATCACTAACAAAAATACCTGTATATTACTCCGTTCTCTTCATTCTGAAAAACTTCCTAATCTCCGACACTTAGCAAAAGCCATCTGTGTATGGTACTAGAAAGTAGCTCCGTGTGTTATACTTGCGTTGATCAAAATCTAGGTACAAGACTGAAGAAGTGTGGTCTACATAAATTCTCTTTTGTCAAAATCGATATTGAATACGCCACAGAAAATTTAGCTAATAGATTACCGGATACACCATTTTCTTCGTCAAACATTAGCTTGGGTGGGTCACACGATTGTAGGGTGAATCATCACGATCCACGTGGCGCTACTCATGGCCATATGTGAGAAAGCGACAAAGTTTGCAGAACCTCAGTTCGTCCTTTCCCCGGTACCCGCACCCAAATCCGTCCATGGGCTGCAAGAGCCCGCCCATCGTTTCTGCCAGGAAACCGGCCTCGCGATTTCGGGGCGGCTACTTCGACGACCCACAAACAACTTGGCCCTTGGCTTCCTGTTAATGGTAAAATAGATTCAGCTTGCCCCCACCTCCTCCTCGTCGGCTGCTGTCACCGTCTCACCCCGAGGTTCGCTGGAACGGATTGGAAAGAGACCGAAACTACTTGAAGCAACACCACGCCACCCCCACCACCAGTGCCCACTATATATACACCATATACGGATACCCCCTTCCCATCTCAAACCACCGCAACACATACAGTCAACTCTTAACAGTCTCCTTTCTTCTACTTTGAACCATTAGCAGCCCATTGCAATCAAAACTTCAAGCTACTGCCGCAATTCTTCATTTACCATGAGTAAGAGGATCAGGGACGCCATTCAACACCAAGGAATTGGACCCAAGAAGCCCAGGCGGACAGAAACATCGACCGGCCGCAGTGTTGTCACAGTGGCGGGAGAGGAAGAAGAACAGTCCAGCTGCAGGGCCGTGCGGGCTATGGCGCCGTCGACTACCGACGCTGCCTGCTCAACCTCGGGCGCAACCGGCAACAATAATGGCCTCACGGCCACTGTAATCACTGACGATAAAGACATCAGCGTTAGGTGGCGGAGGCTCCTATGGATCTGCGGAATGAGGGTCGAGGACCTCGTACTGGGATGGTTCCCCTTCTCCGAGGAGGATTTCGTCGGACAGACGTGCTGGGAAGATGACGACCACGCCGCCTTCGATGGACACCTGTTTGACGACATATGGCAGATCAAGCACATCCAGGAGATCCCTACGGTCAACAGCACTAAGATGTAATACCCAACCCAAAGGATTACTAACTAACTAGACTCCTCTACCCAATAGCATTCGCCAAAGGTGCATGTATTTGCCTGCTGGCCGCTCGCCGGCAAACCGTTTCTGGAATTTTTGCTGTCTACTAATGAAATGCGTCTCAGGATAATTTCTCCTTTTTCCAGTTTTTACCCCCATGTCCGATCTGTTCGCGATTTTTTCCCTTGTCAATTCTCTCCCTGGCTTGCCGCAAACAATAAAAAGCCCCATCATGGGTGGCTGTTTTCAGATTCAAAGAGGGTGATTTTTGCTTGCTTTCTATCCATCCAGAATAGGGGGTTCTATGTTCTCATGTGGATTATCTCCAGATTATACAACTTGGTTTCTTTTCTTCATACTTCTCTTCTTGTTTTTCCAATGTTTGACAAGTATAACATGCTACTTACTGTCTGATGCAATTAACCCGATTCAAACCGATTTGATTGATATATTCTCTTCTCCAAACCCCACTGTCATAATCACAAACACATCAGTTAGCCTGTCTTCAGATTGAGAAGAGGGCGTTGGTTTGGTTGCTCAGTACTTTTTTCTTCTCCATCCTTAAAGGAAGATATTCTTCACCGAAAATCTTTTACGATATTGAACTTTTTCTAGAATATGCTGCACTCCAACCAATTGATTGGTAGAAGAGCCAAATCGTGATACATCACCTCTGTTACGTGAAGCATTATATCACTACATTAAAATGCCAATGAACAGAAACCATCAAGATGAAATGATAATGAGAAACACAACATGAAATGATAATGAGAAACACTACCAGAACCAACGCATCACAGTAACCAGACTTCAAATACTAACAGAATAGACTCCATTGAAGCAACACAAGACATTATTTACTCGAGAGGGAAGTTAAGAAGGAAAATGATATTTGGACCAAATTTGTGATCTTTGTTCTATGCTTGCATAGCAAAAACAAAAAATAAATAAGAGAAATTTATCTCCTTCCATTTTGTTGTTATGTATGTATAAGGATAAAAATAGTCTGAAATCTAGTCCTATTTCTGATCCCTATAGAAAATTTGTAAGACCCTCTTTAGACATACATGTATTAGCAGAAGCAACTCCCTTGTTTTCGATAACATGAGGAATTTTAATTTAAAGGGATATCACTAAGCAATCACCATAAATCAAAATTGAAATTGATTCATATATTGTTAAAGGCAATCTCATAAATTTGGTTTCTTGAATACACAATCTAATCTTGAAACATGATTTTGAACATGAACACAACCCTGATATATATGATTGGGTCTTCCAATAGATGACAACCCATCAGGCAAAACTTTGAGAAATCCTTGAGTTATTCCTGAGGCTGATCTTCATATGGATCTATCTTTGAAATTGTCCTTTCCAGCGGGCATCGCTTTCTGAACCATGCATAAAAAAGTTTGTAAGTAAAATTGAACTGAAACAATACATACTTTGAAAAGAATATATTTAGCATCATGAAAATAAACTTTATATTTTATATAAAAATCCTCAAATTTTGTATCAGACTGCATCTTCTCCTTGCACGAGTGCTCTGTATGCTAGGAAGCCCATCATTTACATTGAAGTGCATTGTATGCTAGAAAAGCTCATGATTTATATCAAAGTACATTGTATATTAGGAAAGCCCATAATGAGAATCTTACCTAAGGTCCATTCATTATCTTTTCTCTTACTCTTGAACACTCTTTGCTCTTGATCTTAAACATGTATATGATGTGATATATTAATCTTGAAGATAAACAGTAAAATGATTTTATTTATCCAATATATTTTCACTTTAATCAATAAAATCATAGAATGAACAATATATTTACATAATAACATGTACATTGTACACAGTAACATATAATCATGAAACTCCTAGCGGTCTCTTAATATTGAGAAAATCCTAATTACCCTCTTAAATTAATTAAGGTGCATTAATAATCATTATCCAACCTAATTTTTGGGTTTCATTACTCTTGAATAAATCAAAGCAATCTACATTCTAAAAGGGATCCAAAGCCACCATATTATCGTTCCTTATTTGAAAACCTTTTCAATGAATATTTTTACAAAATTTTCTGATGTACATTTACTTAGTAATGAATTTCCAACTATTGACCAATCAGAATTTGAGAAATTGATTAATAAATAAAAAAGAAGATTTCAAAAGGTAGGACCCAGGCCAACGTGGCCCAATCAGGCATTACAAACTAGAATAGAGGCCCACAAAACTCATGTGCATCAAAGAGAGAAAGGCTCATTAAAACCCAAATTACCCATGAAAACATGTTACTTAAGATGAAGCCCATAAGGGTAAACTGGGAAATGAAAAGGTCTTCTTGATCAGCACAGAACGCTGAGAAGAACAACAGAAATCCATGAATCCAAAACTTGATTCTTACTCCCCATCATTGAAATCCAAGACTTCATCCTTCATCGTCAATGTCTGGCGAACTCAGGGAGCCAAACATGACGCTCTTAGGACACCAGAATCCCTTAAACAAATCATTCCATGGTGACAACAGGGTGAAAGTCAAAATTTCCAAAAAGAAGAAAAAGTGAGATAAATCAACAATCTGGGCTAGCTCAATTAGTCGTGAGGAGTCAACAAAGCAGAAATCGATCAAAAAACACGAGTTACAGTGCATAAACCTTCATGGATTCATAACTCACATCAAAAGCTTTGAAATGAGTACTTCATTATAGTATGGGTTAGGGGTGAAACACCAGTTTCTGATGTGTGCTAATGTTTCCCTAGATGCTCCTTCAATGGCCATGGTACGCTTCCAACACACTGTGAATAGTCAAAGGTGAAAGAACATGAATCAATTTTAGAGTTTTACAATCAAGCGATTCAGACAAGAGCATGCGATGAACTTGGTTTCTAGATGCTCAGATATGCTTCTTGGGGCCTCTGTCTTGTATGGCAAGGGTTTATACAGGGTTATAGAAGAACTAGAGGAGAGGGAAGTAAGTTGGCTGCTTTAGATGTTTAGTCCCGATGGAACAGAGTCCCTCGTCATTCACCATTGTCTGGGAAAGAAACCCCTTATCATTTAGGATTTGATCCAAAGTAGGGATGAAAGGATGGTGAAGACTGTAGCCGTGAGATCCACTACATGCTCTTCTTTGGGTTGTCTTTAGTTCGCAAAACATTTCATGACGGATGGAGCAAAAATAGATTGTTCGCCCATCTCACTATGCATGTCCTACAAATCTGTTTGGGAGGGAGCTTGAAGAGGAAAAGGGAGGTCGGGTCTTGTGCACTCCCACTCCGACTCAAAGTTAGGTGGAGGTGATGAACACCCAACACACAAAGGAGTCTGCTTCCAAAGGTCCGACCCAAAAAAGAAATAAACATGCGGGACATGCCAGATTAAGGTCATATAATTACGATATCTTGCAATTTTTCCTAATTTTCATCCCTATTTTAGTTTAGGTAGCTATGGGTGTGTAATGTTAATGAAAATTGGCATTTAGGCCAATTTTGGTATGTAGATTCTAAAAAAAACACATTAGCTTCTAGTTTTGAGTGTCTTATCAAATTCTACTTTCAAATTTGGTTAAGCTTATATTTTATTATTTCAAATTATTCGATTAAGAAAATAGGCTCATATTTTTAGGAGAGTCACATATTGTTGAAATAAACTCACTTGATTTATATTGGATATCCCATAGCTATGAATTGGTTCAATTTTATTGTTGACCCCTATGTTTAACATATAACGTAATCAAGGCTACATTTGATATAATAAAATTACAGTTGAGTTTGGTTGAAATCAACTAACTCTTCACTTAGTAGGAACATTGTTTAAACATTATGATTGGATCTTAACCTCTCGTTTGGGTTTTATGCAACCATTAAATTATAATTTGGGTTTCTTGTCAGGGTTTATTTTCCTAGAAGCCCAACATTTGAGTCATTTGATTTTAGTTACTAGAGAAATTTCATTTATAATCCTAAACTTATTTTAATCAAAATTTAAGATATTACAATTCTACCCACCTTGAATAAATTTTTGTTGGTATGTATGCCCTGAGAGCCAATCATGGGATGATTGGTGGGATACATTAAGATTGATTTGATAAACATCAAAGGCAAGCTTCCAATTCTTTTTGGTTCAGTCATATGAGATAGTGATAGAACAGATTGAATGTCTAGAGAATGACAGTACTCAATGACGTATGCTTTCAGGTTAAGGATCTGAACGATGAGATCATACTGATGCTAATAGTTTGTACATTCTTGTTATGTCCCTAGTCAGATGTCATTGTGGAAGGTAGATAGACAGCAATGATACACAAGACTAGATTGTGGTGTTGGTTGATGATAGAATCTCATTAGTCATGATATAGAGATATCAAACCAAACACATAGGTACTTGTTAGAGAACAAGGTATTGGACAGACCCACCGTGAGTTTGACACATGGAACCATGACATGGTAGTCACAGTCAGTACTCACAGTGATGGTGGTGAGTGTGATTCTTTGACCTGAAATCACTACACTCAACACATGTCGTTGGGCACACTTTGACATCATCAAACGCAGTCCTAAAACATGGGTTGTTATAAAGGTGATGATTGGGTGGCTTTGACACATGGGGATTTTGAGGGGTGAGTGATAGATATGGCATTTGTCCCTCCTGAGGGAGTTTGATATCCAAGGCCACTTGATGAGTAGGATTGAGATAGGCGTGCGCACGCATGTGTGAATCAGTATGTGATATTGATGTCATACATATCTCGTTCAATCTACTCTGAGATCAAGAAAGTGAATGAACGTTGACAGGATGACTGTTCCATGCCTTGAGTTCATTCGGGATATCAGTGACAAAGGAATTATACATTCGTTGTAACACCATTCACGGATTGTAGGATTGAGAGTTGTTCTCCAACTTTCTACTTTCACTTGGGTAGCACTGATGTGTGACTAGGCACCGCTCTTTGCTTGTGAAGTCATAAGTGTTATGGATATTCACTGCCAACGTGAAATAGACCAGCAAGGTCACACACATAGGATTTAACCTGGAAGAGGAGTTTTGTCCACAAGAAACGTTTAGATTGATTACTAAAGGAGTTTAGTAGTTCAATTGAACACTCAATTGATTGATAGCTCAATATCATGCTGTTCAAGGTGTTGGACATGTTGATTGGAGTATCGGATTGATTGAAATCGCAATTGACTGATTCTGCACAACCTGCACTCCCAACCGATCGGTTCAAGTGTTGAACCGGTCGGCTGAGGTTGCTGAACCGGTCGGCTCAAGTGTTGAGTCGATCGGCTCATTTATAGAGTGAAAGGAGTGGTTCAAGTGTTGAACTGATCGGTTCAACTGGTGCAACCGAGCAAGTTGGGAAAGTCAGGTTGGTGAGAATTTTCCTTGTGTTTCACTTGCACAATTTGATTGGAACAAGGATTGGTATTCGATACCAATTAGAAATAAAAGAAGGAAATTCAATCGGGAATAGGCCTGGCAATGGGTCGGGTTTCTTGGACCCGACCCGAGACCCGACCCGACCCGAATTGCTTAGGGTCTAGACCCGACCCGACCCGAATTTTTTTTTGCAAAAAGGACCCGAAATTTACCCGACCCAATTTTGCCCGACCCGAAAGTGTAGACCCGACCAGACCTGAAATACCCGGATATCATTTTTTGTCCAGTATTTGCATGTCCCATTTCGGGCCGGCCCAAAAGACTAGACCCATTTTTGACCCGACCCTCCCTCTACTAACGATGTACTGTTTAACTATGTCAGAATTTTGATGTTATGTTTGTATCTTTCATCAACATATTTTTAATTTCGAACCGTCCATTTGGCAATTTGTACAAACATAAACACAATATTTGCAACTGCACTCAACTTTTTGACTTTTTTGATACTCAGCAAAAATCCAGTCACATGTAGACAAAATTAACAACAAATTTAAGACTTCATGCATCATGCATCCAAATTACAGTCACATGTAGGCAAAATTAACAACAAATTTAAGACTTCATGCATCCTGCATCCAAATTAGACATTAATTTCTCATTAACTCAAACACATCTAGCAAGGACAGTGGATCATACTTTTTGTTCTTTCATTCACATCACTACGTTTCAATTCAACCAAACATTTGGGGTCACATATCACCAACCATATTCAAGAAATAGAGAACTAAAATTATCCAACCATTACTCAAAAAATATTGAAATGTATTCTTCAAAAAATATTGAAATGTATACAAGACCAACCAAAATGTGCAAAATGAATCTCCAACCACAAACTAGTCTACCAAAGTAGACGACAATGAACCAGAGAAGTTTTCAACTATTTACACTAACATCTCTGGCTACAAACGCATGCTACCAAAATACAAAGAAAAATGAACTCTTCGGCTACTCCAGAGATGCATCTTCAACTGTTCAATAGTTTAGTTATCATGGATAACCCTTGGCCACTCTCTTGCAGGAATAATTTATGTTGTCAGCAAACTTGGTTAGTTATTCGTTCCTGAAAGAAGAGTAACAAACCTACATGATTATCCAATGTTATGCTAGTTATCTAAAAACTAAAAGTCTGAAACGGGTATGATTATCCAACATTTATACAGATACATTATATTGATTATCCAACATTTATACAGACAATGCAGCTATCAGATTATACAACTCACACATCCAAACAAGCAACACCCAGAGCATTTGTATTATTATTGCCATCTCTTGTCATCATTACTGAGAAACCATGTTCAAGAAACCCCACAGGACACATAACAACAAATAAAGCCACGATAATGGGCAACAAAAAGGAGGCTACTTTACATCTGATCTTGTTATTGGTTTCGTTTCATACTGTCAGTCAATATAGCTCAAAAGTGTGGAACTTTGAATAAAATAAACTACGGATCGTAGATAGATTAATTATGGGGAGAAACAAGTAAGCATAGGAGGTACTAATCGATCTTAGAAGCAGTTGAGCAACACGCGTGACGGGCGATAGGCAGATCTAAGCGTGGTGAAGAAGCAGGATACAGTCAATACAGTTTGTAAGAACAGTAACATTGATCTATTAGAAAATAATTACTGCATCAAGGTTGACTGAGGAGATATAGGAGCGTCAGCGAGAGGAGAAAGGATGCAGCTAGAGGAAGAGGGACTTCTGGGGGGATAAGTGAGGAGATACAGGAGTGCGGCGGCGGGTGGGAGAAGGGATGCATCTAATAGATATAGATCATGTAGCAAGGAACACAGTGGATTGGCAGCATGCGTAGCAAGCAGCAAGATGAAAAGAGGGAGCAGAGCTCTAGCAAAAAGGGGGAGATACGAAAACGGATATCAGAGGCGTAAATGGGTACAAACCTGGAGACCGGAGAGGTGAAGAGGAAGCAGACACGATCCTGATCTCGAACATACAAAGATGTGCACCATTGAGGAGCAGGAAGTGACGATCAGCTACCAACATCTCGATCTCTAGATCTCCTTATTTGTCTCGATATCTTCTTCATCTCCTTGCAGGGCCGCTATCCCAATCGCGATCTCTAGCTCCTTAGGTTGCTGACCTTGCGGCGTCTAGGTATCTTCTTCATCTCCTTGCAGGGTCACTGTCTCAATCACGATCTCCAGCTCCTTAGGGTTTCTGACCTTGCGGCGGCTAGGTTTAGGTTGATGAGCTTGAGCGAGAGAGAGGCAGGGATGAGGGGGTAACCTAGGGTTTGAGTTGAGCAGCCGTTGTGCAGCCGCAGCTTGATCACAAACAAGCGATGACGCCGAGGAGTAACTGAGCGGAAAGGGAAGTATGTATCTAGGGCACAAGCCGCACATATGTTACTCTCGGGCCGATACTCTTTCGCTGCTCCCCACTCGGGTCCCTCGGGTCCTTAGATTTTGCTGGGCAAACCTGGGCCCGACCCAGAGTTAAAAGACCCGATTCGGGTCTGCCCGACATAAACCCGAACCTTATTTCAAACTCAAAAAACCCGATTTTCGGGTCGGGTCGGGTCCGGCTGGGTCGGGTTGCAGTATTTTTGCCAGGCCTAATCGGGAACTGATCAGGACCATGAACCGACCGGTTCAGAAGTGAACTGATCGGCTCATGGGTCCCAACCGATTGGTTGAGGTGTCAACCGACCGGTTCAGGTCCCCAACCGACCGGTTCACTTGTGAACCGATCGGTTCAGGTTGCGATTTGGTTGCTTTTGTGGAAAATCTCGAACCCTTCTACTCCTGCTTTTAGTCCCATATTGTCGGGGACAGAGAACCATGTCCCATGAACCGCCTATATATATAGGGGTATTGGGGGCTTCTCAAAGTACAGCTCAGTGCAACCAGTTGCTCTGCAAAGTTATTGTTCTCTCTGGTTTTGGTAACCGAGAGAGAGCCCGAGCAAGTGCTTCCCGCAAAAGGGAGGTGCAGCAAGGGAAGGACAACTGCAGTTGCAACTGGCAGCAGGAGAGTGTGTTGGCGACTAGTATGTCAACAGGAGGGTGCGACTCCTTCCACTTCCTTGTGGGACAAGGAGTGTGGAGTTCCATGTGGTCCGTGTGGACTACTTCAGAGGCGGGAGGTTTCTGCCGCTCAGGAGGACAACTGTCATCCGACAGTCCGGTGAGAGGAGGAGTCGCTAGTCCCGGTGCGACCAGGAGCTGCACAGACACCGTCCAAGACCGGAGGTGAAGACGGTGCAAGCCGCGAGGTATTGTCTCCGAGAAAGCCTCGGGACAAGGTATGATTCCACAAACCATCCTTTCCTATTATATAGACGTTGACGCGTTTCCTTGTTTCGGGTTTGGGGGAGAAATTTTTTTGTTTCCGCTGCCTTCTCTGCCTCCCCTAAAACCCAACAATTTTATCCTCAAAATTTCATAAGACTACCCACCTTAGGGTTTTACTTATCCATTACTTAGTGTATCATATCTCCTGAACTTGTTGAGTTTCATATATATCTTTTATATTAAATCTTGAATTTCTCCTTTAAACTTTACTTAGGATCCATTGAAACCGATCATTTCACTAATGGATCTAACTTTGATCTAGAGATAAATTTATAGCATTAGGTCTAAATATCTACCTATTTTAGGTCCTTTGTATTATTGCCTATCTTTTTGGACATCCCCATGTACGTGTTGATCAGGCGCATACCCATTGACATGAGATCCTATTGTCCTACCATTCACCAACCTAATAATATGTTGGTATGTATGCCCTGAGAGCCAATCATGGGATGATTGGTGGGATACATTAAGATTGATTTGATAAACATCAAAGGTAAGCTTCCAATTCTTTCTGGTTCCGTCATACGAGATAATGATAGAACAGATGGAATGTCTAGAGAATGACAATACTCAATGACGTATGCCTTCGGGTTCAGGACCTGAACGATGAGATCATACAGATGCTAAGAGTTTATACATTCTTATTATGTCCCTAGTCGTATGTCATTGTGGAAGGTAGATAGACAGCAATGACACACAAGACTAGATTGTGCTGTTGGTTGATGACAAAATCTCATTAGTCATGATATGGAGATATCAAACCAGATACATAGGTACATTTTAGAGAACAAGTTTACCGGACAGACCTGCCGTGAGTTTGACACATGGAACCATGACATGGTAGTCAAAGTCAGTTCTCACAGTGATGGTGGTGAGTGTGATTCTTTGACCTGAAATCACTACACTCAACACATGTCGTTGGGTACACTTTGACATCATCAAACGCAGTCCTGAAACATGGGTTGTTATAAAGGTGATGATTGGGTGGCTTTGACACATGGGGCTTTTGAGGGGTGAGTGATAGATATGGGATTTGTCCCTCCTGAGGGAGTTTGATATCCATTGCCACTTGATGAGTAGGATTGAGATAGGCGTGCGCATGCATGTATGAATCAGTATGTGATATTGATGTCATACATATCTCCTCCAATCTACTCTGAGATCAAGAAAGTGAATGAACGTTGACAGGATGATTGTTCCATGCCTTGAGTTCATTCGGGATATCAATGATAAAGGAATTATACATTCACTGTAACACTATTCATGGATTGTAGCATTGAAAGTTTTTCTCCAACTTTTTATTTCACTTGGGTAGTGATGATGTGCGACTAGGCACCGCTCTTTGCTTGTGAAGTCATAAGTGTTATGGACTTTCACTGCCAACGTGAAATGGATCTATAGGGTCACACACATAGGATTTAACCTGGAAGAGGAGTTTATCCACAAATGATGTTTAGATTGATTACTAAAGGAGTTTAGTAGCTCAATTAAATAATCAATTAATTGATATCTCAAAATCATAGTGTTCAAGATGTTGGACCGATTGATTAGAGTATCAGATTGATTGAAACTACAATTGGCTGATTTGCACAGTCTGCTGCTCCAAATGATCGGCTCAAGAGTTGAACCGATCGACTCAGGTTGGTGAACCGATCGGCTCATGTGATGAACCGATTGACTCATGACAGGATGAACTGACCGGTTCAAGAGTTGAACCGATCGGCTCAAGAGTTGAACCGATCGGCTCAACTGGTCTAACCGAGATCGTTTGGAAAGTCAAAAGACTATTTTGCAAATACAATTTGTTTTACTTGTACAAATTCGATTTGGACAATGATTAATATTTGATTAATCAGAAATAAATTTGAAATTCAATTTGAGTTGGATCAGGATCACGAACTGATCGGCTCCGAAGTGAACCGATCGGCTCAGGTGCCCCAACCGATCGGTTGGGATGTGAACCGATCGGCTCAACTCCCCAACCGATTGTTTCATGCATGAAACGATTAGTTCAGGTGGCGCAGTTGGTTGTTTTGTGAAAAATCTCAAACCCTTCTACTCTTGCATTAATCATGCATTGCCCGGGATAGAGAACCCTATCCCATGACCCTCCTATATATAGGGGTAGTGGGGGCTTCTCAGAAACACAACTCAGTGCACCAGTTGCTCTGCAAAGTTGTCGATTTCTCTGGTTTTGGTAACCGAGAGAGCCTGAGCAAGTGCTACCCGATAAGGGAGGCACAACAAGGGAAAGACAACTGCAGAAAGCGACTGGTGGCAGGAGAGTGCATCGGTGACTAGTACACTGACAGGAGGGTGCGACTCCTTCCGATTCCTTGTGGGACAAGGAGATCGGAGTTTCAAGTGGTTCATGTGGACTACTTCAGAGGCGGGAGACTTCTGCCGCTCGGAGGACAGCTATTAATCCCGATAGTCCCAGTGAGACCAGGAGCTTCACAGACACCATCCAAGACCGGAGGTGAAGACCACGCAAGCCGCAAGGTAACGTCATCGAGCAAGCCTCGGGACAAGGTATGCCTCTGCAAACCATCCTTCCTATTGTATAGACGTTGACGCGATTCATTTATTCTGGGTTTGGGAGAAGAAATTTTTTATTTCCGCTGCCTTCTCTGTCTCCCCATAAACCCAATAGTGGTATCAGAGCCACGTCAACTGCTCTATACTTTAGAATTATCGATATGATCGATTTTGGTTTGTCGCCTTTATTTATTGCATACGATGCGAATAAAATTAACTTTATGCATGTCCAATCCTAAATCCACAAATCCCGATATACATATATGATATGTAATATAAATACACTCGATACGCGTCGCCCTTAAACGAGTTTTGTGGTGGATGTATAGTGTGGTTATGGCCAATAAACCCTATGTATGTGTGCTTGGTTGTATGTGGGTGCTTGCATCTCGGTATGCGCACTGATTCCCTATCTCCTATTCCTGATGTAACTCGAGATAACTCAAGATTTATTTCCTACCTTTGCTCCCCCCGATTGTAACTTGGGTTTCCCAATTCAAATGTAAATATGATAGATATTTTATTTCCTATTATGTCAAAGAACGGCGGACACCTGACGATGACTGAAATGATCGGTTCAAGGAGTGAACTGATCAATTGGAGATCCAGACTACCGGTTCGAGGAGCGAGACGATCAGGTGGCGGACATGAGGAGATGCACGATGACCACGCGAACCGATCAGTTGGAGGAGTCAACCGATCGAATGTTGGCACCCAGACGACCGGCCAGGATGAGCAAGTCATTCATGTGATGAGTTGATCAACTCGAACGGCTATAGCACTTCATCATGGACAAGTTGCATGTGATGTAGACCTAGATGACCGTGATTCCTCACCAGAAACCACTATGAATCATACAATAGGTAATGTAAAATTAAAACCTTATAATGACAACTTGATAGGGCAACCAAGCTGATTTGGGCTATAAAATTAAAGATGCTAATCAACCCGTCGCATTGTAAGTTGCTAAGGCTTTTTGTATATAATTGAAGTGGCTAACAATATCAATTTGTTTTATTATTTTTCTTTAACATCTCTAAATTATCAATTATGCTCTGCATTACTTTAGCCCATGTTGGGTGTTGAGCCAACTCGTTGGAATCTTGTGTCCCATGAGGGTTGGTAACTATTGAATGTTTAAGATCTCAACAGAAGCAAAACACATATAGGAGGAAAACCTATCAATGACCACCTCAACATTACATAAATTGAGGTACTATTTGTGGAGAATTGTTTCTAGACTCATCCATGTATGAAGTTTGTACTCTTACTATACTAGACGAACACATGCTATGTTGTGATGTATTTTAAAAATAAAGCACAATTTTTTACCATGTGATTAATATTTGTAGTTGTTTCATTGTTTTACAGGGTTGCATCAAGGGAGGCTTATGTTTAATCATGACCCTATTCATAAGGCATACTTAATGACATCACACACCTCACTTTGGTAGGTTGCTTTTGTTGTTATCAAACTAAAGAGAAGGGACACTTAAAGGACATGACACGCCTCACTTTGGCGAGGTCTCCAGGATACGGAGTCACTGTGCATCATTTTTCGTCGCTTTCCTCCCCTCCCCGGCTTTGTCATTTCAACATGCATGAGCACCCATAAAAGCAACCATCCAATCCCATCCAGGCATCCCCATTCATACCCAATTTGGACGCCTTCTTTCGCTTCCATGCACCAATCACTTGCTCCCTCTCTAAAGAGTTCTTCTTCTTCCTCCTACGACTAGCCAGTCTACGATAAAAAACATATCAACCCCATTGAAGAAGAAAGAGGGCTCAAAAGGGTTGGGAAAAGGAATAGGATTCTAGCCCATGTCCTAATTGTATTTAGGCTTGAGTAGGAGTTGGTTTGTATTGAAAATCCTAGTAGGAGTTAAATCCAATAGGAGATAAGATGACTCTCTATTTGCAATATTAGAAGTGGATTAGGAATTGGACTATGAATTAGAGTGAGATTCCTAATTGCTACTACATGTGATGGAGGCTTATAAATAGAGGCCCTGGGGGAGGCTATTGGGATCATCCCATCAGTTGTTTGTTGTTGGCGCCTTCTGTGGTAGAAGAGCCAGAAAATAAGAACAACTGGTGATGCTCTCTTTTGGTAAGAGAGGGTCAGCAAATTTGCCTTGAAGCGAAGTAGTGACTGACAGTCAGCGGCACATTGGTGCTGCATCAACTACGACAGCGGATCCGAGCAGTGGAAGACACATCAGTTGGTGGTACTACGTTGGTGTTGCGGAAGTGACTACAACAACAGTCTGTCCGTTCAGCGGAGGACGTGTTTGCTCTATCAGGCGGAGAGAGCTCTTTGGTTGGCAGGCGAGGTACACAACCTCATCAGGAGTAGAGACGACTCAGTTAGCGGTTGCAGTGACAACAGGAAAGAGCACAACTATGTGTCTGATTCCCTACAACGACAGAGGTGTTGTGAGGAGAAAAAGATAGGTGGGATATTTTGTACACGTTTGGGTGTAATTCTATTATTCTTATCTTTGTTCTTATGAGAGGGGAGTGATCCAGATTTAGGGGTAATTAAATTTGGACGGTGTGAGTTGTAATCTTTATTACATAGTGCTTGTTGGTTGGTAATGCCCCATGGTTTTTCTCTTCTCATCTTGGGGAGAGTTTTCCACATTAAATCGTGTGCCTTCAGTCTTGCAGAGCATCGCCACTTACCCACCACAATTTCCTAACAAGTGGTATCAGAGCAAGGTTGGAAGTTTGAAGTGGAAGTGATAATGACATATGAAGATGTGAAAGTGCGCATTGACAAGTTTGATGGAAAGGATTTCGGCTTCTGGAAGATGCAGATTGAAGATTATCTGTACCTGAAGAAATTGCATCAACATCTGGAGTGGACTAAACCTGAACAGATGAAGCAGGAGGATTGGGATCTCCTTGATCATCAGGCACTTGGGGTGGTCAGGTTGACATTGGCGCGGAATGTTGCATTCAACATAGCCATCGAGAAGACAACAACGGGACTTCTGAAGACGCTATCAAATGTGTACAAGAATCCTACAACTACAAACAAGGTATATTTGATGTGTCGTTTGTTCACCCTGAAGATGAGCGAAGGAGCCTCGGTAGTAAATCACATCAACGAGTTCAACGTCATAATTACTCAACTAAACTCACTGGAGACAGTGTTTGATGATGAAGTCAAAACCCTTATCTTACTTTCCTCTTTGCCCTAGAGTTGGTCTGCTACAGTGACAACAATCAATAGTTCGTCAGGAAGAAAGAAGATGAAGCTTGGCGATATTCGGGATTTGATTCTGAGTGAAGACATTCGCAGAAGGGAATGTGTAAAATCTGATTCTTCAGGTTCATCTCTATACGTTGAAGGTAGAGGAAGAAATCATAGTCGCAATCACGGTTCTAATCATGGAAAGTTAAAGACAAAGAGTAAAGAATGTTACTGTTGCGGAAAAGTTGGACACTTCAAGAAGAATTATAAGATCTGGAAGAAGGTGTCACAAGAACTTGCCAAAGAACATGAGGATGATGACCAGAGCAATACAAATGTCATTGCGGAAGATCTAATATTGACAGTCCAAGAGCAGGGTTTGAACATAGATGATGGTGTTGAGTGGGCTGTAGACACATGAGCGACATGTCATGTTGCAACTCACAGGAAGTTTCTTCACAAAATATAAGAGAGAGAACTTTGGCAATGTGAGGATGGGGAATGCTAGCTACTCAAAGATCATTGGGATTAGTGACGTCTGCGTCAAAACAGATGTTGGGTGTACTATCATGCTCAAGGATGTTCCAGACTTGAGGCTTAGTGTAATTTCTGGTTCTTTATTGGATAGGAGTGGATATGATCTCGAGTTTGGCGGTGGCATGTGTAAAGTAACAAAATGGTATTTGGTAATAGTTTGAGGCAGACTGTGTTGCAATCTATATAAAACCACATTGAGAGTGCACAAAGAAAAGGTTCAGGAAGTCAAGAAGCCAATGTCGGTTCAAAAGAAACAAGGAGGACTTGGAAGTACTCCTACAGATAGCCGCAGGTCTGAGCTACGAGATTCTCTCAGTGATGTCAGCAAGGGTAGAAAGGTACGTTTCTACAAGCATCACGACGACTCCCAGTTAGAGAAGGTCGCTTCAAAGACTTCTTCTGGATAGTGCGCACATGAGGAAGAAGGATGATACAATGGACATATAGTTGATGCATGCAGAATGAAGGATCAGGCTCTTGATGTGGAATTACATCGACAGGAGGAGTGTTAAAGGAAGGTTTATGAGTCTTGTTGCAAAAGGTCAGAAACAAAATTTTCATCCAGGATGGCTCGACAGACCGGTTAACGGGAGAAAAAAAAGTTCCAGGTGTGGGCATGGAGAGAGAAGCGGCGTTGTCAGAATACTTCTTCTCAGTTGCTTGGGAATAAAGTGAAGTGAGGGTGGTACTTCAAGAAAAGGGATGAAAAGGACAAGATGCTGACATGCTTGAGGATAATGACCACATATCGGAATCCATCATAGGTGGTGATGGAATCCAGAAGTCACTTTGGATGATTGTTGAAGACAAAGTCTCCCTCATGGGCCGGAGGGGGAGATTGTTGGGAAAGGGAATAGGATTCCGGCTCATGTGCTAATTGTATTTGGGCTTGAGTAGGAGTTGGTTTGTGTTGCCAATCCTAGTAGGAGTTAAATCCAATAGGACAGAAGATGACTCTCTATTTGCAACATTAGAAGTGGATTAGGAATTGGACTATGAATTGGAGTGAGATTTTTAATTGCTAATATATGTGATGGAGGCCTATAAATAGGGGCATTGGGGGAGGCCATTGGGATCATCCTATCAGTTGTTTATTGTTGGTGCCTTCTGTGGTAGAAGAGTAATAAAATAAGAACAACAGGTGGTGCTCTCTTTTGGTAAGAGAGGTTCAACGACTTTTCCTTGAAGTGAAATAGCAGCTGACAGTCAACGACACATTGGTGGTGCATCAACTACGACGGCGGATTCGAGCAGCGGAAGATGCACATCAGTTGGTGGCACTACGTTGGTGTTGCGGCATCAACTACGACAACAGTCCGTCCGTTCAGCGGAGGATGTGTTTGCTCTCTCAGGAGGAGAGAGCTCTTTGGTTGGCAGGCGAGGTACACAACCTCGACAGTGGTTGCAGCGATAACAGGCAAGAGCAGAACTGTGTGTCTAATTTCCTACAACGACAGATGTGTTGTGAGGAGAAAAAATTAAGTGGGATATTTTATACACGTTTGTGTGTAATTCTATTCTTTCTATCTTTGTTCTCGTGTGGGGGGAGCGATCCGAATTTAGGGGTAATTAAATTTAGACGGTGTGAGTTGTAATTTTGATTACATAGTATTTGTTGGTCGGTATTACCTGTGATTTTTCTCTTCTTGTTTTGACGAGAGTTTTCTATTTTAAATCTTACGCTTTCAGTTTTACAGAACGCGTCGACCTCCACATTTTAGACAGTAGAAGAGTTATACTTTGATAGGTGAGTGCCCAACTGTCGACTCTAGGATTGAAGATGATGCACCACCAGCCGACGCCGTCTCAGGTCCGGCTATAGCTCCTCCTCATGCCAACTTCGCCCCCGCCGTCGATCCCTATCCTGCTGCAGAAGTACCACCTTGTACCTTCAGCAGTGGAAGTGGACATCGCGGGAAAGCTGTCGCACGGGAGGTTTTACCTGCTCGTCGTCGTCCTGGTCCTTGCGTCCCTTACCTCTGCTGATCCCCAAGTGCGTCGAGCTCGTCATCTGGTCCAGGCCGTTCGCGGTGGCCTTGAACGTAAGCCAGGGTGTTTAGGTTTGTGCGCACTAGCGACCGGCACGTGGTCCACGGGGACGTCAAGCCGAGCAACATGCTGCTTTTCTCCCGATTCTGCGCCAAGATTACCGTGGTTTGGTTAAGGATTAGCTTCGTAGAGACATGAGTGTATCTGGGGGTTTTTGATAGTCCGTATGTCGAGGTAGGGTTTTCTCAGGACGCATATTTTGCGGGTTTTTGGAGTTTGTATATTTTGAGATTTGGGTTGAGTCCGGGTTAACTAAAAACTGGTTGGGTCAGGTTCGGCTTGAGTTGTTAAAAACATGACCCGTCGCCAATGCCTACGTAAGTTAGTATAAAATATGGAAGCATAGGCTAATTAGCAGCCACACAGAAATTGGGCAAACAAATAGATGTTAATTAGCCGACACGCAAAATGGATGGCTCAAAATACAAATCCCAGTGCATTCACTTTCCTTGTTTTCAAATTTCGATGATGGAGTGTGCAGTGGATAGAAGTGATGATGAGTAGGGTAGCCAAGGGCAGTTAGTTGATTGGTGTGACAAATCTGAGGGCTACGAAGCCGAACCAGCTGGTATAAATAATATTAAATACTGTAAAGGACGCTGAATAAACTAATAACAAACCGGATACATCACTTTCCACGTCAACAAGTTTAATGGGTTACACACTTGCCTGTGGGGTGAATCATCACGATCCGGCAGTTTTGATGGGTCATGGCCCAAATTTGTGAAAGCGACAATTGAGGTACTATTTGTAGATAATTGTATCTAGGTCGGCAGGAAACCGGCCTCCCAATTCCAGGGCGGCGGCGATGTCGGCGAGTCCCACAAACAGCTCAGCCCATCGGCTGGCTCCCTGTGAATGGTAAACTAGTGGTCACTATATATTCCATCTTTATTTTACAGTTATATTTCAAACTTGTCAGTCATATTTATTTTACCTTACTCAATTCTGAAGTGAGAGATATCTATTTAAAAAGAGACGCAAGGCTTGTGGCCTATTCTTGGGGATTTAAAATTTAAGGCTGATTTGACTCATTAGTGCTTTATACTATAACGAAATAAAAAAAAACACACACATACTCGTCACGTCACGCCACTCACGCCCGACTTGACCTGGTTCGTGCGATTTAACATTTTATTAAACAAAAAAATATTTATTTTGTTATGTTTGACAGTATTTTTGTTCTGTCATTTGAAAATCTAAAGTTGCACAATTTCTCATTCTTTAACTGCATTTGGAAAATCAACATTGTTAAGCCGTTCAAATAAAAAATTCTCTTGAATGAAATCTACTAAATTGTCCCGCCGTTCTGTCTCTTCGGTTCCGTTCTAGAGCGCCTAGCAAACTATTTGGTTTAGGGACTTGATCCCAAATAATTGTTGAAGGAGACTTAGATTGTGGGCCTTTTTTGGAGCTTTAGAATTTAAGGCTGATTCAACTCATTGGTGTTTTATACTTTGACGAAGTAAACACACACACACGCTCGCCATACCAGCTCGATCCGATACGTACGATTTCATATTTTATTAAACACTACAAATTTATTTATTTTATTTTGTTTGATGACGTTTTAATTCTGCCACTTGGAAATCTAAAGATGACAATTTTCTATTCTTTAGTTGCATTTGGAAAATCAAATGTGTTAATCCATATAAATCATAAATCCCCTTGAATTAAATCGACGAAATTCTCTACCCATTGTGCCTCTTAGATTCTGTTCAGGGACCGCCTAACGTTAGATTTTGTTTGGGGATTTGATACTCAATAATTGTTGAAGAAGACTTGATGTGTGGGCCTTTCTTGGGACTTTAGAATTTAAGACTGATTTGGCTCATTGGTGTTTTGTGCTTTGACAAATTAAAAAAAAATACACACACGCTCGCCACGCCACATCACGCTCGACCTGACCCAGTACGTGCAATTTAACATTTTTATTAAAAAAAATAATAGGTTTGTTTTGTTTGACGACGTTTTAAATCTATCGTTTGGAAATCCTAAGATGCATGATTTTCCATTCTTAATTGCATTTGGAAAATCAACTGTGTTAAACCGTTCAAATCCCTTAAATTCTCTAGTCGTTATGTATCTTCAGTTCCATTCTGGGTTTGCCTAACAAACCATTTTGTCTGTAGACTTGATACTCAGATAATTGTTGAAGAAGACTTGGCTTGTGGGCCTTTTTGGGGCTTTCGAATTTAAGGCTCATTTGGCTCAATGGTGCTTTGTTCTTTCACAAATTAAAAAAACACACACACGCCACATCACGTCACGCCCAGCTCGACCCGGTACATGCAATTTAATATTTTTTATTAAACAAAAATTAATTAATTAATTTGTTTTGTTTGACAACTTTTTAGTTCTATCGTTTGCAAATCTAAGAATGCAAAATTTCCCATTCTTTAATTGCATTCAAAAAATCGACATGTTAAGCCATTCAAATCATAAATTTTCTTGAATTAAATTCATTAAATTCTCTAGCCGTTATGTCTCTTCGGTTCCATTCTGGGTGCACCTAACAAAATATTTTGTCAAGAAACTTGATACTCAATAATTATCGGAGAAGACTTGGCTTGTTGACCTTTCTTGGGGCTTTAGAATTCAAGGTCGATTCGGTTTATTGATGCTTTCTTCTTTGACGAATTAAAAAGACACACACACTCTCCATGCCACATCACGCTTGGCCCGACCCAATACATACTATTTAGTATTTTTATTAAATAAGACTTTATTTATTTAATTTATTTTATTTGACGACATTTAAGTTCTATCGTTTGGAAATCTGAAGATGCACAATTTCCCATTCTTTGATTGTATTGGGAAAATCACATGTGTTAAGCCATTCAAATCATAAATTTCTTTGAAATAAATCCACGAAATTCTCTAGCCGTTATGTCCCTTCAATTCCATTTTAGGTGTGCCTAACGAACCATTTTGTTTGGAGACTTGATACCCAATAATTTTTGAAGAAAACTTAGCTTGTGGGCCTTTTTTGTGGCTTTAAAATTTAAGGCTAATTTGATTCATTGGTGCTTTGTGCTTTGACGAATTAAAAACACACATGCACGCTCACCATACCACGTCATGCCCGACCCGACGTGGTACGTGCAATTTAACATGTCTATTAAACAAAAAAATATTTATATATTTTGTTTTGTTTGATGACATTTTAATTCTATTATTAGGAAATCCAAAAATGCACAATTTCCCATTCTTTAATTGCTTTTGGAAACTCAACTGTGTTAAGCCATTCAAATCATAAATTTCCTTGAATGAAATCTACTTAATTCTATAGTTGGTATGTCTCTTCGGATCCATTGTAGGTGCACCTAATAAACCATTTTGTTTTGGGACTTGATACACAATAATTGTTGAAGAAGACTTGGCTTGTGGGCCTTTCTTGAAGCTTTTGAATTTAAGGTTGATTTGGCTCATTGGTGTTTTGTACTTTGAAGAATTAAAAACTCACACACACTCACCACACCACGTCACACCTGGCCCGACCCAGTACTTGTGATTAAACATATTTTTATAAAAAAAATTATTTATTTATTTTGTTTTATTTGACGGGATTTAAGTTCTATCTTTTGGAAATTTGAGAATGTGTAATTTCCCATTCTTTGATTGTATTTGGAAAATCAACTGTGTTAAGCCATTCAAATCATAAATTTCTTTGAATTAAATCTACTAAATTCTCTAGCCATTATGTCTCTTCGGTTCCATTATGGGTGCGCCTAACGAACCACTTTGTTTAAAGACTTAGCTTGTGGGCCTTTCTTAGGGCTTTAGAATTTAAGGTTGATTTGGCTGATTGGTGGTTTGTACTTTGATGGAAAAAAAACACACACATACACTCTCCACGCCACGCCACGCTCGATCCGACCTGGTAAGTGTGATTTAACATTTTTAATAAACAAAGATGTATTTATTTATTTATTTATTTTCTTTGACGACGTTTTAGTTCAGTCGTTTGAAAATTCAAAATTACACAATTTCCCATTCTTTGACTACATTTGCAAAATCAATTATGTTAAGTCATTCAAATCATAAATTTGCTTGAATTATATCCACTACATTATCTAGTTGTTATGTCTCTTCGATTCCGTTCTATGTGCGCTGAACGAACCATTTTATTTGAGGACTTGATACCCAATAATTGTTATAGAAGACTATGCTTATGGTCTTTTCTTGGGGCTTTATAATTGAAAGTTGATTTGGCTCATTGGTGCTTTGACGAATTACGCACACACGCACACACTAGCCATCTTTAGGCGCCTTTAGTCATATTTGGGCACATATTCACCATCTTCAAGCACTTTGTTTTTGGGCATGTATTTATCAATTGTTGGACATTTTTACCAGTGATACACTACTCATTATCATGAATACATACCTACTTTCCTCATCTCTATTTACTTCTCTCACTTCCCATCTTTGTTTACTTAATGGCGTCCCAAAACATGTTGAACTAATCAACACCAGTATTATTTTTTCCTAAAAATATATTAACATTAGTCTTGTTAGACTGTATTTTTAATAAATATTCTAAGGATTTTTATTTTGTCAAAAAAAATCATCACGGCTAAAAAGTTATAAGAAAAATAATTTTCACTTATATCAATAACTCTCTACCTACCACCCAATAAATACCCCGCCGCGTCATCCTCTCACCATCTTTTTTGTCCATCTTAACCGTTCTCCACTGCAGCCACCATTAACCACACCGCTCAACTGCCCAAAAATAACCATGTTGTCTCATCGCCACATGAGCCTCTAAAATCAATTTTTCTCATCAATACAACTCCTCACCGCGAGTAAGGTACGCTTGACTCACGTTGTGCGTGATAGAAATATTTTCATTAAAAAATTAGTAGCCACAATCATTATATCATATTTCAGTAAAGAGTTGTCATATCAGCATACCAATTTGGACAAATGAACATACTGATGTCATGTTCTGATATGGAGTGGAGTGGGCCAAACACGCAACTAGATACGGTGAGGAACATGCCTCACTCTGTTTTTTTTGAAAAAATAGAAGTCTATAACTAGGCAGTGATTTAGAAAAATAATTCTAACGGTGAGTAGCAATGAAGTTGTGACTTTGTTAAGAATCCCGCAATCGGACCAGAGATAATTTTATATCTTTATCTGATAAAACTCTTAAGATAAGAAGTTCTTTTTTAATAATGTTCCAAATATTAATTAGCTTTATCTAAAAGTATTTTAGTTGCAATGGTAAATTTATGGCTCATATTTTTATAAAAACAAATGATGTGATTCTTAACAAAACATAATCTCTTATATATGTGCCTCACCCGTTTGTGGAGTTCGAAGTTCTGCCTTCACCACTGCAAACACTTAGCAGTCTGAATCCGGTTTTGAGAACTCCTTTTCTCAAGTCGCCGTGAAGACAACCGAGGACCTTGAACACATATACTTATCGTGTTGAGATGCCACTAATTTATTGACGGTTGTACTTATTCCTACCCACACATATCTTCAGAGAGGAACTTGTAGATAAAATATTGTTCAAGTTGTTTTTGAGAAAGAAGTTTACTATGCAGATCAGAAATGGGACACGGCCACACGAGTCAGAATCCGAACTTTTACCAAAGTTAATCCACAACGCAGGAAGACGAGATTGGGCTCGCCGTCGACGTCGCTTTCCCTGTTTTCTGGAAGGAATAAAGTGTTTCAGCTACGGGAGTGTGGAGTGGATAATGGTGATGATGGAACGCGGGGTGGGGGGATGTGGGTTGGACTGGTCTGGAGACTCTGGACAAAACCGAGGGCTACGAAGCCCGAACCAGCTGGTATAGTTAAATAATAAAAAAGGCCAATGAATATACACTAAGGTGTCACGCGCGCCTGAGGGGTAAATCATGATTGATGTTCCATCTGGCACTTTTCATGGCCCAAATTGGAGAAAGCGACAAAGCCAGCAGAGCCTTTCCCGGTTCCGGCACCCAAATCCGTCCGTCGACAGCAAAAAGCCTTGCCCACAGCTTCTGCCAGGAAAACCGCCTTGGCCTCGCAAACAGATTGGCCCACATAACTTGGCCCGTCGGCTTCCTGTTAATGGTAAAAAAAAAAAAAGATTCAGCTTCGCTCGGTCTCAGCCCGAGGAGATTAGCATCGGGTTTGTAAAGCGGCCCAAGAAGGCCCCATCCCTCTTTAACTGATTGAACTAGTGTCCACTATATATATATCGTGCTCCTTCCCATCTCAAACCACCGCAACACTCAGTCAACTCTACCATCCCCTTCTGCTTTCTTCTACTCTCAACCATTTGCAGTTCATTACGACTAAACTTTCAGGCAGCTGCTGCAGTTCTTCGTCACCATGAGCAAGAGGATCAGGGATGCCATTCAGCACCATGAAATTAGAGCCAAGAAGCCCAGGCGGCCAGAAACAGCGACCGGCGGCAGTTCCGTCACAGTGGGGGAAGAGGAAGAAGAACTGTCCAGCTGCAGGGTGGTGCTGGCTACGGCGCGGTCGACTGCCTGGTCAACGATGACGGCCGGCAACAACATCGACGAATTCACTCCCACGCTGGTCACTGACACGGACAGCAGCATTAGGTGGCGGAGGCTCCAATGGATCTGCGGGATGGGGGTCGAGGATCTCGTCCTGGGATGGTTCCCTTTCTCCGAGGAGGATTTCGTCGGACAGACGTGCTGGGACGACGACGATTATGAAGGCCAAAACTTGCTCGACGACATCTGGCAGATCAAACACATCCAAGAGATCCCCAAGGCCAACAATGTCAGCACCTGCTGCACAGCCACAATATAGATGCTTAGATGTAGTATACTACTTCCTAATGAGCTAACCCTTCCTCCCCGTCACCAACATCCACCAAAGGTGAATGTAATATACCTACTGGCCGCTTGCCTGCAACTGACTCTGAATTGTTTTGCTGTCTAATGAATGTGTCTCAGGAAACGTTTTCCATTTCCCGTTTCTGCCCCATGCTAGAGATCTGCTGTTTTTAATCCAATTCTCTCTTCAATTTGCCCAAACCCATAAAATGGTTTCAGATTCAGAGAGGGTGTCGTTTGCTTGCTTCATCTTTTCTCCATCCACAACAGCGCAATAATATGTTCGGATGCCGCGTTCTCTCAGATGATACAACTTGGTTACGTTTTATTTTTCTTCCCAGCACGGAATGCTTGTTCATCAGCATATGCTACTGTTTGATGCAATCCGTCCAATTCGAAATCAAGTGGTGCATGATGTACCCACCATAGCTTCCTAGCTATTTCCAATTATTTGTTTTGCCCAGACACATCAAAATATCAAATATGCATCTGGTAGAGGCCGTTTCCAGATTTTTGACGACATTGGTTGCTTGCTCTCAATACAATGAAGGACACTATGTTGGATATAGTTTTTATTAACCTCTTTACCAAATAGCATTCACCAAAGGCTGCTCATTACTGCTCGCCGGCAAACTGTCTGATGAAATGCACTACAGGATTTGTTGTTCTCCCTTTTCCGTTTCCGCGCCATGTCACTCGGATCTACTGCTGTATTATGACAATTTTCTGTTTGATTTGCCAAAACCCACCTAGGGAGGTGTCTGTTTCCAGATTCGGAGAAGGTATTGTTTGTTTGCTATTTCTGTGTCCAGAATACAGCAGTATATATGTTCTGATACGCATTCTCTCGTAGATTATACGACCTGATTCCTTTTCATCTTCCGATTTTTTAGTTTCCCAACACATAATTTTTTGACAAGTGCCAAAATGTACATCAACGTGCTACTGTCTCATGCAATTCATCCAGTTTTAAATTGATTGATACACCCGTCGCTCTCCCTTTCAGATTGATAGAGCGTGTTGCTTGCTTTTCGTTTTTCCTTGTCCCATTCTCCATCCACTGAAGGGCTATATGTTTGAACTAAATAGTTTCTGGAAAACAACAAATTGATGCGGTACACACGAGAAACAACCTATTCAAATATAACTACGGACAACACGAATTCGAGGAATTCAAAGAGCCTACGAGTGGGCTGGCTCAATCATCACCATAAGTAATGGAGTGGTATCTCACCATTTTTGTGTATGATCTGGTTTGGTTTGTCGGTTTAGTTCCGAAGCTTCAATTAAACGTGATGTTTCCATTATAATCTTTTTGATGGTCTTATTTGGGATTCCTATCGAATTAGGACTGAGTGATTTTTGGGATCTTAATTTGTGTCAAGGTTAACTAATTGTTTATAATACCTATATATATATATATATATATATATATATATATATATATATATATCATTGTCGTCACTGTTTAAGTCTCAGTCCCAACGTTGGTGTCTGACTATATGGAATCTTTCTTTCCATTCAGCTCTATCATAGGTCATATTCTGGTCAAGATGTAGAGATTCAAAATCTCTCTTTATAACATCTTTCCATGCTAATTTCGATCTTCCCCTTCTTCTGGTTATTGTGCTTCACTCAATAACATTGTTTCATACAGGCACATTAATCTGTTTGTGTTGCACATATTCATATCATCTGAGTCACCCTCGCATAACTTGTCGTCAATGCTCGTCACCCTATCATGTTAGATCACCTGGAATCAAATTCAAGAGTGATTAGCTCTTAGTGGAAGTGGGAGTCTGTTGGTATGTATTTCCTCAGAGCAAATCATATGATGATTGAGTGACATGTTATAAATGATTTGATTGAATAAAGGTGATCTTCCCATTTATTTTGTTTTATTCAGTTATAAGATAATGATGTAACATAATAAATGTCTTGAGAAAGATATTACTCAATGACGCATGTCGTTAGGTTGATGACCTGACCAATGAGATTATATTGATGACAAGATTATACATTCTTGTCATGTCCCTAGTCGACTGTTATTGTGGTTCAGTTGATGATAGAATCTCATCAGTCATTATATGTGATATCAAACCAAACACATAGATACTTGTTAGAGAATAGTGTATTGGACAGACCCACCATGAGAGTCACACATGGAACCATTACGTGGTAGTCAGAGCCTATCTCTCATAGTGTTGGTGGTGATTGTGGTTCTTAGACATGAAGTCATTGCACTCATCACATGTCGCTCAATGTACTTTGACATCATCAATTGTCGCCTTGAATAATGGCTTCCACAAAAGTAATGATTGGATGAAATATGACACATGAGAATGATTGTGAGTGACATAGATGAGATTTGTCCCTCTTTAAGGAGTATTATATCCTGGCCACTTGATTAGAGAGATTGAGAAATGGATGACCATATTCATGTGAGTCAATATGTGATGTTGATCTTATGTATATCTCAGACTATCTGCTCTAGTTCAAGGAACATAGATTTAACTTTGAAAAGGATGACTATTCCATGCCCCAAGTTCAATCTAAATATCAGTGACAAAGGAACCATACAAGCATTATAACACCAATCATAGATAGCATGCTGAACTTGTTCTCCAACTTTTTAATTACTTGGGTAGCAATTGATGTGTTTCTAGATACGAATCATTGTTTGTGATGTCATAAATTAGTTATGGACATTCACTGGCAACATAACTTGAAACCTATAGGGTCACACACATAGGATAAATTTGAAATAGGAGTTTAATCATGAATGATGTTTAATTTGATTACTAAAGTATTAAGGTATTCTATTTAAACAACAATTGACTGATTGGATTTTGAACTGATCGGTTCAAGCGTTGAACCAATCGATTGGAGTGTCAGGTTGATTAGAAATAGCATTGGTTGAATTCAAGATGTACTAGGGCATGAACCGACTAGATCAATGAGTGAAGTGATCGGATCAAGGTCGTCAAATGACGTGTTCATGTGATGAACCGCCTAGTTCATTGATCAATTTGATTGCATCAAAGATTGGTGTTGACGTCATGTTATGCATTAATCAAATTAGAATTTCCAGTAAAATTACGACTGGAAAACATGATGAAATGACCAGTTCAAGGGTTGAATCGATCAACCTACATGCCAATCGATCGATTCACATGTGAACTGGTCGTTTTGTTGCTCGCACGATGCAAAATTTCATGAAATCATGTTCCCTTCGAATCCCGCATAGACTAGGAACTCTGACCCTAATCCTCCTATAAATAGAGGGGTATTGGAGGGTTCCTAGACACAACATCAACTGCCTTTGATAATTTTTTTGTTCTCTGGTTGTGCTAACCAAGAGAAGCTAAGCAATTCCTACCCGATAAAGGAAGGGATAGCAAGGGAGAATAATTGTGGGAGAGCAAGTTGGTGCTAGTACACTAACTAGAAAGGGGACAACTGCTTCTTCTATGCATATAGAATGATAAGAGTTCACGGTGGTCTGTGTGGACTACTATAGAGGCAAGGAGGTTGTTTCCTACTTCTAGGAGGACAATGTCAGGAAGATCAATAAGGAGTTGTTGCAGACAACGTCTGAGTACGACTTAAGAAAGACACATGTTGTATCGATGGAATTGTCATTGGATGTAAAACCCCTGACCTGGGTTTTGAGGTAATGTTGTTTTTTTGGCTTAAGTAAGTTACTTAGAAATTTCTATAATCTTTTGAGATGTAATTATGTCTTGTGGAGTGCTTAGGTTTCAAGTTTGAGCATGTTTGGATGATGTTTGTGGTTTATGTGTTAGTTTTGGTGCAAATTACAATTTACCCAAAGTATAGGGTTTATGTACAATTTCCCACCTCTAGAGTGTTCCTTATCTTTCTTGACATCATCTACATGAGAGAGAGAAAGAATTGGTCACTTTGTTTGAGCCTTGGTTGAGGAGTGTCACCCCTAGTGGTGATTAAGGTTTCTATGAGTGTTGAGTATCTCGACCTATGTATATATAGTGTGTTGTCTCAACCTAAGGTTGGTTTGGTGTGTGTCGCAGTCAAGACACCCCCTCTATATGTTGGGGTCACGACCAAGGTGATCTTGGGTGATCTTGGGTCGATATGGTTGCCTTTTTTTTAGGATGTCTCGACCTAGGTTGTTTGGTGACCTCTTATCTCGACCTAGTGGTGATGGTTGGTGCTTTGTCGCAACCATGGATTGTTAACCATGTGAGGGTCGTGAATGTGGCCATGTGGGTCACCAACATGGTTGAGACCCAGCCTAGAGTGTATCACCATGTCTTGCATGTTATTCTAGAGTGGTTGTATGTTGGTCTTTTGAGTGTACAAGTGTACCTTTGGGACCTTAGAGTGTTGACACATCATCCCTTGCCTTCTCTCTCATCTTCCACCTATATAACCCCTTATATCTCCATGTTTGTAACCCTTTCAGCCCTCCATCTTCTTCTTCTCTTTTTCTTATTCTTGGATCTTGGTGGAGCAAGGTGATCCGACCTTGGAGCCTGGTGACCAAACTCTTCTTGCATGTGGTGCTTGTGGTGACAGTGACCCATCTTCAACCCTTGGTAAGTGTTTATCTTCTTTGATGGCATTTCTTTTGATCTCCTACCTCCATTTTCCTCTCTTTTCTCAGATCTCCATGGTGGTCATTTTGGGAGAGATACTCCTCATTACAAGGGTCATAGACCATGTTTAGACAAGGTACACCCAAGTGTGAGGAGGGTTTCTTCTCTCATTCTCCCTTTCTCTTTTGGATCACCTTAGAGCTTTTGGCTCTATTTTCTTGTATGATCTTTGACTTTGGTGTCTTCTCCTTCTTTAGGTGATCTTGTGGCCGAGAGTAGAACTTTTGGTGGATCTTCTTCAACCCTTGGATCGTGTTCTTGGAGCCTGTGATCTTGGATCTTGGGACCTTTGGTGTTGAGCTTCTTAAGGTGGGTTATATAACTCTTTGCCCTCTCTATTACTTGCACTCTTTCATACATGAAAGTTACTATGTTCTCTCTCTAAAACATTCCCCTAACATGCTAGTAGATAATGATAATCTCCACAACTTTTTTGGTGGTGTTTATCTTGCTTGGTTTGTATAAAATCTGAAACCCTAATTTCATATACCCGATTTTGGTGATTGTGGTGTTATGGTGATTTCCTCCACCCTTTTTACCTTGGTTTTTCTCACATTCATGATGTTCAACTATCTAGATGTTATTAGGATTTTAGGTTCTATTTTGGGTGCCTTAAAATAGTTTTACCTATCTTACATGGGATCCTTTCATGGTGGATTCATGATGCTGAACTAGTGTTCTTAGTGATCGTTTTGTTTGAGTTTTCTCCTCCATATTCATGATGGGTTTCTTTGGACTTGTCTTCTATTTTGGGTTTGAGATATCACACCTTGGGGTGGTCTAGACATCTATCCCCATGGTGGTTGTGACCCATTGGTGGTCTTGGTCGAGATGCTTCCCTTTTGTTGGGATGGACCTAGTTTTTCTTAAGGTCGCGACACTTGGTGTTGATGACCAAGTTTCTCCCTATTTTGGGTAAGTTATTACTCTAGTTTTTGGGATAAGATCATGCCCTTGTCTCAGTGTGACATGTTCTTAGAGGGAGGGAGGTCATGACATGTCTGGTCTTGGGTCACGACATGCTTTGGTTTGTGGTCGAGACAGTCGTGTTCCTTAGGGTCGCAACAACTTAGTGAGTGATTGGAATCCTAACCCTAGATGGGTCCAGGCATATGGGTGTAGAAGGTCAAACTTGAGGGGTGTCACAGTTGATACACCCTATGTGTCGCAATCGTGACATGTTATGGGTTGAGTGGTCGCAACCTAGTTGCAAGAGTGGTCGAAACATGGGGTTGATGGGTGGATGAGAGACATTATTGGAAACATAATGATACACTTATAAAAGTAGCGTATAAGCCATGTAAAATGTTGTTTGGATAATATCTAATCACCCCTAATCATGTTCCTTAGCCCTAATATGTTCCAAGACTGGGAGGTGTATCTAGGGCTGATGGTTGAACCTAGCTTTGTAAACCCTATTTGGCTAAGAAGGAACCCTAACCCTAATAATGTGCAATGATCATGCTTGTTTCTCTTTCAGGGAATGTCTATGGTGTATGATGTTATCTATCTTGGTTATAAACTTCTAACCATGCAGGTGTTATGATCTTGATAGTCATAGGTAGTGTATGTTATGGTGACTATGATCTGAGATAGGTTGAATGCTCCTTCATGAGGCATGTTGAGGCACTTGTGATACAGAAATAATGTGAATGGGTCCTATGACTTGGCAGTGGCGTGTTGCCTATTATAAGATGACATTTCCCAATGATGGGTTGAGGGATTGATATCCCACAGTGATGTGACATTGGTGACAACCTTGTGTGGTTGTGTGATAGTGATGATGGACTTGTGAATGTGACACGATTTTACTGTGCGTATAACGCAAGTGCACGCGTCAGAGTAGTATAGGCCTTGTGAGTCCCGAGTCGAACTCATAGACACTAAACTATCAGTAGACTACTACTAACTGTTTACGATCAGCTAGACCGATTAAAAGGTTTTGAGAGTTGTTTGAAAAATAAAAGAAATAAATAAAATAAAACAAAGCAATCAATTAAATGTTTAGTTTAACCAATTTAAATGAGGATCTTTAGGATTGTGGTTTTACCGCGGGTTTTCATTGTATGAATTTCCACATAGCTAATCAGATTTATCTCTCAATCCGGGTAGTGGCCTGTAGTCAGAACTGTCCACTGTCGTGGTACAATTCACTACCTATGTCTAGGTCGGTTCCACTGTCGTAGTAACCTATACCCTAAACTAGGTGCATTAGAATCGACCTCTGGGTTTCCACCATTAACCGTACATCACCTTGTTCAAGGAATTTATGAGTTAATGTGAATTTCGCCTCTTTTCAACCGTTAATTCTTCTTTCAAAGCAATTAAAGGCATTATATTATCATTAGGGTGATCAAGCGTAATGATATAATTGAGAAAATGAAATCATACCACGGATTTAAGAGACAAATGATGAATTACTATGATAAAAATGTCATACAATGCTTCCCCGGGCTACTCCTGGTCCTATAGACAAAGGGGATTAGCCCCACATGTTCATCTCAGAGCAAGACATGATTGAAGAAAGGGGAAACATGGATAAAAAGGTGGATAAAGTGATGAAACCCCTGAACGGAGAAGATCCAATCGTTCCTTGGTGTGGAATGCGCGATCTACGACCTTTCGACGGTGGAAAACGTCTTCTTTGGCTTCCGGAACGGTCGGGGCGTGCTTCTGGGATCCGTTCTCTTCTTCTCCTCTCCTTGTGATGTGTGCAGCGGCTAATGACGTGATAGATGACTCCTAGCCGCCGTTCTTAGGTATTAACACCGAGTTAGGTCGCCAAAATATCACAACCGTTGGATTTGGGTCGATCTGAAGCAAACTCTGATCTGACGGTGTCGATACGATACCATCGACGCGGGTCGATGGTATCAACCCCTCGTGATATCGGCAAGCCTTCTTTCTTTTCTATCATCCCGCCTGATGCTGACTCGATACCATCGACGCGGATCGATGGTATCGACACTCTTAGGCATCAATTTTATCCCTTTTCCGTCGCTGAAGCTACACGTGTCGATAGTATCAACTTTGAGGTCGATAGTATCGACTGGCTGGTCGCTGGCAACCTGATGGTGACTCGCTACCATCGACTTCCCAGTCGATGGTATCGACTCTGTGCTGCTCCTTGCGGCTGCCTGCCTGTGGCTCTGTCGATAGTATCAACTTCTGTCGATGGTATCGACAACTGCAGATATGTGTTTTTCTTGAAATTGCAAAACAAAACCACATCAGCCGAGATAAAACCTATTATTGTAATCATTTATGCTGAAAACAATAAAATAAGAGAGATTTGACACTGAGAAGGATCATAGACTAAAGTAAGTGAATTATGTAATATTAACCACCAAAGTGACCAATAAACACATAAAACGCAAGTAAAACAAGTCTATAAATGTGACTCATAATCATCGCATCAAACTCCCCTAAGCTTGAACATTGCTCGTCCTCGAGCAACAAAACTCTAGAATAGAATTGCGAGGGTCAACTAAAGAACAAATTATCACAACAAACCTTGCCATATGATTCCCACCAAACTTTCACATTCCAGCCCTCGCTAACCACAGAATGATAATTACCCTAAAGGCGACAATAATCATCTGTAAAAGATATCTACCTCAAAATTTATGAACACTATCACGTAAAGCAGTTAACATAATAAAATCCTCCGGTTCAGACTTGGTGCATCTTGTGATCTCCTATCTACGTTGCTCGCCCTAACTACCATCTACATGGAAGCAGCTCTCCTTGTATTAACAAGTGAGGAGAAAATCACGATGGCCTACCAATTCGAGCAACAGGTGGATGGAATGGGTGGCTTGTGGAAGAAATGGAAGCATTATACGGTTTTAAAATGCACAAAAACCATAATGACCTAAATGATGCATATGCAAATGAAAATGCCCTAATGCCTACATTTGGGTGGAATGATGCATGCACTGTCATTCCGTCTCAAGGTGAGATGGAATATCTAAGAAACTACAACATGTGCTTATTCTTCTTAGTATGCAAGTGAGAACAGGTTCCTTTCTCCCTCTCATTCCTACTTACTTCTCAATTCTCTTTTCTTCTTCGTTTTTTTTAATTCAAGCCCTTATTTTCATAGAAGATAATGAATTATTTGTCGGGATCACTTCTTGTTACATAACTCATACAATTGAAGCATTCAGAAGGTATGGAACAAGTTCATCACCTTTAATGTTTCAGAAGACATAAGATACATGATGTACTATATGCAAAAAAATGTGAATGCAGCTACAAAATGATAGTTATGCAACTAAATGACACGCACCTATGGATAATGTGCATGTATAACTAGTCTGTTTTTTTCATTTTCATGCAAAAATATGTAAGAATAGTTGCAATGCAAGACCTATCTACATGGGATGCAATCAAAGAGATGAAAACCGTAATGTACTTCCAGTTCTTATGGTGGAATATGTAAACAAAGGGGTGGATAGATCACAAGATTAATTGACTGAACCTTTGGAAAATATTATGTGTCCCTCCTTACTGACCTGTGTAGTAATTATGAGGTTTCTCTCTCTTATTTCAAATTAAGGTCTCATTATCATTTGGTCAGTTTTGGCTCAAACAACCAGTTCCGTCCACTTTTCATGAATCAAAGGAATGTACAGTTGTGATTTCCTATTTTAGAGTTGACAAACCCAATTATTTTCTTAAGTTATGTGCTCAAAGTTAAACAACACAAGCTTGCAAAAGCACTAAAATTTTCAAATTTTACCCCTGATTCCCATGTACAAACAATGAGATGACATATGACATTAGACATCCACAATTACACTAGATAGAGTGTGGATCCTACAGAAATCTAAGAAAAATAAAAGACAAAGCAATGAAAACTAAAAACTAGGAAAAATAAAGGATAGAAACTATTCCAACTCCCCCCCAAGCTTGAATTCGACTATGGCCTCATAGTCAAAAACAACCTTAACTGGTGGAACAGTGATACCGATCATTCTTCAGGTGGAGGCGGGTACTGCGGGGTTGTGGGGTCCCATGATGGGTACTGCCTCTGGAAACTCGGATCGTACTGGGGCATCGACGGAGGTTGTGGATACACCCCAAAATAATTCTGGCTCCAGTAATTGTCGTAGAAGGGTTGTTGCTGCATCTCCATCCTGTGCAACCTGAGATGGATGTTTTGTTGGTTGTCGAGGAGGAGGCGCTCATTCTCGAAAATTTCCCTCTGGTTCTCTAACAGCCGGTTCGTTGTATCCTGAATACCGACGTGGGATGTTGTATGATGTAGCTGTGTCTGCTGAATCTCTTGCAGCATTGTATACAAATTCTACATTGAATAGACATCCTCTCCTTGATGAGAGGGCAGAGGTGGCGGAGGCTGTGAAGATGAAGATTCACCCGGGTGGAAGCGGGGATGCTTCTAGGGTGCTACTCGTGCCCGAAGAGGAGTGAAAGCCTCCTCTTCCTCTTCATGCTCGTCGTCTTCATTATCATTGTCGTCATTGCCACCGTCTTCATCCGAGTCATCAATGGCTATGATGGGCCACCTGAAATGATGAGCGCCCTCGATTTTGAAGATGGGGTCTGGAAGCGAACACTCTTGATATTCGTGATTAACATGGCAATGTGCATATGCCAAGCCATCACGGAGCAGGAGGAGGTTGGAGCGGTGTAGATGCTGCAGGTTGACCTTGGTCCTGCTGGAAAGGGGAGTAAGCTGGGAGATATCCAAACCAAGGTAGAGGGCCAACGGTGTGATGAGCCCGCCAAAGTGGATAGGAGCCTTCCGGGTACTCCTCCTCACAGCCAACACACGCGTCAAGAAGAACGCGTCCAAGTTGCACTCCTCGCGCTTCAGTAATTTATACATAAAGAATAAATCTGTCTCTTGAAATTTGCTAAGAGACAGGTCGCCGCGAGCAAAAAGCGTCGTACAGAGCATGCAGTGCAGAACTCGCACAAAAGGATGCTCGAAGTCGACGACTGCAGCGTTGTGGTAGCTCACAGATTTGCCAGTAGGTGGAGTCATCAGCTGGGCGAAGATGGCGTCGTAGTCTGTCCGGTTGTCTGGCCTCCGGTGCTGGTAATCGTCATGATACCAGTTATACACAGAATTGAACTGGGTGAGGGTAATGGTGTAGTTGTTGTTGAAGAGTCTGAACGACACCCGCCCTTTCTTCCACTCTCTGTCGGTGGCGATCAAGTCATTGGGCACCACATTGATGTCCAATGATGTCGTGAACTCTGCCACGAGTTCCTTGTAAGTCGGCCACTCGCCAAAGAATGGTTGGCCATCGGCGTGGTACTCCAACTCGTCAGGCCTCCTGGTTGTGTGTCTCGCCTGCCCCTTCAAGACGTAGGCGAGATTGTCATTGAACCCCAGGTCGCGGACCATCATCCGATCGACGTAGCGCGTGGGCTCAATCTTTCTCTTCAAAAGCTCCTCGTAGACCTTCCGGATCTCCGCAGAAGGGTGGACTATCCTCGGATGAGGAATTGATGCGGGTCGCGGAGGAATGAACTCGGGAATGTCATTGGATACCGCCCATGAAGAAGATGCACCGTCTGTACGCACCATTGTTGCCGAGAAAGAGGAACAGAAGATGGAGCTCGGTGAAGACTCGGTGGAGATCGTGCTCCTTGGATTCTTGTAGCCGAGATCCGATCGCACAACAATACGCAAGGCACAAGTGGATGAAAAAGGCTCTGAAGGTGTGAATCAATTTGACAACAAAACCTCTCTTTTATAACTGCGGCCGTCGCTGCTGTGGACCCGTCGATACCATCGACACGGGTCGATGGTATCGACACCTGTAGCACAATCCGGTCTTCCGCTAGTATCGACGGTTGTCGATAGCCTGATGTGTGGGCCCGGATCGATGATGCGTCGATACCATCGACGGGTGTCGATGGTATCGACCCATCCCACAAATCGATTCTCTTGATGTAGCGATCACCGTTGATCCCTTCTCGCGGATCGGTGACATGTCACGTCGATACCATCGACGCAAGTCGATAGTATCGACTCTTCTTAGGGAAAACACCCTCGCGAGGCCCGACCGCCGCTTTCTGCCTGTAATCGGGTCGATACCATCGACAGGCCCGTCGATGGTATCGACTTCACTGAGACAAATTTCGTCTGAATATCTTCAGGGATCTCATGAGTATCGACAACCATGTCGATACTATCGACCCCGTTCTGGCGATGCGCTGATGGTAGGTCGATATCATCGACAAGGCTGTCGATAGTATCGACTCAGAGAGATGTTTGCAGCCGCCTAATTGTGCCCATGTCGATACCATCGACGCAATGGTCGATGGTATCGACCCTGCCTCAGGCCTGCACACTGAACAAACGATCAAGGTATCATTTTTACACTAAAAACAAAATTAAACCAAACTAACTTGCTAATGCAAACAAAAATAGATGACACTACCAATGGTTGGGTTGCCTCCCAACAAGCGCCCTTATTTAACGTCGTAGGCTAGACGAAATCATTGAATTCATCAGCTTGGAGCTTCGGAGAGTGTTACTAGGGGATCACTCGGCAGTTTGAACTCAACTCGATCCTGGCCAATTCCTAATGTCAACGTACCTCTCCCGATAGCCGTGATAACATCAGTCGTTGCTTGAAATGGCCTACCTAATAGCATCTCACAACCTTTAAGCTGCGGCATGTCCATGACAATGAAATCCACCGGGAAGATGAACCTGTCAACTTTGACAAGCACATCCTCACACACCCCGTATGGCTTCACGATAGACCCATCCGCCAACTCAATAGTCATAGAAGATTTCTTTAGTTTCTTCAACCCAAGCTTTTGAAACATGGACAGTGGCATAAGATTAATGCTAGCGCCTGAATCGCACTGTGCATAAGAGAAGTTATGGCCGCCTATAGAACATGGAATGTAGAAACTTCCTGGATCTTTCCTCTTTTGTGGTAAACTCCCATGGATAATTGAGCTCACCATATCATTCACCCGACAAACATCTGTGTCTTTTATCCACCTTTTCTTAGTGATGATATCCTTGATGAACCTCCCGTATGCCGGAATCTGTTCTATCATCTCCACTAATGGGATATTAATATGGAGCTTCCTGAACATCTCCAAGAATTTCCTATAATGTCTATGCTCTTTCTTCGGCCTCAAACAATCTAGAAAAGACACAACCGCCTCCTTTAGACGCTTATGAGGTGGGACATATGGGCTTTTCGTGGTCTCCTCCCCTAAGCTTGCTTCCATGTCACCCTCTGGCGTAGGCTTTGATACATCATTTACCACTGGTGTAATTTGTGGCTGCTCATCTTTCTCAGTGGTTGTAGCTTCACCGTGAAGTATGGCCTTCACCTGCTCTCCTTGACTAGGTGTGGGAGTGGCCGCGATGGGTTCTTGGTGGGATTTTCTGAATGGGAAATATCCGCCAGGTAGTCCATAATGACTGCGAGGATACAGTATTCTCGGTGTAGCCTCCGTATCAAACATCATTTTGCCTTTTTCCTGGACCTCCACCACCGGGGGATCTGCCTCCTTAATCACTGATATGTACTTCACTTGATGATGTGCTTGAGCAACCTCTACATTTCCAGCCTGTCTTTGTTGATTTGTATGCTTCATGGCCGCCACTTCATTGACGATTTGAGTCACTGTCGCCTCCAGTGTCCTCATCTGGGCTCCATGACTTTGCAATGTCTGCCCAAATTTAGTCAGAATCTCACCTTGGGACTGCAACTGCTTACTGAACATACTCATCATCTCTTGATTTTTTTGCACCACTTGACTAAGCAATGCGGTGCTTTTATCCTCTACCGTTGATTGTGGCTTTGCATATGGATCTTGTACGAAGTTGTTTGGATCTTTCCATGAGAATTTCCTATCCTTCTTCCAAGCATAATCATTGTTTCTATAGCCCTGTTGTTGCATAAATTTGACCTGGGCTTCCTCCTCGGATTCTTCCTCTTTCTCCACAAGCTTCTTAGCTATGAGATCTAATTTGTCATTCAACTCCTTGATGGCCCTGGACTCACCTACAACTTTAACTTGCTCTGGTGCATCCCTATCACCCCAAGACTGCTTCTTTGCCATATTTTTCAGAATTTCCCAACACCTTGTGCCTGTGTTGTTTAGGAAAAACTCCGAGCCTGCTGAATCCAGATTACTTCTATCATGCTCAGAAAGAGCAAAATAGAAAATCTTAACCTATTTTTCCTTGTCAAGCCCATGATGTGGGCACCTCCTCAGCATTATCTAAAAATGCTCCCAAGTTTCAGAATATGTTTCTCCTGCTTTCTGACTGAAGTTGTGGATCTTTCGTACAAGATCGTTGGTCTTCTCGTGCGGAAAGAACCACTCGAAAAATACCTCAACCATGTGATCCCACGATTCCACATACTCATCATCAAGATTATGTAGCCATTCTCGCGCATTTCCCACCAGAGAGCTGGGGAACAACTTCAAGTACAATGTCTCATGTGGAAACCTGTCTATCTTTATCATATCATAGTTCTCCACGAACTAGCTTATATGAGTCACCAGATCTTCATTTTTAAGCCCGTGAAATGCATTTGATTTGACCAAATTTATTAATACAGGATCAATCTTATAAGTCAGAATGTTGAATGCCTGTTTCTTGATTGGCCCCTTTGATACGGATGAGGAAGAAGCCTTTATCTTCTCCCATATTGTCTGTTCTTCTGCCATGGCTTCTGCTTCAGAATCCGAGTCTATATCTTCAGGTTGGTCTTGATTGTTGTTCTCCTTGTCGTCTGGTCCCAACGGTGGAACCTCTGGTGATAGATGCACGTAGTCTGTGCTACACGTCCTCACCATGCACTCGTACCTGCAAAATAAAAATTTAGGTTCAGTACCGTGCTAGATGATTAATAAATATTAAATATAAACTATAAATTTCAAAAATAAAAATAAATAAAATGTGGCCTAGAATGGCCGCTTGCAGCACTCGTAGTGCCGACAATTGCCGTGTCCCCGACAACGGCGCCAAAAACTTGACACGATTTTACCGTGCGTATAACGCAAGTGCACGCGTCAGAGTAGTATAGGCCTTGTGAGGCCCGAGTCGAACTCAGGAACACTGAACTATCGGTAGACTACTACTAACTGTTTGCGATCAGCTAGACCGATTAAAAGGTTTTGAGAGTTGTTTGAAAAATAAAAGAAAGAATAAAATAAAACAAAGCAATCGATTAAATGTTTAGTTTAACCAATTTAAATGAGGATATTTAGGATTGTGGTTTCACCGTGGGTTTTCATTGTATGAATTTCCACATAGCTAATCAGATTTATCTCTCAATCCGGGTAGTGGCCTGTAGTCAGAACTGTCCACTTTCGTGGTACAATTCACTACCTATGTCTATGTCGGTTCCACTGTCGTAGTAACCTATACCCTAAACTAGGTGTATTAGAATCGACCTCTGGGTTTCCACCATTAACCGTACATCACCTTATTCAAGGAATTTATGACTTAATGTGAATTTCGTCTCTTTTCAACCGTTAATTCTTCTTTCAAAGCAATTAAAGGCATTAGATTATCATTAGGGTGATCAAGTGTAATGATATAATTGAGAAAACGAAATTATACCACAGATTTAAGAGACAAATGATGAATTACTATGATAAAAACGTCATACAATGCTTCCCCGAGCTACTCCCGGTCCTAAAGACAAAGGGGATTAGCCCCACATGTTCATCTCAGAGCAAAACATGATGGAAGAAAGGGGAAACATGGATAAAAACGTGGATAAAGTGATGAAACCCCTGAACAGAGAAGATCCAATCGTTCCTCGGCGTGGAATGCGCGATCAACGACCTTTCAGCGGTGGAAAACGTCTTTTTCGGCTTCCAGAACGGTCGGGGCGTGCTTCTGGGCTCCGTTCTCTTCTTCTCCTCTCCTCGTGATGTGTGTAGTGTCTAATGACGTGATAGATGACTCCTAGCCGCCGTCCTTAGGTATTAACACCGAGTTAGGTCGCCAAAATATCATAGTCGTTGGATTTGGGTCGATCTGAAGCAAACTCTGATCTAACGGTGTCGATACCATCGACGTGGGTCGATGCCTCGCGATATCGGCAAGCCTTCTTTCTTTTCTATCGTCCCTCCTGATGCTGACTCGATACCATCAACGTGGGTCGATGGTATCGACACTCTTAGGCGTCAGTTTTATCCCTTTTCCGTCGCTGAAGCTACACGTGTCGATAGTATCGACTGGCTGGTCGCTGGAAACCTGATGGTGACTCGCTACCATCGACTTCCCAGTCGATGGTATCGACTCTATGCTGCTCCTTGCGGCTGCCTGCCTGTGGCTGTGTTGATAGTATCGACTTCTGTCGATGGTATTGACAGCTGCAGATATGTGTTTTTCCTGAAATTGCAAAATAAAACCACATCAGCCGAGATAAAACCTATTATTGTAATCATTTATGCTCAAAACAATAAAATAAGAGAGATTTGACACTGAGAAGGATCATAGACTAAAGTAAGTGAATTATGCAATATTAACCACCAAAGTGACCAATAAACACATAAAACACAAGTAAAACAAGTCTATAAATGCGACTCAAAATCATCGCATCAGAATGATAGTGCTATAGTGCTATATGACGATGTGACAAGTTCACACCTTATACGTTTTATATCTTCTAAAGTTTTACTATACCCTGATTTGTGTAAAATTTGTTATGGCTTTATACGTTGTAATTTGATTGATGCTAAAGGACACTTAATTGGTTTAACTAATCAAGTGAAACCTTAATCATGTTGGTGCCCTGTGTCATAGATCCATTCCAGTGTCAGTCTTAGTGTTGGATGGTGAAACAAGTTCTCCCCCAGTGGACGCTCAGAGTCATATACTATTGAATATATGCATTCATAAGATTGTCTATGGGCCATAGCCTGGCAAAAGTGCAACTGCGGGCTGTAGCTCAGTGATATGATGCTTATGAGGTTTCACATGATTTGTTACAGGCAATACCATGGCAGGAGTGAGGCTTCGGGTCGTACCTCAATTTCACTAGCACTGTGCCTACATACCAAGGTAGGCTAGGCTATTTTGTAGTAGACTTGATATGTCTCTGTTGTGTACTCGTGTACTGACCACGAGGTTTGGTGAGGTCGTGGATTCTGGCTCTTCCATTAACCTTTTATGGCACTGATTTTGACTTAGCAGTGGTCAGTTGGAGTATGAGTGGTATACCTCATCTCCTCATGTAAAAATAAAATATGTAACATAGCCGTGTAGTGTAATTGTATAGGATCAAATACGGAAACATTCGTTGAAGCCTTGCTTTTATTTTGTAATGATTAGTTGGTAGAAAATATACATGTTCTTCATATTTATTTTATAACGATAAGATGTTCTACAATCCAGTTGCAATTGCTCATACTATTTACTAAAGATAAACTTCTTTGGACATATCATTTAGCCAAATCTGCTTAACATGTTAATAAGTTTACTTCTTGTTCTTATTTGTTATATGTCTGTGCTATAATAGATGTTGGATGAGAGTTGTATCTCTCATTGGGACATTTGGTCTCACCCTTTGGGTTTCCACATCTTTTAGGTGATCATGCACGATGAGGTAGTAATCGTGCAGTTGAGGAAGAGCAACAGTCATAGAAGTAGTTGATAAGGTTGAGTGTGATGCTAGTCTCTTGGTGTTAGAGTCCTAGGGTTGTCCCTACACACTCAGGTCTTGGGGGTGTTCTTGATGTGTTTTGTAGAGATGTCATCGTCACGAGGTTTTTGGCATGTATGCCATTTGATGTATAGTTGTGACAGATGTACATATATATATATGAATATGGTTATTCATGTAACAGGTTGATGAAAGGAATGTGGAGAACAGTGATGTAAGCACCTTGTAGTATATGAAATGTTATAAAGGTGTCCTGTTGAGGACTTATATGTGAAGGTTTTCATCTTGTGGCACTCTTGTGAAATCAATTATAATTTCCTATGTTTTTGGATAATCCGCTTGCTTAGTGTCCATCATGTTTTTGATTTTGAGTAATCTCACTTGTTGTGGCATGGGGCATCATATTGGACTTGATCCAAGACTAGGTATTACCTTGAAACCATCCTTCACATTATATAGTTGTTGACGCAATCTATTGTTATAAGGGGATCATGGCAGTTAAATTTTTCTTTCTGTTGCCTGCTCTGCCGCCATATTTCCCTACAGACTTCCATATGTGCATAGCAGAGGTTTTTTTGGTGGGGTTCCATCTACACGATCACATAGCTTATTATTACAACCCTTCACACAAAGTGAGATTACTCAAAACCTAAACACAATTATTTGCTAATAAAACACATCATTAAAAAGAGGCTTAATTAAAATTGATTAAATGTTCACAACTTTTCTTAGAGACATTAGCATAAAAGTCCAACATCTTGGATAATTTCATAAATCATACCAAAAATCTCTTATAAAGGCTTTGTATCCTCATACACAACATATACACAAGAGATGGCATCCACATGCACTACATCATAATACTAAGAAAGCTCGAGTCGATAAAACATTATATTCAAAACATTCCCTCCCTGACCTGAGAGTACAGAGACGACTCTAGGACATACTAGACATCTAAACAACTATCCAAATATGATCCATCACATCATATCCTCCTCGATTCCATGGGTCCATTATTATTACTGATAATCACCTAAAAAGATTGTGGTGACCCAAGGGTGAGACCCATGTCCCAGCAAGAGATATATCGCACAATAACACATATTGATTACAACAGGTTATGTTATTAGATAGGTTATGTAGATTAAATAGATAGATAAATAAAGAAACGTAACAAAACTATTAATCATAATGTCGAGTTAAGAGAAATTCTACTCAGAGTCTTAGAAGCTAGCATTATACTCAATTACTGATGCACTGGATATTTTTCATTTTTACAGGCTATTTTTATATTGATTTTTGTGCACTTACCATTCATTTTCATATTAATTTGTGCATGATTTATTAATATTAGCATGTGCTACTCAATTGCATCAAATAAATATAATTTTAATGTTTTTGAATGATTTATTATATTTCAAATATTTATGTATATTTTTATACCTTTCAAGTACCATAAGAGTCTCACAGATTCGGTACTACCGACTTCACAAGTCAGTACTACCAAATTCACATCAGTAGACGACTCAAGGAAGTGCACAAAATCGATACTATCGAGTTCAAAGTCGATAGTAATGAGATTGCATCAGAGACAGAGAAGATTTGAATTCCAAACGTGATACTATCGACTTTTTCAAGTCGATACTACCGAGTCTGCCTGATCAGGAAAATCCGAACATCAAGTTTAATCCGAAAGTTGAGGATTTATTTTGCCCTAAGCCACTTCTATGACTTAAGGAAAGTTTGGCCAAACCTAATCTTCAGATTCTATTCCATTACACGACGTCTACGGCACGGGAGTGGAGAACGAGAAGGAGAACCACACGTTCGGGAGGTTCCAGGCACGTTCAATGGGCATAATTCATAGATTGCGGATCCATTATCAGAGTGGAGCGTCCTAATCACATTTCTCTAGGGTGTTCATCAGTTGTTTATGCTCTCTATGTTTTTCCTTCTTCCTAGCATGTTTTTGTCTATGGAAACCATGAGGGGCTAATCTCCATGTTCTCTAGGATCTGGGAGTAGCCAGGTTGTACACTGTATATGGATCTTTTGTATTAGTATATTATTTTCTCCTTATTCTTGGGCATGTTGCTATGAAATTGTATAAAATTATCTATGTTGAGCACCATAGGTGATTAATTAGATCCTTGATAACTTTTGGAGGAGGATTAAGGATTGGAAATCCACAATAACACACATTCTATATCGCCCTTTGGGAAAGGTGGCTTACGAACGTAAATAGATTACCCTGAGGATTCATTTAAGCACCTAACTAATTAACCAATTACTATGAAAATGTGATTGGCATTAGAGTAGGTAGTAAGATACACTACGGGAGTGGGTAGTTCTTGCTATAGGCTCTTTGTCTAGGAGTGGGAGGAAAATAAATTAATCTTAGATTAAAATTGTAGTGTCAATTGTTGTGAAACCACAGTCCTGGAGAATTTCTTCTTATTGTGATCACAAATCATTAAATTAGTTTTCTTTCTTGCAAGTAGTTAAATAACTCTCAAATCAAAGTTTTCTTCTGCTTAGCTGATCGAAAGCAATTAGTAGTAGTTTCTTGAATTACGTTTCCCCGTGTTCGACATCTGGGCCTCTTTGACCTATATTACTTCGACACATATGCTTGTGTTTTACACGTACAGTTTACTCGTGTCAATTACCAGATGTAGATATTATCTTGAACATATCCATTATCATGAGCCTTACTGGAATCACAAATATTAATATCCACATGTGCATATTTGAAAAATAGGAGCATGTTTGACAATATAGGATGTCTATAGTCACAAATAAAACTAACAACATAAGCATATCTAACAGTATACCACATTCTAACAACATAGGCATATCCAATAGGATGATTAAAGTTAACAACAAAAGCATGTATAATAGTGTAAGGCATATCTAATAGCATAGCACTGTTGACAACATAAGAACCTCTAACGATATAAGAATTTCTAACAATATAAGCATTTCTAATCAATATAACATGTAAGCCAACCTACTTCATATGTAGATCTAACAACATAAGTATAACTATTGGCATCATCATGATTAGTAGTATGTGCATAGCTATCTACATAGGCATGACTATCATCAAGAGCAATTCTAATAACATAAGCATAGCCAACAGTATAAGCATGTTTCCAACATAAGCATGTTTGTATCATATGCATCTATGTCTTCTATTAATACACTACACATCATCTATATGTGATAAGATCAACAAGGGTTATCATCCAATGTGAAGCGTTGTGTATAATCCTAATCAGATATGCTACATGGCTGATTATGTATTTTATTAATGCCCAGAGGATTTGAGTCATATCACTCAAATTCAACTGACCACTATGAAGCGAAATCAGTGCCATATAAGATCTATGAAAGAGTCAGACTCCATGATCTTCCCCGCACTACTCGCTCAGTTCGAGTCTGCACCGTAGTGACATATCAGTAAAACTACAAAACAATAACTCATAGACAAAGCTATAGTCCTGTGAACAACTAGCCTGCCTTGGTACAGGTCACGACACTAGAGAACAGCTCAAGGATGGTTGTTCTAGAACAACTCACGCATGGTCATTCTATAACGGGCATCTTGCAGTTATACTGCTGCCTTTCACACATCACAATCTAGAGAACAGCTCACGCATGGCCATCTCAAACTGAGGGCTAGGTATGACCGCAATCACCTCCCTAAACAATTGGAATCAGGATGACAAGCACCTTGCATACTCAACAGGTATGCGCTCTGGGTTTCCCTTGGGAATACCCATTTCACCATCCAACAAAGTACTGACACTGGAATGGATCTATGGCTAGGGTAAGTACATGATTAAGGTTTCACTTTGATTTGTTAAGTCGATTGACTGAATTAAGGCAGAATCAAATAAGTGGACATACAAATCTTAGTTCATTTCTAACAAGCATTTGATATATAACAACTCTAAAAGATGTAAAACGTATAAGACATATTCCCTATTACAACACCACATGATATTATTTCATCGCCATTCCTGAATTTACTCATCATCACACCAACACATGATATAAAATCCTTATCACATTATCCCAATGTACAAACCCCTATCTCATCATGAATGGAATCACACCAAAGTTAGGGTTCAATTATGCCCAAAGGTCATTAAGACCATTACATTATCTCTTGCAAGAACATAATTACCTTATCATGCCTCATCCAGGCTCAACTATTATCAAATATATGTAACATATAATATTCAGGTTAACATTGCACATAACAGAAAATTAGAGTCACAATAGTTTGGAGAGAGAATGTACTCCAACATTATATTAAATTCACAAGGAAACTAAACAACATCTTTGTGTTCTTGAACTAGGATTAAGGTTCAACAACTTAACTAATTTAGGGTTTCAAAAACAGCAATTGGATGTAATCCCTACTTCTTATTATTTCTAAAAGATCTTAGAAGGGCATTCCTTTATTATAACAACATGCAAGGGAACTAGGTATAATTTACCACCATCTTTTATTTTTACTAGTATTAGAGTTAACAACACAAGCTAGCTTAACATTGTGAATCAGCACTTTACAACAATCTTAGGTTTATATTCGTTTGAGGGTGAAGGTAAGATTACCAACTCATGGGGTGCAAAACTATTAATTCTAACTCATCCAATCCCCAAAATCAGGGACAATAAACACAACATATTGAATCATAGACCACACATCAAACCATCGGATTCAAAGCAATTAAAACCATTGCATCGTGTGTATGAACCACCATCGTTGAATCATGATCGCATAAAACATAACCAACGGATGCAAGACACATAAAACCTTGTGACATTCATCTAGGACAACCATCGAGTTATGACTTAGAAAAACCATGTATCACCATCGGGTTCCCTAAACTCACCATCAATTTCATGAGTGAGGAAACCCATCAAATTAGACATCTGTAAAACCACCATTTGTCTTAGCTAGGCAAACCATCGATTAAGAAATTAAGTGAACCGTCGACCTAATACTTAAGAGAGAATAATTCATGACCTCTTAGGATCACCATGGGTTGTTCCACTAAATAACACTATTGATTTAACGCTTGGATAAATCTACAAATCAGCAATTAGGATAGCCATTGATTTCCAACCTAGTGAGACCATCGAATTATGGGAGAGCATCAAAACCATCAGATGTGAGAGGAAACAAATCCATAGGTTTTAAGCACAAAATAAGATTCAAAATAGAAACTATGTACGTCCATCGATTGGCACAAGGAGCCCAACCATAGAGTTATGGAAACAAGAGAAAATTAGCTCAAAACATTAGAGAGAAACCATCATTTGAGAAAGAAATAAGACCATCGAATTGAACCACTAGGGAGAGCATCATCACCATCATTTCTGCAACATAAGAAAATCTAAAATATAAGTAAATACAAACCATTGATTGGCACAAAATGGTAGAACCAAATAGCATCAAAACCAACTATCAGATTGAAACACAAGGAGGGGAAAATCTGCTCAAGACCCTAGGAAGAACCGTCGTTCAGGGGCTTAATATAATCATTGATCATACAATGATGAAGAAAATATAATTATCATTTCTTGAGCTCACTAAAGTTATCAAAAAAGTAACTTAAGTACCAAAACCGTTCCTTCCTATAGGACAACCCATCGCGCCACCCAACAAGTAGAAAAACATTTTCAAGGCACCAAATAAATCATAACTAGTTTCAACCATTTAAACACAATAGATTATTACAATTATGGAAGACATCAACCAACAAGAGCTAAGATATTAATACCATGGGTTATTAGGCATCTAATAAGGTCATCAAAATAGTAGAAATACACCACCATGGTTCTACACAAATGACTAGTCATTGGATCATGAGGCAAGGTAGAAATCAGCTCAATTAGGTCAAGGACAACCATCAATTTCTACCGCAACAACTCCATCAATTCATGGACAAGCAAGGTATAAAGCTCAACTACCAAAATAGAGAATGTGCACAAGATTAAGGAGAGCAACCAAAAAATTATCTACTAAAAAATCATCATATATTTTCACAACTTAGCTAAGGATTCGAATTTGTTGCTCATTACTAAGTTTTAAAGTAAGATTTAGCATGGCAAGTTGAATGGTAAGCAATAAATGTGGAGCAAGTTATATAACTTGCCTCTAGAATGAATTTATAGATCCAAATAGAAAGAAACTCAAGGAAGAAGGAAGAAAATCCTAGCTTTGAGCTTCTCCATTCATCCAAACTAGTTCCATCTTCAAGAATGAGAAACCCTAGATCAAAGGAGCAAGAAGAAGAGTGTCTTTCATGTTTCTAGCACAAACTCAACCATGGGGACCAGGGATCCAGACAAGAAGAAGAGAAAGGAGGATAGGATCAGCAAGGAAATGGAGCTAAGAGAGAAGATCTTACTTTCTTGAGTGAAGAACACTAAGGAAGCTTTGAAATCCTGAAAGAAGACTAAATCCAAATCTCATGATCATATGCAAGTAGATCGTCCCAAGATCCTCTTATCTTGATATTCTTTTCCTTCCTAAAGAGAGAGGGGCGAGATCCAGAAGCAGGGGAAGAAGATAGGGTGTGCTAGGAGTGTAAGACAATCACAAGCAAGGAGGGAAGTATAAAAGCTAAAAGGGACAGAGAAGGAAGAGGTAAGGTGTCTAGCCAATCTTGCCAAGTGTCCAAGGTCAAGGGCATCTTTACCATACAAACTAGCAGACCATAGATAGTGGGAAGTCAGAAGGCCCACCATATCTTGACTCCAAGCCAGCAATGGACGCAACTCAGAAAGAATCCAATCCAAATACACCACACAAGGTAGCCCATCTATGAAAGGAAAATCCTAAGTAGATGTCATGCATAAAACCAAGGTGCAATTAGGTGATCCGTGTTAAAACTAACTCCAACATGATATAAAAATATGTGAGGCACAACAAGAACATGAAAAATTGCAAGAAAAACATCAGATGTAGGTAAATTGCATAAAAGTCCAAAATGTGCACATAATTGCATAACTTGCTCAAACAATATCCAAATTGCACCAAACTTGAAACATAGCTTAAGTAACTGACATCAAAGCATAAGATAAAGTTTAATTAGGAATATAAGTAGGGATGAGAATCGGGCTGGGTTATATCAGATTTTGCATGTCCCAAACCCAAACCCACATTTTAAAGCGGGCCACGGGCCGGGTTCGGGCCGAGATAAAATTGAAAAATGTCAGCTTGTACCCGACCCATATAAGAATGCTGGGCTTTGGGCTGGATTTAGGTTTACCCATATAACATCGAATGAGCATACCAAATTTTGTTAGATCTAATTTGCTAACATGAAAACTGAACTAGTATGATATGTATTTTGTGAACAACCTTCAAAATAATATATATATATATATATATATATATGTGTGTGTGTGTGTGTGTGTGTATATATATGTATGCATATATATACTTTGTGATATGTAGATGGAATATGTATACCTTAGTTGTGTGACTACGTACAACAATGAAATGGATATAGAAAGATTAACAAATTGTGAGAACCCGTTACACCAAATGAGATTACTCAGAACATAAAGCACAATCGATAACTAATCAATCACATACCCAAAAATATGGGTAAATTAAAACCAATTTCAACATCAGTACTTGCTCAGAAACATTTACGTAAGAGACCAACATCTTTCTTTTATCCATACTATGCCAAGAATTTGCTACAAATTGTTCTATCGCCTTAGCCACAACATATATACACAGGAGAACAAAATTCGTACATGCCACACAAACAAGCATTAATATGCTAACAAAAGTATGATTCTTTTGAAACACCATATACAAACTTTTCCTGCCTGGACCTGAGAGTACATGGACGACTCTAGGATACACTAGACATCTAATCAACTTTATCAAAGATTCATTACTATAGCTCCTATTTGCTTCCACATGTTTGTTTTCGTCACTTCCGATTACCTAAAAAGATGTGGCGAACCACAAGGGTGAGACCCATGTCCCAGCAAGAGATATAACCTCCAACAATGCTTATTGATTACAACATTTTAAATAGTAGATAACTAAGCAATTGGAGTATTTAATAATCAATTAAACAGTTCAAGTATACTAAACAGATTAAGCAAATCATCTTAGTAACAAGTATGATCATCAATGCCTATATAGATAACAAATAAATCCATTTATCTGGATATATATCTACTCAAATATCATCAAATTTCATCTAATAACAATCATTATCCAAAAAAAATAACAATCATTATCATTAATCTGACTATCATCATATTCCGTTCACACAGTACAAGAAATCTAGTAGCATAATCATCCCTGACATCATGAATATGTCTAGTAATCTAACATGGCTATCAATATTGGCATCTCAAATAAAGTGAACATATTTATATCATAAGTAGAACTAACATCATATCACAATTAACTGCATAGGCATGATTAGTAGTTTAAACATTTATAATTACATAGGCATCACTAGAGATATTAAACATAGCTAGCAACAACATCTTAACCACCAGTGTCAGTATATTTGACAACATAAGCATGTTTACAACATAAACATAACTACAACATAAGCATATCTATTATCTCTTATTGTACTATACATGATCTCAATGAAAAGAAAGTAAACAAGGGTTATCATCCAATATGAAGCGTTGTGTATAACCCTAAATAGATATGCTACACGATTGTATTACATCTTTTATTATGCCCTGAGGAAATTGAGGATACCACTCAAAATCCAACTGACCACTGCTAAGTCAAAATCAGTGCCATACAAGATCTAGGAAGAGTCGGATTCCTAAGATCTTCTCCACCCCCAGTTAGTATGGGTCCGCCACAGTGACACATAAGGTCAGGCTGCTAACAACCTACTCCGTCCTTGGTACATGTCACGTCACTAGTGAAAGGAGGTGGGTACACATACCCTACCATCTGAGGTACCACCGCAGTTGTCCTCCAATATCATCACATATATAACCATCGAGATACGACCATAGTTTTTCTCAAACTAAGGGCTAGGTATGACCGCAGTCAACCCCCCTTGAATAATTGGATTCAGGATGACAAGCACCCCACATACTCAAAAGTATGCCCTCTGAGTTTCCCTTAGGAATACTCGTTTCACCATCTAGAAAGTTCTGACACTCAGATGGATCTATGGCACAAGGCACTACATGATTAGAATTTCACTTGATCAACTATTTCCAATTGGGTGAATTAAGGCTGCATCAAACAAGTGGACATACAAACCCTATTTCACTTGTAGCAAACATTGCTATATAACAATTTTAGAAGATATAAAACACATGAGACATATCGCTCATCATCTCATCATTACATGATGTTATTCACTTGCCATTCATGAGACTGCACTTGTCTTCATACTATAACATGATATAAATCCTTTTCACAACATCACAGGGTATCAACCCTTATCAACACAAGAGGAATACACCTCATTTAGGGATCAACCATGCCTAAAGGTCATTAAGACCATCATACTATTCCCTGTAAGATCATCATTATTTTTGCATGCCTTATAACAAGGCTCAACAACATCACTTACACAGATCAACACAATATTGCATTAATGAGCTAGGAGATATTCATAAACAATCATAGCAGGGTTATATTAACATTAAGAACATTCCTTTATTACATCAACATGCAAGGAATCTAGATATGATTAACCCTCATCATATTCATAATGCACATGTTTAGCATAAGAAAGTATAAACCATGTGGCTAGTTGTGGGCTCTGATCTCCAAACCATGACATAAACACGATTAAAACTTAGCGGAAGCGAATCGGTAATCAGCGGAAGACAAAAATCACGGGAAATTAAAACTTTTCATGATAAGAGCTTGAATCCATAAAAGCTTCTTTCATAAAGTGAGGTAAACTGTTTACATCTCAGGATAATTACTTCTTGAGTAATTATATACATCAAGATACAAAATCTCAAGATCACTATACAAAAGACTCCAAGACCTGAGAGTACAGAGGACACATAGGACTAACTCTAACTACACCATATGGCAAGACAATCTCCACCTGAGATTACTGCTGCCCCTGGTGCTGCTGCTGAGACTGATCACCTGTAGGCTGGTTCCTTCGTCTCCGACGTCCACCTAAAAAGTTGAAGCCTACGGGGTGAGACAATTATACATAATTGTCCCAGCGAGAGTTATAACTCTTCCCCAGAAGCTTTATTATAACATCAAAGAATATCTTAAACAGTAAAGCCTTCAAAGCATTCTGTAACAGTTGCAGGTATAACAAGATCTCAACCATTTAGGAGATATGGAGAATATAAACACTATTGCAATGTAACATCAATCAACTAACTTGGAGTTATCTCTAACAAGTTATACTACATGGTTGATTATGTTTTACAAACAACATTATGCCCTGTGGAGATGAGGCTTACCACTCATACTCCAACTGATCGCTGAGAAGTCACATCAGTATCATACATAGGTCATTAAGAGAGCCGGATTCTCATGACCTTCACCTTCCTCAGTCAGTAAGAGGATCACTTGTAGGACATCTCGTGTCTCTACTTAATATAGCTCACCAGGGTAAACTGGTCCTTCGCTATTCTAGAGTCACAGTGGCATTCTGTACTCTCTTCATCATCAGGAGGTTTCATATTTACCTACCACTGATACGGATATCTGTGTTGTCTTCGTCATCAGGAGGTTTCATGTTTATCTACCACTGATACGGTATGGAATTATAGTGAAGGATGGATGGATTACACATCTACATCACTTTCCTACACTAGGATGTAAGGTTCTACACATCCATGTACCCCACATACTCAAAAGTATGTGCTCCAGGAGTTCCCTGAGGAAAACCTGTTTCACCATCATTTAATTTCTGACAATGATGGATCTATGATCAGGGCTCTACATTATACTTGATTAGTTAGGTACATTCAGTATTCTTTAACAGCATACATTGTTCTGCAAACAATAACAATAGCATAGAAGCTATAGAAGAAGAATACTAAATGTAACAGGCCTAACTCATATCAATCATCATTTCTCATTATCCTCATCACAAGTCATCTCTAAGGCATGACTTTGATGGTATTCATGGCTCTCGCAGCCCATTATCAGTATAGGATGCCACTGACAAGACATCAGATTATTTTACTTATTCATAAGGCTAACAACATGCCTTTAATGAATATAACATCATCATCCATACCTGGATATGATTACCTTCATATCAGAACCTGCATGGTTAATACAACCGATAAAGGTAATACAAAAATAAGGAATATCCTTCCTACTCTTGTCATAAGAGTTTAAATCTCTAATTCTTATCAAATAGAGTTTAATATTCAAAAGCATGCCATTACCCTTGAATTAGGGTTTACTATTCACGTTACATATCATCACCCTTGAATTAGGGTTTACTATTCACATTAAGGTGAATTGGACTCATAACATCATCATGTATGAGTAACATCTTCATTGATGATCTTAGATTAGTTAAAGGTTTATCATTTATCATAATTAGGGTTTCTATGATCTCTCACAGGTGGATCATACCCTAATTATGCTCATTCCTGTGCATTGGAGATGCTTCAATTGAGTTTCCACTTAAAAAGGGTACTTTCTCTCTCTAGAAGTACTTTCTCTCTCTAGAAGTACTTTCTCTCTCATCATAAGGTTAGGTGATGTCAACATCACCCTAGATCAGGTCGGATTAAGTCATCATAGGCTAACATGGCTAAAACATCATCATCATATGATTAGAGTTACTTTCTCTCTCTAGGGTACTTTCTCTCTCTAGAGTACTTTCTCTCTCTAAAGTACTCTCTCTTTCATCATACTAATGGTTGATGATAACATTAGACTAGATCAAGTTGGATAGAGTCATTATGACTAAAAACATCATTCTCATGTATTTAGAGTTTGAATTGAGCAAGGTATATCTCAATTGACCTTTCAGGGGTATTTTGGTAATTCACCCCATTGATCATCATTATGGTCAAAAACCTCAGTCAAATAACCCCTTACTATCCTAGATTATCATTAGGGTTTGATTTGGGCAACATTGGACCATTTATATTATGAATTGATTGAAAGAAGTCAACTTGGAATCACATTGATTGATTTCAATCATTAATCATCAATTGAGTTGAAATCGGTTGAAAGTGTTGACCGTTTGCCCACTTTGACTTTCCAAGACCGCGAGCCTCTTTCTAACTCCAAGACCGCGAGCCCCCTTAGGCTTCAAGACCGTGAGCCTCTTCAAGTGGTTCAAGACCGCGAAGCCCTATCATTGGTTCAACTGATGTTGAGACCGCGAAGATCAAATTGGAGTTGAGACCGCGAAGAGACGTTGACCGTTTAGCTAGTTCGACCTCAGGACCGCGAGGCCCTTCGCGGTCTTGAGACCGAGAGCCTCCTCTCGGTCTTGAGACCGTGAGCCCCCTCACGGTCTTGAGACCGCGAGCCCTCTCACGGTCTTGAGACCGCGAGGCTCACATGGTCTCAGCCGCTTGGTCCATCAACAAAATCAAAGATACAATCGATGATGTTAACCGATGTTGAAGCCATCAAAAGGTCAAAGTTATGTTGACTACCTATGGATTGGGTCAACTAAGGTTATGCTTAACCAATTGGTCATTCAATTGACCCTCAATTGTTGACCAATTAGGATTGAAATCGATTCAATTAGGGTCTATCAATGTTCACCCATCAATACTCAACAATGTGCATCAACACAAGGTTGAACCCTTCAATTGAGCTCCAATTGGGCTCAAACTTGGCCCAAACGGTCTTGAGGTCATGTGGGTGGACCCCACATGGTCTTGAGACCGTTTGCTCAAGATTTCATCAAAATATAAGGTGATTTGATAGAGGTTGAACCATGATTGGGTCACCAATTCAGTATTTTGATCAATTGATAACTTATTTGCAATTGGGTCCTCAATTGGTCAAATTACTCAACCCTAGACCTTCAAACGGTCTTGACTGATTGTCCTCTCGGTCTTGAGACCGTTTGGATGAGTTCCAAACGGTCTTGAGACCGTTTGCCCATCCAATTTTGGATTCTAGTGCAGATTCATCAAGGTTTGACCCATTGAGTTGTTGATCATATCAATATTTAATTGCAACGTAATTCGGTGTAATTGTACCTTCAATTGGTCAACTATCCTTGACCCCAGACCTCCAAATGGTCTTGGTTGATTGCCCTCGCGGTCTTGAGACCGTTTGGTGACCCCCAAACGGTCTTGAGACCGTTTAGGTCAATCAACCCTAAAAACCCTAATTAGGCCACCATAATTTCAGTACTGATTTTACCTAGGGTTAGCCCTAGTATTCACCCTTCAACTCTTAGCCCGTTTGGAATTAGACCATCAAACTTGGTGAGTTGTTAATTAACATTATTTTGAACAGTAATATCATACGGTCAACACTTAGTCAACGACCTTACACGGTCTTGAGACCGTTTGCCCAAAAAGGAAATTTCAGACCGTTTGAAAATCAGGAATAAATTCAAATAAAGTTGTTACTTAAAAAGGTCATATCTCCCGATTCCCTTGGAGTTCGCCTCCCCAATTTTGAGGGTAATTAGCCTAGATAATTAGGAACAGATTTCTTATACGGTCAACACTCGGTCAACAGGGCCAAACGGTCTTGGAGACCGTTTTCCCTGTAGCGGTCTCGAGACCATTTGCTCACCTCGCGGTCTTGAGACCGAGAGAGCAAACTGGTGGGACCATTTAAAGAAGTGAAAAGCGGTGGGTTTTTCTTTGAAATCACGCCTTCGTCTCCTAGCTCAAGAACAGTACGAATATCCCATGGATTTACTTGCAAAATAGCAGGGAAAAGTAGGGAAACACTAAGAACTATCATCCAACCGCATATAAAGATGCACATAGTAAAGCATGGGTTTAGAGTTATAAAACCCGCCTAAAGCTTGCTTCTTGAGCTCCAAGCTCTAATGGCGTCCTTGAGTCCTTAAAGGTCGGCCAAGGTGAAAACTCCAAGGAAGGATGAAAAGAGACGGCTAGAAAGATAGGGTTTTGAGAATTAGCCATGAAGCTGACCTTGAATTCGAGTTCTAACCATGGAATTAGGCAAGAAGAGGGGTTTAAACCTACCTTGCACTCCTTGGTCGTCCTCCTTAGCTCCAAGGCAGTCCTTGATCGTCTTTGGTGAAATGAAACAGTAAGGGAACGAAGGTTAAGTTCCCTTGCAACTAAGGGAAGGAGAGCTTATATACATGGGGTAGGATTTTCAACATTAGTTCATAAGTTGTACATAATTCCAACTAGGTCCCTCCTTCTTTACTTGATCGTCCCTTCCTCTTTATTCTAAGGACAAACCTTCTCTTAAGGTCTTAGGAAAAGAAGGTAAAGGAGAGCAAGCTAATAATGAGGTACATACATAAAAAGATATTGTACATCTACCCTGATTATTCAATCACAAGGCATATCTCATAACTTGATAATTCAATTGAGGTGACTTCCGCATCATTTCTTCTCTAAATGATGGCAAGAGTCTAAAAAGATACATTAGATGACATATTTCACAATTTGTATCCCTTAATTTGGGTAAATTGCATTTTACCCCAAACTAGGGTTTCAAGCACCGGGATTGCTTCCACAGCTGCACCTTGGTGCCTTAGCTTGGGAAATCCCTCAAACTTTGCTAAAAAGATTTCTCATGATGTCTCAACATCAGAGGAACATCTCATCATGTGCAAATTGCAAGCTCACCCTTTTAACTGGGTAAATTGCACATAGGTCCCTGTATATCAAAACAATGCTACAACTTTAAATAAAAAGGAGCAAATACTGAAATATATGTTTCTGAGAAACTTAATTACATGCTCAGAGTTAATCACAAAGATTTAATTACATATTTAGGCAAAACACCTAGGGTTAACTCAAAACCCAGGTCAGGGATGTTACAAATTATCCACCCCTTACAAGGATTTCGTCCCCGAAATCGATAAAACATACTAAGAGAAAAGGGCAGGATACTTCCTTCTCATCTCATCCTCTAACTCCCAAGTGGCTTCTTCAATACCACGATGGTTCCAGAGGACTTTCACAAGACTTATATCTTTCTTCTTTAACTTTTTAATTCGTTTATCAAGGATTGACACTGGTCCCTCCTCATAGGATATGTCATCATTCAATTCTACCTCCATAGGTTGTAGAACTGACTCGGTGTCTGGGTGACATTTCTTCAACATAGAAATGTGAAAGACAGGATGTAACCTCTGTAATTCTGGGGGAAGCTCTAGTTTATATTGTGGGCTCTGATCTCCAAACCATGACATAAACACGATTAAAACTTAGCAGAAGCGAATCGGTAATCAACGGAAGACAAAAATCACGGGAAATTAAAACTTTTCGAGATAAGAACTTGTATCCATAAAAACTCCTTTCATAAAGAGAGGTAACTGTTTACATCTCAGGATAATTACTTCTTGAGTAATTATATACATCAAGATACAAAATCTCAAGATCACATAACACAAGACTCTAAGACCTGAGAGTACAGAGGACACATAGGACTGACTCTAACTACACCATATGGCAGGACAAATCTCCACCTGAGATTACTGCTGCCCCTGGTGCTGCTGCTGCTGAGACTGATCACCTGTAGGCTGGTTCCTTCATCTCCGACGTCCACCTAAAAAGTTGAAGCCTACGGGGTGAGACAATTATACATAATTGTCCCAACGAGAGTTATAACTCTTCGCCAGAAGCTTTATTATAACATCAAAGATTATCTTAAACAGTAAAGCCTTCAAAGTATTCTATAACAGTTGCAGGTATAACAAGATCTCTACAATTTAGGAGATATGGAGAATATCAATATTATTGCAATGTAACATCAATCAACTAACTTGGAGTCATCTATAACAAGTTATACTACATGGTTGATTATGTTTTACAAATAACATTATGCCCTGTGGAAATGAGGCTTACCACTCATACTCCAACTGATCGCTGAGAAGCCGCATCAGTATCATACATAGGTCATTAAGAGAGCCGGATTCTCATGACCTTCACCTTCCTCAGTCAGTAAGAGGATTACTTGTAGGACATCTTGTGCCTCTACTTAATATAGATCACCAGGGTAAACTGGTCCTTCGCTATTCTAGAGTCACAGTGGCGTTCTGTACTCTCTTCGTCATCAGGAGGTTTCATATTTACCTACCACTGATACGGATATCTGTGCTTCCTTCGTCATCAGGAGGTTTCATGTTTACCTACCACTGATACGGTATGAAACTATAGTGAAGGATGGATGGATTACACATCTACATCACTTTCCTACACTAGGATGTAAGGTTCTACACATCCATGTACCCCACATACTCAAAAGTATGTGCTCCAGGAGTTCCCTGAGGAAAACCTGTTTCACCATCACTTAATTTCTAACAATGATGGATCTATGATCAGGGCTCTACATTATACTTGATTAGTTAGGTACATTCAGTATTCTTTAACAGCATACATTGTTCTTCAAACAATAACAGTAGCATAACAGCTATAAAAGAAGAATACTAAATGTAACAGGCCTAACTTATATCAATCATCATTTCTCATTATCCTCATCACAAGTCATCTCTAAGGCATGACCTTGCTGGTATTCATGGCTCTCATAGCCCATTATCAGCATAGGATGCCACTGGCAAGGCATCAGATTACTTTACTTATTCATAAGGCTAACAGCATGCCTTTAATGAATATAACATCAACATCCATACCTGGATATGATTACCTTCATATCAGAACCTGCATGGTTAATATATCTGATAAAGGTAATACAACAATAAGGAATGTACTTCCTACTCTTGTCATAAGAGTTAAATCTTTAACTCAAATCAAATAGAGTTTAATACTCAAAAGCATGCCATTACCCTTGAATTAGGGTTTACTATTCACATTACATGTCATCACCCTTGAATTAGGGTTTACTATTCACATCAAGGTGAATTAAACTTATAACATCATCATGTATGAGTAACATCTTCATTGATGTTCTTGGTTTAGTTAAAGGTTCATCATTTATCATAATTACGGTTTCTATGATCTCACACAGGTGGATCATACCCTAATTATGCTCATTTCTGTGTATTGGGGATGCTTCAATTGAGTTTCCACTTAAAAAGGGTACTTTCTCTCTCTAGAAGTACTTTCTCTCTCTAGAAGTACTTTCTCTCTCATTATAAGGTTAGGTGATGTCTACATCACTCTAAAACAGGTTGGATTGAGTCATCATAGGCTAACATAGCCAAAAACATCATCATTATGTGATTTAGAGTTACTTTCTCTCTCTAGGGTACTTTCTCTCTCTAGAAGTACTTTCTCTTTCATCATACTAATGGTGGATGATAACATTAGACTAGATCAAGTTGGATAGAGTCATTATGACTAAAAACATCATTCTCATGTAATTAGAGTTTGAATTGAGCAAGGTATAACTCAATTGACCCTTCAGGGGTATATTGGTAATTCACCCCATTGATCATCATTATGGTCAAAACCTTAGTCAAATAACCCCTTAATATCCTAGGTTGTCATTAGGGTTTGATTAGGGCAACATTGAACCATTTACATCATCAAATGATTGAATGTGGTCAACCTTGAATCACATTGATTAATTTCAATCATTAATCATTAATTGAATTGAGATCGGTTGAAAGTGTTGACCGTTTGCCCACTTTGACTTTCCAAGACCGCGAGCCTCCTTCTATCTCCAAGACCACAAGCCCCCTTTAAGGGTTCAAGACCGCGAAGCCTCCCATTGGTTCAAGTTAATGTTGAGACCGCGAAGACCAATTTGAGTTGAGACCGCGAGGGTCATGAAGACTGTTTGCCCTTCTTTGACCTCAGGACCGTGAGGCCCTTCGCGGTCTTGAGACCGCGAGCCTCCTCTCGGTCTTGAGACCGTGATCCCCCTCACGGTCTTGAGACCGCGAGCCCTCTCACGGTCTTGAGACCGCGAGGTTCTCATGGTCTCAGCCGCTTGGTCCTTCAACAAGGCTCAAAGGTGCAACCAATAATGTCAAACGATGTTGAAGCCTTCAAAAGGTCCAATCTATGTTGACCACCTATGGATTGGGTTAATCAAGATTATGCTTGACCAATTGGTCAACCAATTGACCCTCAATTGTTGACCAAGTAGGATTGAAATCGATTCAATTAGGGTCTATCAATGTTCACCCATCAACACTCAACAATGTGCATCAACACAAGGTTGAACTCTTCAATTGAGCTCCAATTGGGCCCAAACTTGGCCCAAACGGTCTTGAGGTCATGTGGGTGGACCCCACATGGTCTTAAGACCGTTTTCCCAAGATTTCATCAAAGTCTAAGGTGATTTGATAGGGGTTGAACCATGATTGAACCACAAAACAGAATTTTGATTAAATTGATAACTTATTTGCAATTGGGTCCTCAATTGGTCAAATTACTCAACCCTAGACCTTAAAACGGTCTTGGGTGATTTTCCTCTCGGTCTTGAGACCGTTTGGATGTGTTCCAAATGGTCTTGAGACCGTTTGTCCATCCAATTTTTGGATTCTAGTGGAAATTCATCAAGGTTGAACAAATTGAGTTGATGATTATATCAATATTTAATTGCAATGTAAATTGGTGTAAAAGTACCTTCAATTGGTCAACAAATCTTGACCCCATACCTCCAAACGGTCTTGGTTGATTGCCCTCGCGGTCTTGAGACCGTTTGGTGACCCCCAAACGGTCTTGAGACCGTTTAGGTCAATCAACCCTAAAAACCCTAATTAGGTCACCATAATTTCAGTACTGATTTCACCTAGGGTTATCCCTAGTAATCACCCTTCAACTCTTAGCCCGTTTGGAATTAGACCATAAAACTTGGTGAGTTGTTCATTAACATAATTTTGAACAGTAATTTCATACGGTCAAAGCTTAGTCAACGACCTTACACGGTCTTGAGACCGTTTTCCCAAAAAGACAATTTCAGACCGTTTGAAAATCAGCAATTAATTCATTTAAAGTTGTGACTTAAAAAGGTCATATCTCCCGATTCCTTTGGTTTTAGTCTCCCAAATTTTGAGGGTAATTATCCTATATAATTAGGAACAGATTTCTTATACAGTCCACGCTCGGTCAACGGGACCAAACGGTCTTGAGACCGTTTGCCCTGTCGCGGTCTCGAGACCGTTTGCTCACCTCGCGGTCTTGAGTCCGAGAGAGCAAACTGTTAGGACCGTTTAAGGAAAAGAAAAGCGGTGGGTTTTTCTTGCAAATCACGCCTTCATCTCCTAGCTCAAGAACAGTATGAAAATCCCATGGGTTTGCTTGTAAAATAGCAAAGAACAGTAAGGAACATGAAGGACTATCATCTAACCGCATATAAAGGATGCATATAGTAAAGCATGGGTTTAGAGTTATAAAACCCGCCTAAAGCTTGCTTCTTGAGCTACAAGCTTTCAAGCTCCAAGATTTAATGGCGTCATTGAGTTCCCTCAGGTTGGCCAAGGTGAAAACTCCAAGGAAGGATGAAAAGAGACGGCTAGAAAGGTAGGGTTTCAAGAGTTAGCCATGAAGATGACCTTGAATTCGAGTTTTAACCATGGAATTAGGCAAGAAGAGGGGTTTAAACCTACCTTGCACCCCTTGGTCGTCCTACTTAGCTCCAAGGCAGTCCTTGGTCGTCTTTGGTGAAATAAAACAGTAAGGGAACGAAGGGTGAGTTCCCTTGCAACTAAGGGAAGGAGAGCTTATATACATGGGGTAGGATTTTCACCATTAGTTCATAAGTTGTCCATAATTCCAATTAGGTCCCTCCTTCTTTACTTGATCGTCCCTTCCTCTTTATTCTAAGGACAAACCTTCTCCTAAGGTCTTAGGAAAATAAGGTAAAGGAGAGCAAGCTAATACTGAGGTACATATATAAAGAAATATTACACATATACCCTGATTATTCAATCACAAGGCATGTCTCATAACTTGATAATTCAATTGAGGTGACTTCCTCATCATTTCTTCTCTTAATTATGGCAAGAGTCTAAAAAGATACATTAGATGACATATTTCACAATTTGTATCCCTTAATTTGGGTAAATTGCATTTTACCCCAATTTAAGGTTTCAAGCACTGGGATTGCTTCCACAGCTGCACCTTGGTGCCCTAGCTTGGGAAATCCATCAAAATTTACCAAAAAGATTCTCATGATGTCTCATAATTAGAGGAACATCTCAACATGTGCAAATTGCAAACTAACCCTTTTAACTGGGTAAATTGCACATAGGTCCCTGTATATCAAAACAATGCTACAACTTTAAATAAAAAGGAGCAAATACTGAAATATATGTTTCTGAGAAACTTAATTATATGCTCAGAGTTAATCACAAAGATTTAATCACATATTTAGGCAAAATACCTAGGGTTAACTCATAACCCAGGTCAGGGATGCTACAAATTATCTACCCCTTACAAGGATTTCGTCCCCGAAATCGATAAAACATACTAAGAGAAAAGGGTAGGACACTTCCTTCTCATCTCATCCTCTAACTCCCAAGTGGCTTCTTCAACACCACGATGGTTCCAGAGGACTTTCACAAGACTTATATCTTTCTTCTTTAACTTTTTAATTCGTTTATCAAGGATTGACACTGGTCCCTCCTCATAGGATATGTCGTCATTCAATTCTACCTCCATAGGTTGTAGAACTGACTCGGTGTCTGGGTGACATTTCTTCAACATAGAAATGTGAAACACAGGATGTAACCTCTGTAATTCTGGGGGAAGCTATAGTTTATATGCTACCTTTCCAATCCGTTCAATGATTGGATAAGGCCCCATATATCTAGGAGCTAACTTCCCCTTCCTTCAAAAACGAAGGACCCCTTTCCAAGGTGAGATCTTGAGATACACTCTGTCTCCAACCTGGAACTCTAAAGGTCTACGACGTTTATCAGCATAAGATTTATGCCTATCCTGAGCAGTCTTAATCTTATGTTGTATTACTTTAATCTTTTCTGTGGTTTGCTGCACAAGGTCAGGACCTAACAACTGATGCTCACCAGTTTCAAACCAACACAAAGGTGATCTACAGCGTCTACCATATAAGGCTTCATAAGGTGCCATATCAATACTATGCTGATAGCTATTGTTATAGGCAAACTCTATCAAGCTTAGGTGTAGATCCCAACTTCCGGTGAACTGGAGAACACATGCTCGTAACAGGTCTTCTAAGGTTTGTATGGTCCTTTCCGACTGTCCATCAGTCTGTGGATGAAAGGTCGTACTAAACCTTAGCTTGGTGCCTAAGGCTCTGTGCAACTGTTCCCAAAAACGACTTGTAAACTGAGGACCTCTGTCAGAAACTATTGTGACAGGAACTCCGTGCAGGCACACTATCTCTTTAACATACAGCTCTGATAACCTTTCAGCAGAATAGGTTGTTTTGACAGGTAAGAAATGTGCTGTCTTTGTCAACCTATCAACAATTACCCAAATGGAATCATGTCCTTTGCTTGTCCTGGGTAGGCCAACAACAAAGTCCATGGTCACATGGTCCCACTTCCATTGTGGTATGGGTAAAGGTTGCATTGTCCCTGTAGGCTTCTGGTGTTCGGCTTTAATTTGCTGACACACAGGACACCTCAGAACAAACTCTGCAACGTCCTTTTTCATCCCAGGCCACCAATACAGATCTTTCAAATTCCGATACATCTTGGTGCTCCCTGGATGCATCACATACATGGAAGAATGGGCTTCTTCCAGGACTAACTTCCTCAAGTTGTCCACATCTGGCACTATCATCCTTTCATTATAACAAGCTACTTGATCTTCCGAGTCATGAAAACCATCTTGCTTCTCATTTCCATACTCAGATCTAATCTGCTGAACTGCAGCATCACCTAGTTGTGCTTCTTTAATCTGCTCTCTTAGGGTAGGTTTAATATGCATCTCAGCCAACAAACCGGTTAACAATGACACCTTCAACTGTACATTGTTTTGCCTTAAAGAGATAAGCATATCTCTTCTAGAGCATACTAAAGAGTTTAGTTGTGCTCTATTCATGGTTGATGTTGCTGATTTCCTACTCAAGGCATCTGCAACAACATTGGCCTTGCCTGGATGGTAATCAATTGTACAGTCATAGTCCTTGATTAACTCCATCCAACGACGTTGCCTCATGTTGAGTTCATGCTGAGAGAAGATATACTTAAGGTTTTATGGTATGTGAAAATCTGGAATGTCTCTCCGTAGAGATAATGTCTCCAGATCTTCAAAGCATAAACCACAGCAGCTAACTCTAGATCGTGTGTTGGATAATTATCCTCGTGTTTCTTAAGCTGTCGGGAAGCAAAAGAAATCACTTGTTTATCCTGCATCAACACACATCCTAGTCTGTTCTTGGAAGCATCACAGAAAACTATATACCCTTTTCCTTGTTCAGGTAGCACTAGCACAGGTGCACTTGTCAACCTCTCCTTCAGTAACTGGAAAGATTGTTGACACTTATCACTCCAAGAAAAAGAAACATCTTTCCGGGTTAACTTGGTCAAAGGTAAAGCTATAGAACTAAAGTTCTTAATGAACCTTCGATAATAGCCAGCTAACCCCAAGAAACTTCGAATCTCCGTCGGTGTCTTCGGTTGTTCCCATTGTAGAACAGATTTTACCTTTGCAGGGTCAACACGAATTCCCGAGGCGGATATTACATGTCCAAGAAAAGATACCTCCGGAAGCCAGAACTCACACTTGCTAAACTTAGCATACAGCTTATGTTCTCTTAGCAAGGTCAAAGCTTGGCGAAGATGCTGCTCATGCTGCTGGGCATCCTTACTATAAATCAGTATGTCATCTATGAAGACGAAAACACACTGATCAAGGAAAGGTCGAAAAACTCTATTCATGAGTTCCATAAATGCAGCTGGTGCATTGGTTAGTCCAAACGACATAACCGTGAACTCATAGTGACCATATCTTGTCCTAAAGGCAGACTTGGATATGTCACTATCCTTAATGCAGAGTTGATGATATCCAGACCTCAAGTCTATCTTTGAGAAGACTGTTGCACTACGCAACTGGTCAAAGAGATCATCAATCCTCGGCAGAGGATACTTATTCTTTATTGTTACTTTATTGAGTTGTCTGTAGTCAATGCACAACTGCATTGACCCATCTTTCTTTTTAACAAACAAGACTGGAGCACCCCAAGGTGAAGTACTCGGTCGGATAAAACCTCTCTCAAGTATCTCTTGAAGCTGTTTCTTGAGTTCTGCCATCTCAGCAGGCGCCATCCTATACGGAGTTTGAGCTATGGGTTTCTTATCTGGGATCAGATTAATTTCAAAATCAATCTCCCGAGGTGGTGGTATACCAGGAAGTTCTTCAGGAAACACATCCTCGAATTCCCTGACTATGGGAACTTCAGCAGGATTGGTCCTTTCCTTGGTAACATCTACCACATGGGCTAAGAATGCATAACATCCTTGCCTCAACAGCTTATCAGCAACCATAGCTGACACAAGACAGGTGGGCAGAATCTTTCTTTCGCCTTGAAAGATCCATGTGTTGCTTTCATCAGCAAACACAGCCAACTTGGACTCACAATCCAAGACAACTCTATACCTTTCTAAGGTATCCATCTGAGGATTATATCAAATCCCTGCATATCAAGTGGTATAAGATCCACTTGAATGCGATGGTCAGAAAAGAAGAGGATGCAGGGAGAACATACCTCCTGCAAAATGACAGACCCACTCAACGAAGTCTCTATCAACAAACTATCTGCTCTATGACTAACAGTCACATTGCAGTTACGAATCACTTCACGAGTGATGAAAGAGTGCGTAGCACCCGGATCAATCTGTACAGATACATCACATGATATAGTCATATCAGAATATAAAAGTTTCATCTGACCTGCCACTACCCGTGGATTGGCCACTGCCTCAGGAGGGTTCATAGAATAGAACCTCGCAGTCGCCTGGTGTTGAGGTGGTGCTGATGATCCAGCTTGAGACGCTTGTCCACGTCCTCGAGCTGCTCCTTGATGTTGTCTATTCTGAGATCCCTGTTGATTCTGTCTCGGGGTTTGTTGTGTCACACCGACAGGCCTAGAACGGCAATCCTTCATCAAGTGTCCCACCTTACCACAGTTGTAGCAACTCTTCTCCTGTTGCTGTGGTCTGGGTGGTCCAGTAACTGACACTGATGCAGAACTATGCGTCCCTTGAAGCGGTTGACTCTGCCCTCTACCTCTGCTTGGTGTCCATTGAGTTTGAAAACTCGATCTGGGTGGTGGAGGGTTAGGTGCAGAGAATCTAGGTTTCTTAGAATCCCTAGATGAAGAACCCTGGAACTGTGGATATCTTTTATGGGTTTGTCTTTTCTCAACCACATATCTCTCTATCCTTCGGACTGACTCAACGAAGGTAGAGAATCTCTCTCTATTTTCTAAGGCAGACACAGGGGTTGACATATCAGAATTCAAACCCTTCTCGAATCTTCTGATTCTTTCCTCATCCGTAGCAGCCATGTGCAGACAGAACCGCAATAACTCCATGAACTTAGCTTCATACTCACTAATGTTCATCATACCCTGCCTTAGTTTCTCAAACTGAGAGATCTTCTCATCTAGGAAGGTCTTTGGAAAATATCTATTGATAAATTCCTGACAAAACGCTTCCCATGAGAACTCTACTCCAGGTCTCTTCTGCTCTTCCATGTTCCACCAGTGACCAGCACTACCTTTGAGAAGATAGACAACATGTCTAACCTTCTCAGCTTCCGGAATCATAAGAATCCTGAAAGCCTTCTCCAACTCTGTCAACCATAAATCAGCATCTGCAGGGTCGACAGTTCCAAAGTACTCGGTAGCTCTGACACGACGAAGTCATTCGAATGTCTTACCAATACCTTGTGCTTCAGGCTGGACAGGTGCCCTAGGTGTAGGAATGGGCATCCTATCGGTTATATGTGTCATGGCAGTCATGAACTGCCCGAACATCGTCTGTACAGTTGGATCACTCATGTCAGCTGGGTCGAACTGGGGTGGCTCTCTTGGCGACTCAGGTGCAGGTTGTTCTATTCTCGAAACTCTTGCACCGCCTCGAGGCGCACTAGCACTACTCTCTGCCACGTGCTCATCATGATATTCTGACATTCTTATGTATCTTCTTCTCCTGAGGAGCAGAAGATTCTATTAGATGAGGAAGGAGTACTAAAGGTAGACTCAACATCCTAAGTCCTATGCCTCTGTAGACTCAACTGAACCTGGAGCTCTGATACCACTAGTTGTGGGCTCTGATCTCCAAACCATGACATAAACACGATTAAAACTTAGCGGAAGCGAATCGGTAATCAGCGGAAGACAAAAATCACGGGAAATTAAAACTTTTCGAGATAAGAACTTGTATCCATAAAAACTCCTTTCATAAAGAGAGGTAATTGTTTACATCTCAGGATAATTACTTCTTGAGTAATTATATACATCAAGATACAAAATCTCAAGATCACATAACACAAGACTCCAAGACCTGAGAGTACAGAGGACACATAGGACTGACTCTAACTACACCATATGGCAGGACAAATCTCCACCTGAGATTACTGCTGCCCCTGGTGCTGCTGCTGCTGAGACTGATCACCTGTAGGCTGGTTCCTTCGTCTCCGACGTCCACCTAAAAAGTTGAAGCCTACGGGGTGAGACAATTATACATAATTGTCCCAGCGAGAGTTATAACTCTTCGCCAGAAGCTTTATTATAACATCAAAGATTATCTTAAACAGTAAAGCCTTCAAAGTATTCTATAACAGTTGCAGGTATAACAAGATCTCTACAATTTAGGAGATATGGAGAATATCAATATTATTGCAATGTAACATCAATCAACTAACTTGGAGTCATCTCTAACAAGTTATACTACATGGTTGATTATATTTTACAAATAACATTATGCCCTGTGGAGATGAGGCTTACCACTCATACTCCAACTGATCGCTGAGAAGCCGCATCAGTATCATACATAGGTCATTAAGAGAGCCGAATTCTCATGACCTTCACCTTCCTCAGTGAGTAAGAGGATTACTTGTAGGACATCTTGTGCCTCTACTTAATATAGCTCACCAGGGTAAACTGGTCCTTCGCTATTCTAGAGTCACAGTGGCGTTCTGTACTCTCTTCGTCATCAGGAGGTTTCATATTTACCTACCACTGATACGGATATCTGTGCTTCCTTCGTCATCAGGAGGTTTCATGTTTACCTACCACTGATACGGTATGAAACTATAGTGAAGGATGGATGGATTACACATCTACATCACTTTCCTACACTAGGATGTAAGGTTCTACACATCCATGTACCCCACATACTCAAAAGTATGTGCTCCAAGAGTTCCCTGAGGAAAACATGTTTCACCATCACTTAATTTCTGACAATGATGGATCTATGATCAGGGCTCTACATTATACTTGATTAGTTAGGTACATTCAGTATTCTTTAACAGCATACATTGTTCTTCAAACAATAACAGTAGCATAGCAGCTATAAAAGAAGAATACTAAATGTAACAGGCCTAACTTATATCAATCATCATTTCTCATTATCCTCATCACAAGTCATCTCTAAGGCATGACCTTGCTGGTATTCATGGCTCTCATAGCCCATTATCAGCATAGGATGCCACTGGCAAGGCATCAGATTGCTTTACTTATTCATAAGGCTAACAACATGCCTTTAATGAATATAACATCAACATCCATACCTGGATATGATTACCTTCATATCAGAACCTGCATGGTTAATATATCTGATAAAGGTAATACAACAATAAGGAATGTACTTCCTACTCTTGTCATAAGAGTTAAATCTTTAACTCAAATCAAATAGAGTTTAATACTCAAAAGCATGCCATTACCCTTGAATTAGGGTTTACTATTCACATTACATGTCATCACCCTTGAATTAGGGTTTACTATTCACATCAAGGTGAATTAAACTCATAACATCATCATGTATGAGTAACATCTTCATTGATGTTCTTGGTTTAGTTAAAGGTTCATCATTTATCATAATTAGGGTTTCTATGATCTCACACAGGTGGATCATACCCTAATTATGCTCATTTATGTGTATTGGGGATGCTTCAATTGAGTTTCCACTTAAAAAGGGTACTTTCTCTCTCTAGAAGTACTTTCTCTCTCTAGAAGTACTTTCTCTCTCATCATAAGGTTAGGTGATGTTAACATCACTCTAAAACATGTTGGATTGAGTCATCATAGGCTAACATAGCCAAAAACATCATCATTATGTGATTTAGAGTTACTTTCTCTCTCTAGGGTACTTTCTCTCTCTAGAAGTACTTTATCTTTCATCATACTAATGGTGGATGATAACATTAGACTAGATCAAGTTGGATAGAGTCATTATGACTAAAAACATCATTCTCATGTAATTAGAGTTTGAATTGAGCAAGGTATAACTCAATTGACCCTTCAGGGGTATATTGGTAATTCACCCCATTGATCATCATTATGGTCAAAACCTTAGTCAAATAACCCCTTAATATCCTAGGTTGTCATTAGGGTTTGATTAGGGCAACATTGAACCATTTACATCATCAAATGATTGAATGTGGTCAACCTTGAATCACATTGATTAATTTCAATCATTAATCATTAACTGAATTGAGATCGGTTGAAAGTGTTGACCGTTTGCCCACTTTGACTTTCCAAGACCGCGAGCCTCCTTCTAGCTCCAAGACCGCGAGCCCCCTTTAAGGGTTCAAGACCGCGAAGCCTCCCATTGGTTCAAGTTAATGTTGAGACCGCGAAGACCAATTTGAGTTGAGACCGCGAGGGTCATGAAGACCGTTTGCCCTTCTTTGACCTCAGGACCGCGAGGCCCTTCGCGGTATTGAGACCGTGAGCCTCCTCTCGGTCTTGAGACCGTGAGCCCCCTCACGGTCTTGAGACCGCGAGCCCTCTCACGGTCTTGAGACCGCGAGGTTCTCATGGTCTCAGCCGCTTGGTCCTTCAACAAGGCTCAAAGGTGCAACCAATAATGTCAAACGATGTTGAAGCCTTCAAAAGGTCCAATCTATGTTGACCACCTATGGATTGGGTTAATCAAGATTATGCTTGACCAATTGGTCAACCAATTGACCCTCAATTGTTGACCAATTGGTCAAGCATAATCTTGATTAACCCAATCCATAGGTGGTCAACATAGATTGGACCTTTTGAAGGCTTCAACATCGTTTGACATTATTGGTTGCACCTTTGAGCCTTGTTGAAGGACCAAGCGGCTGAGACCATGAGAACCTCGCGGTCTCAAGACCGTGAGAGGGCTCGCGGTCTCAAGACCGTGAGGGGCTCAATTGTTGACCAAGTAGGATTGAAATCGATTCAATTAGGGTCTATCAATGTTCACCCATCAACACTCAACAATGTGCATCAACACAAGGTTGAACTCTTCAATTGAGCTCCAATTGGGCCCAAACTTGGCCCAAACGGTCTTGAGGTCATGTGGGTGGACCCCACATGGTCTTAAGATCGTTTTCCCAAGATTTCATCAAAGTCTAAGGTGATTTGATAGGGGTTGAACCATGATTGAACCACAAAACAGAATTTTGATTAAATTGATAACTTATTTGCAATTGGGTCCTCAATTGGTCAAATTACTCAACCCTAGACCTTCAAACGGTCTTGGGTGATTGTCCTCTCGGTCTTGAGACCGTTTGGATGAGTTCCAAATGGTCTTGAGACCGTTTGCCCATCCAATTTTTGGATTCTAGTGGAAATTCATCAAGGTTGAACAAATTGAGTTGATGATTATATCAATATTTAATTGCAATGTAAATTGGTGTAAAAGTACCTTCAATTGGTCACAAAATCTTGACCCCAGACCTCCAAACGGTCTTGGTTGATTGCCCTCGCGGTCTTGAGACCGTTTGGTGACCCCCAAACGGTCTTGAGACCGTTTAGGTCAATCAACCCTAAAAACCCTAATTAGGTCACCATAATTTCAGTACTGATTTCACCTAGGGTTATCCCTAGTAATCACCCTTCAACTCTTAGGCCGTTTGGAATTAGACCATCAAACTTGGTGAGTTGTTAATTAACATAATTTTGAACAGTAACCTCATACGGTCAAAGCTTAGTCAACGACCTTACACGGTCTTGAGACCGTTTTCCCAAAAAGACAATTTCAGACCGTTTGAAAATCAGCAATTAATTCATTTAAAGTTGTGACTTAAAAAGGTCATATCGCCCGATTCCTTTGGAGTTAGTCTCCCAAATTTTGAGGGCAATTATCCTATTTAATTAGGAACAGATTTCTTATACGGTCCACGCTCGGTCAACGGGACCAAATGGTCTTGAGACCGTTTGCCCTGTCGCGGTCTCGAGACCGTTTGCTCACCTCGCGGTCTTGAGTCCGAGAGAGCAAACTGTTAGGAACGTTTAAGGAAAAGAAAAGCGATGGGTTTTTCTTGGAAATCACGCCTTCATCTCCTAGCTCAAGAACAGTACGAAAATCCCATGGGTTTGCTTGTAAAATAGCAAAGAACAGTAAGGAACATGAAGGACTATCATCTAACCGCATATAAAGGATGCATATAGTAAAGCATGGGTTTAGAGTTATAAAACCCGCCTAAAGCTTGCTTCTTGAGCTCCAAGCTTTCAAGATCCAAGCTTTAATGGCGTCCTTGAGTTCCCTCAGGTTGGACAAGGTGAAAACGCCAAGGAAGGATGAAAAGAGACGGCTAGAAAGGTAGGGTTTCAAGAGTTAGCCATGAAGATGACCTTGAATTCGAGTTTTAACCATGGAATTAGGCAAGAAGAGGGGTTTAAACCTACCTTGCACCCCTTGGTCGTCCTCCTTAGCTCCAAGGAAGTCCTTGGTCGTCTTTGGTGAAATGAAACAGTAAGGGAACGAAGGGTGAGTTCCCTTGCAACTAAGGGAAGCAGAGCTTATATACATGGGGTAGGATTTTCACCATTAGTTCATAAGTTGTCCATAATTCCAATTAGGTCCCTCCTTCTTTACTTGATCGTCCCTTCCTCTTTATTCTAAGGACAAACCTTCTCCTAAGGTCTTAGGAAAAGAAGGTAAAGGAGAGCAAGCTAATACTGAGGTACATACATACAGAAATATTACACATATACACATATACCCTGATTATTCAATCACAAGGCATGTCTCATAACTTGATAATTCAATTGAGGTGACTTCCTCATCATTTCTTCTCTTAATGATGGCAAGAGTCTAAAAAGATACATTAGATGACATATTTCACAATTTGTATCCCTTAATTTGGGTAAATAGCATTTTACCCCAATTTAAGGTTTCAAGCACTGGGATTGCTTCCACAACTGCACCTTCGTGCCCTAGCTTGGGAAATCCCTCAAACTTTACCAAAAAGATTCTCATGATGTCTCATCATTAGAGGAACATCTCAACATGTGCAAATTTCAAACTAACCCTTTTAACTGGGTAAATTGCACATAGGTCCCTGTATATCAAAACAATGCTACAACTTTAAATAAAAAGGAGCAAATACTGAAATATATGTTTCTGAGAAACTTAATTACATGCTCAGAGTTAATCACAAAGATTTAATCACATATTTAGGCAAAATACCTAGGGTTAACTCATAACCCAGGTCAGGGATGTTACATATATGCTACCTTTCCAATCCGTTCAATGATTGGATAAGGCCCCATATATCTAGGAGCTAACTTCCCTTTCCTTCCAAAACGAAGGACCCCTCTCCAAGGTGAGACCTTAAGATACACTTTGTCTCCAACCTGGAACTCTAAGGGTCTACGACGTTTGTCAGCATAAGATTTCTGCCTATCCTGAGCAGTCTTAATCTTATGTTGTATAACCTTAATCTTTTCTGTGGTTTGCTGCACCAGGTCAGGACCTAACAACTGGTGCTCACCAGTCTCAAACCAACATAAGGGTGATCTACAACGTCTACCATATAAGGCTTCATAAGGTGCCATATCAATACTATGCTGATAGCTATTGTTATAGGCAAACTCTATCAGGCTTAGGTGTAGATCCCAACTTCCGGTGAACTGGAGAACACATGCTCTCAATAGGTCTTCTAAGGTTTGTATGGTCCTTTCCGACTGTCCATCAGTCTGGGGATGAAAGGCCGTACTAAACCTTAGCTTAGTGCATAAGGCTTTGTGCAACTGTTCCCAAAAACGACTGGTAAACTGAGGACCTCTGTCAGAAACTATTGTGACAGGAACTCCGTGCAAACGCACTATCTCTTGAACATACAACTCTGATAACCTTTCAGCAGAATAGGTTGTTTTGACAGGTAAGAAATGTGCTGTCTTAGTCAACCTATCAACAATTACCCAAATGGAATCATATCCTTTGCTTGTCCTGGGTAGGCCAACAACAAAGTCCATGGTTACATGGTCCCACTTCCACTGTGATATGGGTAAAGGTTGCATTGTTCCTGCAGGCTTCTGGTGTTCAGCTTTAACTTGCTGACACACAGGGCACCTCAGAACAAACTCTGCAACGTCCTTCTTCATCTCAGGCCACCAATACATAGCTTTCAAATTCCGATACATCTTGGTGTTCCCTGGATGCATAGCATACATGGAAGAATGGGCTTCTTCCAGGAATAATTTCCTTAAGTTGTCCACATCTGGCACTATCATTCTTCCATTATAACAAGCTACTTGATCTTTTGAGTCATGAAAACCATCTTGCTTCTCATTTCCATACTCAGATCTTATATGTTGAACTGCAGCATCACCTAGCTGTGCCTCTTTAATCTGCTCCCTTAGGGTAGGTTTAATATGCATCTCAGCCAACAAACCGGCTAGCAATGACACCTTCAACTGTACATTGTCTTGCCTTAAAGAGATAAGCATATCTCTTCTAGAGCATACTAAAGAGTTTAGTTGTGCTCTATACATGGTTGATGTTGCTGATTTCCTACTCAAGGCATCTGCAACAACATTGGCCTTGCCTGGATGGTAATCAATTGTACAGTCATAGTCCTTGATTAACTCCATCCAGCGACGTTGCCTCATGTTGAGCTCATGCTGAGAGAAGATATACTTAAGGTTTTTGTGGTCTGTGAAAATCTGGAATGTTTCTCCGTAGAGATAGTGCCTCCAGATCTTCAAAGCATGAACCACAACAACTAACTCCAGATCGTGTGTTGGATAATTCTCCTCGTGTTTCTTAAGCTGTCGGGAAGCAAAAGAAATCACTTGTTTATCCTGCATCAACACACATCCTAGTCCGTTCTTGGAAGCATAACAGAAAACTACATATCCTTTTCCTTGTTCAGGTAGCACTAGCACAGGTGCACTTGTCAACCTCTCCTTCAGCAACTGGAAAGATTGTTGACACTTATCACTCCAAGAAAAAGGAACATCTTTCCGGGTTAACTTGGTCAAAGGTAAAGCTATAGAACTAAAGTTCTTAATGAACCTTCGATAATAGCCAGCTGACCCCAAGAAACTTCGAATCTCCGTCGGTGTCTTCGGTTGTTCCCATTGTAGAACAGATTCTACCTTTGTAGGGTCAACACGAATTCCCGAGGCGGATATTACATGTCCAAGAAAAGATACCTCTGGAAGCCAGAACTCACACTTGCTAAACTTAGCGTACAACTTATGTTCTCTTAGCAAGGTCAAAGCTTAGCGAAGATGCTGCTCATGCTGCTGAGCATTCTTACTATAAATTAGAATGTCATCTATGAAGACGACAACACACTGATCAAGGAAAGGTCGAAAAACTCTATTCATGAGTTCCATAAATGCAGCTGGTGCATTGGTTAGTCCAAACGACATAACCGTGAACTCATAGTGACCATATCTTGTCCTAAAAGCAGACTTGGATATGTCACTATCCTTAATACGGAGTTGGTGATATCCAGACCTCAAGTCTATCTTTGAAAAGACTGTTGCACCACGCAACTGGTCAAAGAGATCATCAATCCTCGGCAGAGGATACTTATTCTTTATTGTTACTTTATTGAGTTGTCTGTAGTCGATGCATAACCACATTGATCCATCTTTCTTTTTAACAAACAAGACCGGAGCACCCCAAGGTGAAGTACTCGGTCGGATAAAACCTCTCTCAAGTAGTTCTTGAAGCTGTTTCTTGAGTTCTGCCATCTCGGCAGGCGCCATCCTATACGGAGTTTGAGCTATGGGTTTCGTATCTGGGATCAGATTAATTTCAAAATCAATCTCCCGAGGTGGTGGTATACCAGGAAGTTCTTCAGGAAACACATCCTCGAATTCCCTGACTATGGGAACTTCAGCAGGATTGGTCCTTTCCTTGGTAACATCTACCACATGGGCTAAGAATGCATAACATCCTTGCCTCAACAGCTTATCGGCAACCATAGCTGACACAAGATAGGTGGGCAGAATCTTTCTTTCACCTTGAAAGATCCATGTGTTGCTTTCATCAGCAAACACAGCCGACTTGGACTCACAATCCAAGACAACTCTATACCTTTCTAAGGTATCCATCCCAAGGATTATATCAAATCCCTGCATATCAAGTGGTATAAGATCCACTTGAATGCAATGGTTAGAAAAGAAAAGGATGCAGGGAGAACATACCTCCTGCAAAATGGCAGACCCACTCAACGGAGTCTCTAACAACAAACTATCTGTCCTATGACTAACAGTCACATTGCAGTTACGAATCACTTCACGAGTGATGAAAGAGTGCGTAGCACCTGGATCAATCAGAACGGATACAACACAGGATGTAGACATATCAGAATATAAAAATTTCATCTGACCTGCTACTACCCGTGGATTGACCACTGCCTCAGGTGGGTTCATAGCATAGAACCTCGTAGTCGCCTGGTGTTGAGGTGGTGCTGATGATCCAGCTTGAGACGCTTGTCCACGTCCTCGAGCTGCTCCTTGATGTTGTCTATTCTGAGATCCCTGTTGATTCTATCTCGGGGTTTGTTGTGTCACACTAGCAGGCCTAGAACGACAATCCTTCATTAAGTGTCCCACCTTACCACAGTTGTAGCAACTCTTCTCCTGTTGCTGTGGTCTGGGTGGTCCAGTAACTGACACTGATGCAGAACTGTGCGTCCCTTGAAGCGGTTGACTCCGTCCTCTACCTCTGCTTGGTGTCCATTGAGTTTGAAAACTCGGTCTGGGTGGTGGAGGGTTAGGTGCAGAGAATCTAGGTTTCTTGGAATCTCTAGATGAAGAACCCTGGAACCGTGGATATCTTTTATGGGTTTGTCTTTTCTAGACCACAGATCTCTCTATCCTTCGGACTGACTCAACGAAGGTAGAGAATCTCCCTCTGTTTTCTAAGGCAGACACAGGGGTTGACATATCAGAATTCAAACCCTTTTCGAATCTTCTGATTCTTTCCTCGTCCGTAGCAGCCATGTGCGGACAGAACCGCAACAACTCCATGAACTTAGCTTCATACTCACTAATGTTCATCATACCCTGCCTTAGTTTCTCAAACTGAGAGATCTTCTCATCTAGGAAGGTCTTTGGAAAATATCTATTGATAAATTCCCGACGAAACTCTTCCCATGAGAACTCTACTCCAGGTCTCTTCTGCTCTTCCATGTTCCACCAGTGACCAGCACTGCCCTTGAGAAGATAGACAGCATATCTAACCTTCTCAGCTTCCGGAATCATAAGAATCCTGAAAGCCTTCTCCAACTCTGTCAACCATAAGTCAGCATCTGCAGGGTCGGCAGTTCTGAAGTACTCGGTAGCTTCGACATGACGAAGTCGTTCGAATGTCTTACCGATACCTTGTGCTTCAGACTGCACAGGTGCCCTGGGTGTAGGAATGGGCATCCTATCGGTTATATGTGTCATGGCAGTCATGAACTGCCCGAACATCGTCTGTACAGCAGGATCACTCATGTCAGCTGGGTCGAACTGGGGTGGCTCTCTTGGCGACTCAGGTGCAGGTTGTTCTATTCTCAGAACTCTTGCACCGCCTCGAGGTGCACTAGCACTACTCTCTGCCACATGCTCATCACGATGTTCTGACATTCTTATGTATCTTCTTCTCCTGAGGAGCAGAAGATTCTATTAGATGAGGAAGGAGTACTAAAGGTAGACTCGACATCCTAAGTCCTATGCCTCTGTAGACTCAACTGAACCTAGAGCTCTGATACCACTAGTTGTGGGCTCTGATCTCCAAACCATGACATAAACACGATTAAAACTTAGCGGAAGCGAATCGGTAATCAGCGGAAAACAAAAATCACGGGAAATTAAAACTTTTCGTGATAAGAGCTTGAATCCATAAAAGCTTCTTTCATAAAGTGAGGTAAACTGTTTACATCTCAGGATAATTACTTCTTGAGTAATTATATACATCAAGATACAAAATCTCAAGATCACTATACAAAAGACTCCAAGACCTGAGAGTACAGAGGACACATAGGACTAACTCTAACTACACCATATGGCAAGACAATCTCCACCTGAGATTACTGCTGCCCCTGGTGCTGCTGCTGAGACTGATCACCTGTAGGCTGGTTCCTTCGTCTCCGACGTCCACCTAAAAAGTTGAAGCCTACGAGGTGAGACAATTATACATAATTGTCCCAGCGAGAGTTATAACTCTTCGCCAGAAGCTTTATTATAACATCAAAGAATATCTTAAACAGTAAAGCCTTCAAAGCATTCTGTAACAGTTGCAGGTATAACAAGATCTCAACCATTTAGGAGATATGGAGAATATAAACACTATTGCAATGTAACATCAATCAACTAACTTGGAGTTATCTCTAACAAGTTATACTACATGGTTGATTATGTTTTACAAACAACATTATGCCCTGTGGAGATGAGGCTTACCACTCATACTCCAACTGATCGCTGAGAAGTCACATCAGTATCATACATAGGTCATTAAGAGAGCCGGATTCTCATGACCTTCACCTTCCTCAGTCAGTAAGAGGATCACTTGTAGGACATCTCGTGTCTCTACTTAATATATCTCACCAGGGTAAACTGGTCCTTCGCTATTCTAGAGTCACAGTGGTGTTCTGTACTCTCTTCGTCATCAGGAGGTTTCATATTTACCTACCACTGATACGGATATTTGTGCTGTCTTCGTCATCAGGAGGTTTCATGTTTACCTACCACTGATACGGTATGGAATTATAGTGAAGGATGGATGGATTACACATCTACATCACTTTCCTACACTAGGATGTAAGGTTCTACACATCCATGTACCCCACATACTCAAAAGTATGTGCTCCAGGAGTTCCCTGAGGAAAACCTGTTTCACCATCATTTAATTTCTGACAATGATGGATCTATGATCAGGGCTCTACATTATACTTGATTAGTTAGGTACATTCAGTATTCTTTAACAGCATACATTGTTCTGCAAACAATAACAATAGCATAGCAGCTATAGAAGAAGAATACTAAATGTAACATGCCTAACTCATATCAATCATCATTTCTCATTATCCTCATCACAAGTCATCTCTAAGGCATGACTTTGATGGTATTCATGGCTCTCGCAGCCCATTATCAGTATAGGATGACACTGACAAGACATCAGATTATTTTACTTATTCATAAGGCTAACAACATGCCTTTAATGAATATAACATCATCATCCATACCTGGATATGATTACCTTCATATCAGAACCTGCATGGTTAATACAACCGATAAAGGTAATACAAAAATAAGGAATATCCTTCCTACTCTTGTCATAAGAGTTTAAATCTCTAATTCTTATCAAATAGAGTTTAATATTCAAAAGCATGCCATTACCCTTGAATTAGGGTTTACTATTCACGTTACATATCATCACCCTTGAATTAGGGTTTACTATTCACATTAAGGTGAATTGGACTCATAACATCATCATGTATGAGTAACATCTTCATTGATGATCTTAGATTAGTTAAAGGTTTATCATTTATCATAATTAGGGTTTCTATGATCTCTCATAGGTGGATCATACCCTAATTATGCTCATTCCTGTGCATTGGAGATGCTTCAATTGAGTTTCCACTTAAAAAGGGTACTTTCTCTCTCTAGAAGTACTTTCTCTCTCTAGAAGTACTTTCTCTCTCTAGAAGTACTTTCTCTCTCATCATAAGGTTAGGTGATGTCAACATCACCCTAGATCAGGTCGGATTAAGTCATCATAGGCTAACATGGCTAAAACATCATCATCATATGATTAGAGTTACTTTCTCTCTCTAGGGTACTTTCTCTCTCTAGAGTACTTTCTCTCTATAAAGTACTCTCTCTTTCATCATACTAATGGTTGATTATAACATTAGACTAGATCAATTTGGATAGAGTCATTATGACTAAAAACATCATTCTCATGTATTTAAAGTTTGAATTGAGCAAGGTATATCTCAATTGACCCTTCAGGGGTATTTTGGTAATTCACCCCATTGATCATCATTACGGTCAAAAACCTCAGTCAAATAACCCCTTACTATCCTAGATTATCATTAGGGTTTGATTTGGGCAACATTGGACCATTTATATTATGAATTGATTGAAAGAAGTCAACTTGGAATCACATTGATTGATTTCAATCATTAATCATCAATTGAGTTGAAATCGGTTGAAAGTGTTGACCGTTTGCCCACTTTGACTTTCCAAGACCGCGAGCCTCTTTCTAACTCCAAGACCGCGAGCCCCCTTAGGCTTCAAGACCGCGAGCCTCTTCAAGTGGTTCAAGACCGCGAAGCCCTATCATTGGTTCAACTGATGTTGAGACCGCGAAGATCAAATTGGAGTTGAGACCGCGAAGAGACGTTGACCGTTTAGCTAGTTCGACCTCAGGACCGTGAGGCCCTTCGTGGTCTTGAGACCGTGAGCCTCCTCTCGGTCTTGAGACCGTGAGCCCCCTCACGGTCTTGAGACCGCGAGCCCTCTCACGATCTTGAGACCGCGAGGCTCACATGGTCTCAGCCGCTTGGTCCATCAACAAAATCAAAGATACAATCGATGATGTTAACCGATGTTGAAGCCCTCAAAAGGTCAAAGTTATGTTGACTACCTATGGATTGGGTCAACTAAGGTTATGCTTAACCAATTGGTCATTCAATTGACCCTCAATTGTTGACCAATTAGGATTGAAATCGATTCAATTAGGGTCTATCAATGTTCACCCATCAATACTCAACAATGTGCATCAACACAAGGTTGAACCCTTCAATTGAGCTCCAATTGGGCTCAAACTTGGCCCAAACGGTCTTGAGGTCATGTGGGTGGACCCCACATGGTCTTGAGACCGTTTTCCCAAGATTTCATCAAAATCTAAGGTGATTTGATAGAGGTTGAACCATGATTGGGTCACCAATTCAGTATTTTGATCAATTGATAACTTATTTGCAATTGGGTCCTCAATTGGTCAAATTATTCAACCCTAGACCTTCAAACGGTCTTGGGTGATTGTCCTCTCGGTCTTGAGACCGTTTGGATGAGTTCCAAACGGTCTTGAGACCGTTTGCCCATCCAATTTCGGATTCTAGTGCAGATTCATCAAGGTTTGACCCATTGAGTTGGTGATCATATCAATATTTAATTGCAACGTAATTCGGTGTAATTGTACCTTCAATTGGTCAACTATCCTTGACCCCAGACCTCCAAACGGTCTTGGTTGATTTCCCTCGTGGTCGTGAGACCGTTTGGTGACCCCCAAACGGTCTTGAGACCGTTTAGGTCAATCAACCCTAAAAACCCTAATTAGGTCACCATAATTTCAGTACTGATTTTACCTAGGGTTAGCCCTAGTATTCACCCTTCAACTCTTAGCCCGTTTGGAATTAGACCATCAAACTTGGTGAGTTGTTAATTAACATTATTTTGAACAGTAATCTCATACGGTCAATGCTTAGTCAAAGACCTTACACGGTCTTGAGACCGTTTTCCCAAAAAGGCAATTTCAGACCGTTTGAAAATCAGGAATAAATTCAAATAAAGTTGTTACTTAAAAAGGTCATATCTCCCGATTCCCTTGGAGTTAGCCTCCCATATTTTGAGGGTAATTAGCCTATATAATTAGGAACAGATTTCTTATACGGTCCACGCTCGGTAAACGGGGACAAATGGTCTTGGAGACCGTTTTCCCTGTCGCGGTCTCGAGACCGTTTGCTCACCTCGCGGTCTTGAGACCGAGAGAGCAAACTGGTGGGACCGTTTAAGGAAGTGAAAAGCGGTGGGTTTTTCTTGGAAATAACGCCTTCATCTCCTATCTCAAGAACAGTACGAATATCCCATGGATTTACTTGCAAAATAGCAGGGAAAAGTAGGGAAACACTAAGAACTATCATCCAACCGCATATAAAGATGCACATAGTAAAGCATGGGTTTAGAGTTATAAAACCCGCCTAAAGCTTGCTTCTTGAGCTCCAAGCTTTCAAGCTCCAAGCTCTAATGGCGTCCTTGAGTCCTTACAGGTCGGCCAAGGTGAAAACTACAAGGAAGGATGAAAAGAGACGGCTAGAAAGATAGGGTTTCGAGAATTAGCCATGAAGCTGACCTTGAATTCGAGTTCTAACCATGGAATTAGGCAAGAAGAGGGGTTTAAACCTACCTTGCACTCCTTGGTCGTCCTCCTTAGATCCAAGGCAGTCCTTGATCGTCTTTGGTGAAATGAAACAGTAAGGGAACGAAGGTTAAGTTCCCTTGCAACTAAGGGAAGGAGAGCTTATATACATGGGGTAGGATTTTCAACATTAGTTCATAAGTTGTCCATAATTCCAACTAGGTCCCTCCTTCTTTACTTGATCGTCCCTTCCTCTTTATTCTAAGGAAAAACCTTCTCTTAAGGTCTTAGGAAAAGAAGGTAAAGGAGAGCAAGCTAATAATGAGGTACATACATAAAAAGATATTGTACATCTACCCTGATTATTCAATCACAAGGCATATCTCATAACTTGATAATTCAATTGAGGTGACTTCCTCATAATTTCTTCTCTAAATGATGGCAAGAGTCTAAAAAGATACATTAGATGACATATTTCACAATTTGTATCCCTTAATTTGGGTAAATTGCATTTTACCCCAAACTAGGGTTTCAAGCACCGGGATTGCTTCCACAGCTGCACCTTGGTGCCTTAGCTTGGGAAATCCCTCAAACTTTGCTAAAAAGATTTCTCATGATGTCTCAACATCAGAGGAACATCTCATCATGTGCAAATTGCAAGCTAACCCTTTTAACTGGGTAAATTGCACATAGGTCCCTGTATATCAAAACAATGCTACAACTTTAAATAAAAAGGAGCAAATACTGAAATATATGTTTCTGAGAAACTTAATTACATGCTCAGAGTTAATCACAAAGATTTAATTACATATTTAGGCAAAACACCTAGGGTTAACTCATAACCTAGGTCAGGGATGTTACACTATGATAACCACCAATTAACACATTAAGGTTATGATCATATTAAGGAGGTTATTTCACCATCATTCCATCATATAAGAATGTTAAACATGAATACTCATCTTTATCTATTTGAATTAGAGTTAGGTTCAACAAGATAAATTATATTAATGTTACTAATCAACACTGATCCCCAAATCTTAACTCACGACATCCCCATTGGATCATGGATACATAAGGTGAAGCATCACCATCACATTCCATACTATTCTCAAGTATGAAACCCACACATAAATCAAGGTGTAGCCATAAGGTTATAGAATACTAGGGTTTTAACAACAATAAGAGAGTACCCTATGATTGTATTAATCATTCAAGGACTATTCATACCCAATTACCATCATTTAGTTATATTAAAGCTAGGTATAACAAGCTATACCTCATTAGGGTTACACACTAATTCATTATGGTGAAATAAATCATAATCATACAAGGGCAAGGGTAAGACTACAAGTTTAAGGAATTGAACCATCAAATTCTCATCATCAGAATCATAACATTACATTACACACTTCACCCAAAACAATAAGAATATTGAGGCATTGACTTCTAACCATTAAATGTTGAAAAGGTAAAGCCATTGGTCGTTTACATAAGTAAACATCTTGAACAAATGTAACGACCCCGCCTCCCGGCAACACCCAATTAAGGGAGACCAAAAGGTCAGAGCCGTTAACCCAATTAACAGGATCAAAGGTTCGACAAATAACCAGTAATAATTATGAAATTCTACCAAACTAAACTAGAATTTGGTATAAAATAAAACTTTGCATACCTTTTTCAAAAACTTGGATATCTACTTCTATCCACATCTGGAGTCTATTCTAACTAATCCTCCTTTGTACTTTAATTCTTATTTAATTCCAAATATGCCACTTTAATGTTTGTCCTTTTCAAACTTGTACCTAAAACACCGACAAACAAAACGTCGATCAGCATAAATGAATATGCCGGTATGTGGGGACAACCAAAATTTTGCAAATATGGCTAACATCTAAATATCATAATCAAGTTAATTAACAAGCCAAATTACGCTTTCAGTGTGACATATCCACCGCTTTTTCCCTAACCCTGGCATACCCACCTTGGGGTTTCTCTTATGCCAATGACTTAAGGCCACCTTCTCAATCCCGAGCTTGGTGCCTGGGGTCACCTCTCATAGTGCCCATTAGTCATTCAATAAAGACCACCTTCTCAATCTTGAACTTGGTGTCTAGGGTCACCACTCATGGTGCCCATGGGTCTTCCCTCCTGAGCTTGACCTTTTTGCATCATCCATCAGGGTGGCATGTAGGTGTGAGAATACACACTTTTATTATTATTGTGATAATCATAGTGACTTTATGATTTGCAAGTATGAACATCCAAACTGATAGGTTGCATTCAATGCGATGAATCATCCAGAAAACCTTCGGGAAACTAATGCGATTATCCATAATTAATCACATACCTGTCAGGCTAACTTGAGTGCAGAAATAATCCAACTACGTAAGAAATCCAGTAAACAAGCAAGCACACAAGATGATCCTGAAACATGCATCCAATTTTCCTATCATTGATCAGGCCATCAAGGTCTATTAAACCTAGCTCGCTTCCTAGGGTTTCTAGTCCACTTTTAGGGTTTCCATTGCAATTAGGGTTTCACTTCATTTTTACTATTTTAACCCTAATTTTATACAATTACTCATAAACCCTAATTATCTCATCTACTCCTCATGAAAGACATTAAGGTTACCTTTTAACAACGTATAACCCTAATTTCATATTAAAGGAACAATTAAAAGTCAAATAATTCTATTATGCCCCTTTTACATTAAAACTACCATTTTTATCCTTTTAATTCATGATACGATCTTTAGGCCCAATTATCATCTTTGGTTCCTTCGAGATTAACAACGCATAGTTCATTATGGTCTAGTTCACATATGAACTCTTTTATCATTAATTCTACCTTTATCCATTAGAAAACCCTAATTACCATATTAAGTGTATTTATCCACAATTAGGAACTTTTATACTCAAAATAGCTTTGAACCATCATATGTCAGCCTTATTCATGAATTTGAACAATTAAAGTCATTAAGAGTCATAATTACTAACATTAGGGTTTCAAGGCCCATTAAAGCTCATTTATGCACATGGAACCCTAAATTAATCCAATTACATGTAAAGTTTATCCTTTTTTATCTTAATGTATCTTTTTATAATTAACATGTAAATATCAACTTTAATCATCCATAAAACCCCTCTTAATACATTAATCATCTCAAAATACGATTTCTTAATCATTAATACATTAAAGTTTATAACTTTCACTATTTTTCGAATTTCAAGAGGAATTAGATTCTAAATCTATTTTTAATGGATTCCTCGCATTTTTCTGAGCAAAATTCATATTTTATATGCATTCATCCGAGCTACCAATAAAAAGATACGAATTTTGCAATATTTACTTACTTGGGCCAATCATTGAGCGCCACATCATCTCCTTCCATGCAACGTAGCTCGATTAGAAACATAATGAAAAGATGAGTCTGCCCTTACGTAAGTCATTGTTTCTTAAGCCCGCGGAGAGGCAAAACGGTCCAAAGTCATCCACTCGTCTTCAACCTCACGGAGACCTAGTGTTGCCGCCACGGCCGTGGTTGGTGTGGGTCCTCCTCCTCTTCCCTGACCCTGAAGGCCACCAGGGAGGGTTCGCCTACCTCCATCACACCTCCACGCACCTCAGGGTACCCTCAGCCTGTGGCCAAGGCAGTTGGTTCACGCTGGCCGTATCCGCAACCAACAGCCGGTCTTACAACCATGCTACTGTTGTCATGCACGGGTTAGGGCATGGTGACAATGGTAGAGCCTCTCTTTGGCAACGTGGAACATCACTCATCCATCATGACGACTCCACAGTTCCTCGCTGCCCCAGGGTTGGCACTATTCTCTATCCTAGGGTTTTCTTGCAAAGAAGAAGAAGAAGAAGAAGAAGAAGAAGATAGAGGGTTGCGTGGGATCTCTCTTGAACTCGAACCCGAGGTTCTACCCCTTATATGGGGGAGGGTATCTACGCCCTAAGATGACCATCCACGAGTTAATAAGTCCTTTTCCCAATAGGAACCCAAGTTCCTTCATTAGGAAGCAAACTTCTCTCTCCTAATTATCTTCTTAATAAACCATGTTCATTGGATATTTAGGAATTCAAAAATTCTCTTTCTTATTCTCTTTATGCTTGACTTTTAATCCATTGGCATGAATTTATATTTTCTTTTAGTAGAAAATACCTCCTTTTTAACAATACAACAAAATTCATTAATTATGCATCACATTATCCTCTTATTTTGTATTATTTGTATTTTCTCTTTCTTTTTCTCCATTGGGGCTCCTTGGACCCCAAGAAACTCTAATATTTCGAAATCTTTTTAGTGGATACTCATTATCCTTCTAGATGCATCTATATCCATTATTTCTCATTATTTTATTTATTTCTTATTAAAATAGCTCTTTTCGAGTATTTCTCTTTATCTCTCTTTTTATTTTCCTTTTTGGAATTCCTTCTAATATTAGAAACCTTATGGATACGAAAATCCACCAAAGATGACTCAATCATACCTCTTTCCACTTATTTTCCACATTTTATCATTATCTCCAATTTCTTTCTTAATAAAGAAATATTTAATTGATCTTATCTTTTCTTATTGCATTATTTTTGCAACTTTGGACTCATTGGAACCCAAGGAACCCAAGAGGCATGAAATCCACCTTTGGATAATATTCCTTTGCCTTCTAGAGGTTTCTACATCTTTCTTTTCTCCATTTCTTTAATAATGGAGTTTTCTTTGTCTTTTCCTTGTTATTGGGCCCAATAGCCAATAATGCCCATAAAACAACCAACAAGGCTATTGTAAACGAAATCCTTTTATTCAAAACAAATTATATCATTATTTGTTCAAATATCTTTAATAGGAGAAATTACATTTCTCACCAAAAGAACCAAAAAACTGGGGTTGTAACATCCTTCCCCTCTTATAGGAATTTTGCCCCCAGAATTCCACCAGTCACACAAACAAACAAGATAAGCCTTTCTTATGTCCATCATGGCTCCCATGTGGCCTCACCCTTTCCATGGTGCTTCCCAAGAACCTTCGTCATCTCATATTCTTTCATCTGAGTTCTCTCTCACCTTGGTATATCGTACCCTCATAGGTGACTCAGGACATTTCAGCCTCTCATAAAGTTGAATAGGTTCAGGGCTCAACACATGGCTTGGGTACCTCACATAGTGCTCTAGATCGGACTCATGGAACACATTATACATCATGTTATCCTGAGGGGTAAGGCTAAACATAACCATCTCCACTAATCCATCTCAAATGGACCCATGCAGCCAAGACTCAGCTCTCTTAGCTATAACTTAGAGGGGTCGGATTTCACATCACATACTCTCCCACAATGAACTGCATGTCAGTCTGCTTTGCATCAGCTCACGACTCATGTCGCCCCTGGGTTCTCTTTTATCCATTGCACGATCAAAGCAACTTCATCTGCACACACTGTGGTCCTTTTCTGACCTTTGTGAGGTCCCTTCACCAACATCATCTTAATGAAGTGGTGACCGACACAACCTCCCTTACAGAGCTCCTTTACATCCCGATACTAGCTATGGTGGTTATCATCACATCTTGTAGAGGACAAGAACTATCTCTATGTTTCACCCTGAACAAGAACACATGCTCTTATCAGACCCTCTAGTCTGGATTATACTAACCATTAGTTAGGGGTGATAAACTGTACTAACATCGAGTTCTTCATGTACCTACTTACACCACATGGAAGTGAATCTTTAGGTTATACTCAAGAACTTTTGAACTCACATCATGGTGTAGTTGAACCATCTCTTTCTCATATGTAGTTCAATCAGATCCGTCCCATGACAACATTCTTTCTTTCTCATGTCATCTAGGTAAGGCGATCTACCATAACCCATATTGCATCTTAACCTTCCTTGGTCTAGGGGAGACTTACCACAACAACCATAGTGATGAACTCCCATTTCCTCTCGAGGACTCTTTATCATCTAGACCAACTCATTGGGTTACTGGTGTTCATCCTTCACCTCCTGGCTTGCATGGTGACAAGCCACGTGCAACTTCATCTTAAGCATCCAAAGTACTACTGTCACTTACTATCTTAGTAGTACCACGGTGTATGATGATCTTAAAATCATGATCTCCTGTATGTCATGATTCCTCAAGATTGATTCCTCGGAAACCCTAAACCACTCTAGTCGTGTTTCATCACCTTCTTTTCCAAAGAAGTGCATCTGAGGTTCTACAACCATCCTTTTATTGCATCAAGGCCTAGGCTGGCTAACCAAACAACTACTAACTTAATCAACAATCTCGTTACATCTGAGTGTTAGCCAAACATATCTCCTTTTTCAAACTTAGGGTTAACCTAAAACCTCTTCTAGCCTCTAGCTAAACTAGGTAGTTGTATCTCAACCAGAGCATCCATTACTACCTCACATCCTTAGGTGTTAGGTAATGTTGAAGACACACACCTCCATGTATTCCACGTATCATCTCATCTCGGACTCAACAAGAAAACTTAGAGCTCATCTTCTTGGTTATCAAACTCAACCTTGTATGACTCGCAAATTCCACATAGCTCATGATACAAGCATCTTCATAAGATGACTACCTTAGTTCTCTTGATGTTTGTAAACCATCCACATATCGTTTACTCCACAAGGGTATGTTATCATCTCTGTCTTCATACCTCATAGCAACGTTCCAACTCCCATCATCTTTATTCTTGGTGTATGGCATGCGTACTGTCCTATCTCTCACTCCCATAACAAGAGGAAATAAGCATTTGGCGGCCGTCCAAACACAAGTTCTTCCTGTTCCAAGAGTAGAGATGGTACATCCCACATTTCCAGTACACCTTCAAATCTAAGTTGAAATGTGCAACATACGTCTCTACATTGTGATCATCTTGATATCAAGGTTACTTCCATGGAAAATTGGTCTCGAACCTACTTGGGTCACCACACAATCCTTGGTCATCTCCTCTAGGTCTATAGGGTACCGACACTTTTGGGGTCATCCCTCTTCCTTTATGCATCCAGAGTGTGCCCTCCTCATCTGCCCTTTGGGTCCGATGAGTTCATGAAGGTGATCAATCTCCTAACCCATGAACCTCATACAATGATAGTTGTTACCTCTTGACCCTATGGTCATGTGTACTAGGGAATCAGGAAACTCCTACTTCCATCGGTCTTATCCCTACCTGACCCTAGGATAGACTTAGGATTCTAACATAGTACATGTCCAACTTAGAACCTTACCCAAGCCTTCATCATCTCTCTCTGCATTCCTGGGCTGACTTTCATCCTTTCATAGGGGTCATGGTGACCTGCCTACCTTGGTCAGGCTCCATACCGGTTACCTCCATGGTAACACATCCACATGCACTTAGAGATGGTTATCTATGGGTCTACAAGTTCATTCTCATACTATGTACTTTTCACTTAGCTTCTCGAGATCCTACGAGACCTTTTTAGGTTACCTCAAAACCAACAAAACTGGTATACACCCTACAAAAGGGTCCCTCTCCCAGGATGGGAGGAAACTATCTCTTAATAGCAACAAAGGTCACAAACGTCCTTATGTCTAGGGTTTACATCCACCTGAGCATGCTTAACCCAAGCATGCTACTAAGGCACAAGAAGACCACCTACTAAACCATGCTAGGTCATACTTGTTCTCATTCCTCAACATTGGATCAAGATCATACCTTCCCATGTCACCAACTTAGCTGTGAGGGGTTCATTAAACATACCTTAGACTTAAGGGGTTTCCCTTTCCTCTCAACATGAGGAGTGTCATGCTCGAATCTATAGAAACTCAAATCTCATCATGAGCATCAGGTACACCACTTCCCTCTTAGGTCTAAGAACCCTAGGTTCATTTTTTGGATGTCCAACTGCATGCTCAACCTATTAACCACAAACCAAGCATGTACAAGGTATGACATGCACTTCCCATGATCCTTCTATTTGAACAACACTTCAGAGTGGAGTCCTCCTCAAGGACAACCAACTAAGTGTAAGGCCTCACAACTTGTTACTAAGCCTCTTCGTGGTCTAAGGAACTCTTTTTCCCATCTCAGAAGGTAAACAACTATACCATAGGCACATAGGTACTAGAAGCCTCATCCTCTCTCTAGGGTTTGGTTCCTCTAAAGGCAACCAAGATATCATCAACCTCCAGGGATCAAGCATGAGGCAACCGCTATCATCCACTTAGGTCGCATCATTCTTAACTCCCCATTGTTCCTCATATCTCAGAGTCTAAGCTTCCAACCTTCTTGCTTGGGTCCTGCTCTCTCTCTCTAGAGCTAACCCTACAAACAACCTTACTACTAGAGGTCCTCTCTCCATGAAGGATCAAGCTCACAAGCGTACCCCTACATGGGTGAAGCCTATGTTCAAACTTATGTTTGCTCAAGATTATCCATAGCCCTTTATGCTTATCTCATAAGCTATCCAACATACTCTCCTGGATAGGGTTTCAACCTACTGCCCGCACTACTGACGTACTCTAGGTGCATGTTATTCCCTACTCGCATAAGCTCGTAGGGTTTCTATAGGTTCTTCACTAACCTCATCATTGAAGGAGCTATCCTTCACTCCAACATGCACGGCCCTTTCCCGGGTTGGGTCGTCAAAGGTACTAGGTCATCCATCCTCAAATGGCTCATATCGTCATGGGCATCCAAAAGCATGTCCACCCACACACCTGGTCTATCATGACATCTAACTCATCGTGTTATCTCTCTCTCTAACCACCACTTAGGGTTAGGGTTAGCATCATCCTCATAGGATGTGCTAGGTCTCTACTTATAATGGAGGTCTCTACTTCCAAGACTAACTTCCTCTACTCATCCTCCTGACAAGAAGGTCTAGCCTCAGGTCTCTCCTGAGGGCATGACAACATATGTCATACGACCTAAGCATGTATCTATTCTTTAGTTTATGCTTAAACTATTAAGCTTATGTCCATGACATCTTATTTACATGCTTTTCATTAATTTGGGGGAGGATTCCTTAAACCTTATCAACTTTACCCATACCTCAAGAGGGTGAGGAAAAGAGAGAAAACCCTAATCCTTAAAATCCTTAATAGCATTTGAGTTGAGAAGGGATGAACAAGATGAAAGAGTCCTAAAGGTATCTTATTTCGAGTCAAATCCTGAGACATTGGCCAGGAAGTCACACCAATCCGGGAGTCCTCGTATTCTGACTAGAGGTGCAGAAGAAAATATTGCCAGCCCCCAGACGTGATCCTTTTCTAGACACATTTATCTTTCAGAAAATCCTCTAATAACTCCCTTGGGTTCTACATAGTTTGTAAAATTTAATAATTACTAAAGATTAAATGAGTAACCAATGCTCTGATACCAAATTGTAACGACCCGCCTCCCGATAACCCCCAATTAAGGGAGACCAAAAGGTCAGAGACATTAACCCAATTAACATGATCAAAGGTACGACAAATAATTAGTAATAATTATGAAATTCTACCAAACTAAACTGAAATATGGTATAAAATAAAACTTTGCATACCTTTTTCAAAAACTTGGATATCTACTTCTATCCACATCTAGAGTCTATTCTAACTAATCCTCCTTTGTACTTTAATTCTTATTTAATTCCACATATGCCACTTTACTATTTGTCCTTTTCAAACTTGTACCTAAAATGCCGACAAACAAAACGTCGGTCATCATAAATGAATAACTCGGTATATGGGGACAACTAAAATTTCACAAATATGGCTAACAATCTAAATATCACAATCAAGTTAATTAACAAGCCAAATTACGCTTTTAGTGTGACATTCTCCACTGCTTTTGCCCTAACCCTGGCACACCCACCTTAGGGTTTCTCTTATGCCAATGACTTAAGGCCACCTTCTCAATCATGAGCTCGGTGCCTGGGGTCACCTCTCATAGTGACCATTAGTCATTCAATAAAGACCACCTTCTCAATCCCGAGCTTAGTGTCTGGGGTCACCACTCATGGTGCCCATGGGTCTTCCCTCTTGGGCTTGACCTTTTTGCATCATCCATCAGGGTGGCATGTAGGTGCAAGAATACACACTTTTATTATTATTGTGATAATCATATTGACTTTATGATTTGCAAGTATGAACATCCAAACTGATAGGTTGCATTCAATGCGATGAATCATCCGGAAAACCTTCGGGAAACTGACGCGATTAACCATAATTAACCACATACCTGTCAGGTTGACTTGAGTGCAGAAATAATCCAACTAAGCAAGAAATCTAGTAAACAAGCAAGCACACAAGATGATCCTAAAACATGCATCCAATTTTCCTATCATTGATCAGGCCATCAAGGTCTATTAAACCTAGCTCGCTTCCTAGGGTTTCTAATCCACTTTTAGGGTTTCCATTGCAATTAGGGTTTCACTTCATTTTTACTATTTTAACCCTAATTTTATACAATTACTCACAAACCCTAATGATCCCATTTATTCCTCATGAAAGATATTAAGGTTACCTTTTAACAACATATAACCCCAATTTCGGATTAAAGGCACAATTAAAAGTCAAATAAGTCTATTATGCCCCTTTTACATTAAAACTACCATTTTTATCCTTTTAATTCATGATACGATCTTTAGGCCCAATTATCATCTTTGGATCCTTCCGGATTAACAACTCATAGTTCATTATGGTCTAGTTCACATATGAACTCTTTTATCATTAATTCTACCTTTATCCATTAGAAAACCCTAATTACCATATTAAGTGTATTTATCCACAATTAGGAACGTTTATACTCAAAATAGCTTTGAACCATCATATCTCAGCCTTATTCATGAACTAGAACAATTAAAGTCATTAAGAGTCATAATTACTAACATTAGGGTTTCAAGGCCCATTAAAGCTCATTTATGCATATGGAACCCTAAATTAATCCAATTATGTGTAAAGTTCATCATTTTTTATCTTAATGTATCTTTGTATAATTAATAGGTTAATATCAACTTTAATCATTCATAAAACCCCTCTTAATACATTAATCATCTCAAAATAGGGTTTCTTAATCATTAATACATTAAAGTTGATAACTTTCATTATTTTTCGAATTACAAGAGGAATTAGCTTCTAAATCTATATTTAGTGGATTCCTCGCATTTTTCTGAGCAAAATTCATATTTTATAGGCATTCATCCGAGCTACCAATAAAAAGATACGAATTTTGCAATATTTACTTACTTGGGCCAATCATTGAGCGCCACGTCATCTCCTTCCATGCAACATAACTTGATTAGAAACATAACAAAAATATGAGTTTTCCCTCACGTAAGTCATTGTTTTGTCAGCCCGCGGAGTGGCAAAACGGTCCAAAGTCATCCACCCGTCTTCAACCTCGCGGAGACCTAGCGCTGCCGCCACGACCGTGGTTGGCACGGGTCCTCCTCCTCTTCCCTGACCTCGACGGCCACCAGGGAGGGTTCGCCTACCTCCGTCACACCTCCACGCACCTCAGGGTACCCTCAACCTACATCCAAGGCAGCTGGTTCACGTTGGCCGTATCCGCAACCAACAGCCGGTCTTGCAGCTGTGCTGCTATTGTCATGCATGGGCTAGGGCATGGTGACGATGGCAGAGCCTCTCTTTGGCAACATGGAACATAACTCATCCATTGTGATGACTCCATGGTTCCTTGCTGCCCCAGGGTTGGCGCTATTCTCTATCCTAGGGTTTGCTTGCGAAGAAGAAGAAGAAGAAGAAGAAGAAGAAGAAGAAGAGAGAGGGTTGTGTGGGATCTCTCTTGAACTCGAACCTGAGGTTCTATCCTTTATATAGGGGAGGGTATCCACGCCCTAAGATGACCATCGACGAGTTAATAAGTCCTTTTCTCAATAGGAACCCAAGTTCCTTCATTAGGAAGCAAACTTCTCTCTCCTAATTATCTTCTTAATAAACCATGTTCATTGGATATTTAGGAATTCGAAAATTCTCTTTCTTATTCTCTTTATGCTTGACTTTTAATCCATTGGCATGAATTTATATTTTATTTTAGTAGAAAATAACTCCTTTTTATCAATGCCACAAAATTCATTACTTATGCATCACATTATCCTCTTATTTTGTATTATTTGTATTTTCTCTTTCTTTTTCTCCATTGGGGCTCCTTGGACCCCAAGAAACTCTAATATTTCGAAATCCTTTTTAGTGGTTACTCATTATCCTTCTAGATGCAGTTATATCCATTATTTCTCATTATCTTATTTATTTCTTATTAAAATATCTCTTTTTGAGGATTTCTCTTTATCTCTCTTTTTATTTTCCTTTTTGGAATTCCTTCTAATATTAGAAACCTTATGGATACGAAAATCCACCAAAGATGACTCAATCATACCTCTTTCCACTTATTTTCTACATTTTATCATTATCTCCAATTTCTTTCTTAATAAAGAAATATTTAATTGATCTTTTCTTTTCTTATTGCATTATTTTTGCAACTTTGGACTCCTTGGAACCCAAGAGGCACAAAATCCACCTTTGGATAATATTCCTTTGCCTTCTAGAGGTTTCTACATCTTTCTTTTCTCCATTTCTTTAATAATGGAGTTTCCTTTGTCTTTTCCTTGTTATTGGACCCAATAGACAATAAAGCCCACAAAACAACCAACAAGGCTATTGTAAATGAAATCCTTTTATTCAAAACAAATTATATCATTATTTGTTCAAATATCTTTAATAGGAGAAATTACATTTCTCACCAAAAGAACCCAAAAATTGGGGTTGTAACAACAAACCACCTATGAAGTCATTGATGTGTGCTCTAAAAAGAGTCACCATCTAACCCTAGACATCCCTTGATTAACAACACAAAAAGTTCCATTGAGAGTATGGTAAAACCCACAAGCGATTGTTTATTTAAAATAGGCATTCAGTAAATGACCTTATTAAGTTGATCTCATAAAGGAAACCATTTAAATCACTTTATTAGGACCAACATATTACATTTAGGCATTATTCCAATTTATTGGGTGAAGAAACATTAGATCTTAACCATTAGGTCAAAATCATATATTAAAACCATCAATTGGAGTATAGGTCCGACCATTGCATCAAATGACCCAAGAAACCATTGGTTTAAGGCTTAATTGATGATACTTCTACATGCTTAACTTACCATAGGTTGTGGATACCTGATCAACCATCACTAGTGACCGTTAAGTCACCATAGGTTGTTAGATCAGCACTATATTTATTAATCACCATCGAATATCTAGCTAATGTCACCATTGATTGATAGCATCATTAGGGTACTTAGTTGTTGATCATTAAGCTTATAATTAGTACAAAACATGATCTAAGGGGTGAACGTCAGTTGACACCCTTGGTCACCACCATCATTTGTCATGAAGACAACACCATAGGGTTGTTGCAATGGTACCATCATCAGGTCATGGGTTTATAGAACAAATCAGCTTAAAACCCTAAAATTGACCATTGGTTGATAGGTGCTTAGCACCATAGGTTGTCAAACCAACCTGATACAAGTCATATTATACCTTAGTAAGAACGTACCCATGAATATAGGTTCATCTAGAACTGAAATCAGAATAGAGAACATTATAAAAATCAAAATCCAAGTCAAGCATAGCTTTTTAGTGCATGGATCATCATTTTCAAGCAAGAACATGAGCTAGAAAGCTTATGGTAAGCAATAAACGTAGAGCAAGTTATAAAAACTGACTCTAATTATAAGATAAACTCCCAAAAAGAAGAAAAAATGAGCAAGTAGGGTAGGAAATCCAAGCATAAGTTGTGAACTTGTCCATCTAGCACCTTTCTTCATCAAGTGAGCAAACCCTAAGCATAAGGAGCAAGAAAGGTTGGGTTTTAGACCTTTAGAGTAATTTCTACCATGGAACAGAAAGGTTCCTACCTGGAGAAAGGTAGGAGGAAGGATAACAAAGAAATAAATGGAGGAAAGAAGGGGATTCTTACTCTTTTAGGTCAGGATCACTAGAAGGAAGCTTTTCAAACCCTAGAAGGAAGTCAATTGCAACCCTAGATTCTTTTTCCAAGAAGATCCCCTCTTTCTTCTTCCTTGGATAAGAAATTTTTAGAAGAACAGAGGTAGAACGAGTTTCATAGAAGGAGGGAAGTGGTGGAGAGAAAATGGCTCGTTTGGGTGCTTAGGGATAAGTATATGAAACTTTAAGATAAAGAAAAAGAAAAAGTTTAAGTTTTAGTATCTTTCTAAGTGTCCATGACCTTAAACTATTAAGAATATACAATCACACACAAAAGTAGCTCTCCCACCATCTATAGAGACATGATTATCCCTCATTTCTTGAATTTTCAAGAAAAAAATAATTCATTAGTTGATAGCTATTAAAGGTAGCTCATCAATGAAGGGGTAAACCCTAAAATACCCTTGAGGAAAGCACCTTCAAACCAAGGTTTAAATAGGAGCCCCATGGCTCAAAAAGCTCAATACTGATGATAGAATATCCAAGGAACATAATGCAAGTGATAAATTGCAAAGAAAACATCTCAATTGGGTAAATTGCATAAAAGTCCAAAATGTGCATAAAATTGCATAACTTGCTTAAACAATGTCCAAATTGGACCAAATTTGAAACTTAAGCTTGTATTATGATTTCAAAGCATATAAAAAGGTTATATTAGGGTTATAAAAATTAAATTATGATAATTAATCTTGTTCAACACTTTAAGCAAGGTTAGGGGTCTCACACAAATCATTTTATCGTATGTATGAATGTATGAGACTTGAAAATTTATTGGAATCTACAATGTTGTGTTTTTTGCTTCCTCATCCTAAATGTATATACAATGATATGTGTTTTGGAAGGTCAAAAGATCATTTTTCTCTGACATGTTGGCATATGAGAAAAAAAGAGCATAATGTACTATGCACTGAGCAAAATATCATTTCTCTCCTACATGTGGACACAATGAGATAAAAACAAAGAAATCAAGTGCATATATTCATGTCAATGATGTTTATCTTGCTAGTATCAATTCACGAATTATGTTGATTGATTATAGATTATCCATGTTGCTATTAGTTGGATACATACTACATATTGCATCAAGAAATCTGTGTTTTTTTCCCAGGACAAAGATATATGTATACATATATAATGTAAATAACATCAAATCTAGGCATTTGGGTTTTTGGGCCTAGGTGTACCTCCACCCGTACCCGGTCCAAATAAAATATGAGTTTAAATTTTAGGCCCGGTCCACTTATATTATAAATTGGGTTTGGGTCTGGATCGGGTTATGCGGGTTGGGTTGTGGGCCAGATCAGGGAGGCCTGACCTGATGCTCATCCCTAAATATAAGCACCTATTTAACATAATTAAGTATGATTAGGCATTAAGGCTGGTCAGGGGTCTTACACTTATACTAGAAATGGTGGTTGTTGTATCATGTAGTAGATATCTTTAGTACATCTTGTTGAATGTAGTTTCTTTTCTAAGATATGATAAGAATTTCTTTGATACACGGTCTATAATGGTTCTTGTCTATTATTGTTACAATTATCATGTTTGTGACACCATCGATTGAAAATAAATACCTGGCTTCCGCTCATGTGATATGAAAATTGGGGTGTTACATGACGTGTCAAGATATTGACACACTGTATTGTTTGGCGCAACAAAATATTAGGAAGTTAGAGAAACACTATGTTAAGTACATCATAGGAATCTACACATCAGATTGCAACAAAATGCCATGTATGAATAGTGACACCTCATGTGAGGTGGCGTAATAGCAGTTTAAGGAAAAAATAAGAACCTGAGGATGTGGTGAACCCTATGGAAATGAGATATGTTGGAGAGATCTAATTTATCAACTAAAAAGTAGCCAAAGATCCACAATAGTTCGTCATATATGACCACAAAAAGAATGCCATATGGATTTTAGAAAAAAAAAGTCTTCGGAGCATAAGATTGTTGGAGAAGCCGCAAACAATTTCCTTAGAAAGGATATTAGATCTCCCTAGGTGTGATGAGAAATTGTGGATAAGAAAGGATATGATGTAAAATAATAGGAGAAGAGATGAAAATGTCTTATTGGAGTGGAGGGGCTCCTAATATGGCTATATGTCATGTTTTGATACCATGTTGAAAGTAGCCATCTTTCCATATCACTGAATAGGTAAAACCCTCTCCTATAAATAGGAGGGAAAATAGGGAAGAAAACAAAAACCCTAATGGGCCTACACTTAGCCCCATATTACATGAGACTTAAGTAAGAGGGAATACAAAGGTAAACATGTATAAGGAGAATATAATATCTAAATATAAATGTATCTCAATGCATATCAAAATACAAAAAAAAATTATTGTCACTAAATTTGCATCGTCCTACTACCCAAATTTCTTCTACCTTCTCCCTCTTCTTTCCTTTCTACAACAAGGGTGCACACTTTCCCTTCCTCCAATTTACCTCTCTCCTCCATCTCAACTCTTGATTATTTCTCCTACATATCCCTCTTACTTTTCTGATTCAATTAAACCCAAACTTTTAAGGATTTTGACACCTACTACCCTTTATCCGCCATGGCCCTCTTGGCTGGCACATAGAATTTTTCATTTGGTTCCCCTATATAACATGGATTGACATCCATACTCAAGCCTTGTGGAAAAACAAACAAACTACATAAAAACAACCCACCCTAAAGTATCTAATTAGACCCCTACTTAAGTTCCAATACTCGAACTTCTTGGGTTGGACATCAAAGTTTGTCAGGTCACTTCTAGATCTTTGAACCTCATATAAATGTTCCAGAATTCCTCCATGATGTCAGATGAAGCTTTCAGGGCCTTAAATTTTAATCTATTGAGGATACGATGTCAATGCCTCTTTTACTCTTCCGTTCTCAGTCATGTGATCCCTAAGATCTAATGCCCTGGTATAGTTTGGTTTGGCCTTCAATTTCTAATTTCCATTAGTCTCACTAGACCTTGTGGATTGGATCATTGTAGGAAAATAACTCTTTATTCATATACCCTTTCCCCTATCCCCTAGGATCCAAACACCATATTGCTCTGTTCGATGGTTTCAACAGGTTAGGGAGGAAGATAGGTGTTAGTGGTTTTATGGATATACCCATGGGAATAGTTGTCCTGGTTGAAACAACATTATGGATAGTTTGTTCTTTTCACCTAGATTTATGATTTGAATGGTTCAAGTTAGAGCCACAAGCTTACTAGTTCTCTTATCTCGCAAATTTTTCTCGCAAATCAAGTTGTGGGGGCTATTAGTATTTCTAACATTTTTTTATAAAATTAGTAATTTTATATTAACTAGGAAAATTCATAATGAACTATTGTTAAGTCCTAAAGAAATAATAAAACATGATTTAGAGTTTTTCATTTTTATTCTACATTGCATATCATTTTAATGCCCAATTCAGATATATAAAAATATGATTTTATGGATTTTTCTAATTGGTTAGAATTTCTAAAATTCATATCTCATAATAAATAAGTCCTAAAAATAAAGTAAAATATGATATGAAATTACGAAAGTAAAATTTACATGGTAGTGTGTTTTACTGACTAATAACAAAAGGGTGATTTTTAAGGTTTATGCAATAGAACTTAACCCTAATTTCATATATAAATGTAATAGGCAACTTTTGACCCAGATATGGAACTAGGATTGAACTTGGATATGTCTAGATTTAATCTAAGGTATGTTGCATCCCTGTTAATCATTGAGAAATCACCTATATATCTCTCTCTCTCTTTCTACTTGTCCTATGGGCATATTACCCTATACAATCCTACCTCTTCTGAGGTGTTGAATTGTTTGAGTAGTTATAAGTTGATATGGTTCTTTGGATCATGTTTATATATTGAATACACTTGTTGACTCTAAAGTTATATTATATTCATCCTATTTAATCTTGTAACCTATTTTGTAGATCTGGAAAAATATTGACACCACTTGCGAAATGAAATCTTATTTTCTAGCGAGATGGTCTCTTGTAGTTTTATGGTTCACCATTATTGTGAAAATGATTATATACTTGTACCCTAGGCGATAATTGTTGGATGTTCTCATCCTATTATTTGAGGCTAAATAAACATATTTCTTGCCATCTAAACTTTTTCATGGATTAGACTTATTTTATTTCTAGTATAGTTCCATGAGCACAACCTTATATAAGACGTGCTTATTCAGCCCAGTGTGTGCTTTTCCACCCACTTTTTGGTTGAGATCCTATGGCGTCCTTATCCTACATAAATCATCTTAACCTAATATTTTTTACATGCAATGTTTATGAATTGTGATATTATTAGTGTGAAATTGTTTAAGGAAGCAAACCTTTTAATGATTATCTTCTTTACTTTATTTCTCTTTGATATCCATTTAGATGTTTGACGTGTATTTACTACGCGCTAAAAACGCAAGTGTACGCGTCGAGTAGTACAGGCCTTGTGAGGCCCAAGTCGAACACAGGGATACTCGGAAATGTTGGAGACTCCTACTAACTATTTGCGATCAGCTAAGATGAATAACAAATTGGGGTTGTTGAATAAAATTAAAAGAAAATAAAAATAAAACAAAGCAAACAATCGATTAAAGGTTAATTTAATCAATTCAAAAGGATATCTTTAGGATTGCGGTTTCACCGCGGGTTTTCATTGTATTAGGTTTTATATAATGCCTCAATCTTCTCTCTCTATCCGGGTAATGGCCTGAAAACAGAATTGCCCACTATCTTGGTACAATTCACTATCTAGGTTTAGGTCGGTTCCACTGTCGTAGTAACCTATACCCTAAACTAGATGCATTATGAACGATCTCTCAGTATCCACCATTAATTTTACACCACCTTGGTCAAGGGATTTTTCGATTAATGTAGATTTCATCTCTTTTCAACCGTTAATCCTTCTTTCAAAGTGATTAAGAGCATTAGGTTATTATTATGGTGATCAAGCATAACAATATATGGAGAAAACGAAACTATACCATGGATTTAAGAGAGAAAATATGAATTACTATTATAAAACTGTCATACACTGAATCCCCGGGCTACTCCCGGTCCTAAAGATGAAGGGGATTAGCCCCGCATGGTCATCTCACACAAGTACAAGGTAGAGATAGGGGAAATCATGTGAAAAATGTGGAATGAAAGGGAAAACCCCTAAACGGAGAAGAATCGGTTGATCCTTTGCGTAGAACACGTGCTCTCCCGCCTTTCGGTGGTGAAATCCGTCTTCTGCGGCGTCCGGATTGACTGTTATGAACTTCTAGCTTCCGTTCTCCTCTCTCCCGCTCCTCGGTGCTCGTGCAATGGCTAATCAGCTCCCCCTTTCGGCTGGGCGGCCGTCATTAGGTATATCTCGGTCATTAGGTCACTAATTAACCATAGTCGTCCGATTGAGATCATTAGAAAGCAAACTCATATCCTACGGCGTCGATACCATCGACGCGAGTCGATGGTATCAACCCGCTACAGTAGCGGCTGGCTGCAAACCCTTCCTTTGTCGCGCCCGACATCATCTCGATACCATCGACTCGGGTCGATGGTATCGACTTCCTTTAGGTGTCGGTTTTTGTCGTTTTGCGACGTTGTAGCCTCCATGTGTCGATGGTATCGACTTGGTGTCGATACTATCGACTGCTTCCTCACCAGAAACCTGATGGTATCTCGATACCATCGACATCCCTGTCGATAGTATCGACGCTTTGCTGCTCCTTCCGGCTGGCAACCTGTGACCATGTCGATGGTATCGACTTCCGTCGATGGTATCGACAGAAGCAAATACTCGTTTGTCCTGAAATTCAAAGACAAGATCACATCAATTCACACAAATAATAATAATTTGACAATTAATGCTCAAAATGATGAAATAAAGGGGATTTGACATAAAATAGTGGCAAAGACCAAATTGGATGAATTATGCGATATTAACCATAGAAATGAATAATTAAAGCATAAAACACATATAAAACAGGTCTATAAATGTGAATCAAAATCATCGCATCAAACTCCCCTAAGCTTGAACGTTGCTCGCCCTCGAGCAACTAATCCTTAGAATAGAATTGCCAATGTCAACTGAAGAACAACACATCACAACCATCATCTAAATGACTCCCACCGGACATTCACATACCGGCCCTCTCTAACCACAGAATGGTAATTACCCTGCAGGCGACATTAATCATCCATAAGAGAAATTGACCTCAAAACTGATGAACACTATCACATAAGGCAGTTAACATAATAAAAATCACCAGTTCAGACTTGGTGCATCTTGTGATCTCCTAAACTACGTTGCTCGCCCTAGCTACCATCTACATGGAAGCAGTTCTCCTGATATACATTAATGAGGAGAAATTCACGGTGACCTACCAATCTGAGCAACAGGTGGATGAAATGGGTGGCTCATGGAAGAAAGTGGAAGTATTGTACTGTTTCAACATGCATAAAACAAAAATGCCCTAAATGATGCAAATGCACATGAGAAATGCCCTAATGTCTAAGATTAGGTGGAATGATGCATGCACTAACCATCCCTTTCAAAATGAGATGGATATCGAGTTAAGTTACATCATGTACTCAATTATCCTGAAATGCAGGTGATATTACGTTCCTTTCTCCTTCTTATTCTACTTTCTTCTAAATAACTCTTTTTTTTCATTGTGCAGATTTTTCAGATTTCTTTTCTTTTTCTTTCTTCTTTTCCAACCCTTATATCCATAATTGCTTAAAGATAATTACATTGGGCTAATTTTTCTTCATACTCAGAAATTTGCACTAATTAGAAGGTATGGAACAATTTAATTCACCATTGGAGAAAATTTGAGATACATGATATACTTTATGCATGAAAATTATGAATGCAACTACATGGCATGCACCTAAGGGTAATGTGCATGTATCACTATTCTAATTTTTTCTTCTTTCTTTTTACGCAGAATCGTATAGACAATTGCAATGCAAGTCCTATATAGATGCTATGCAAGCAAAAAGAGTTAAAACTGCACTTTACTTCCAATTCTTGGGTGGAGTATGTAAAAATGAAGAGGTGGAAAGATCACAAGACTAGGTGACTGAACCTTAGAAAGATATTATGTGTCCCTCCTTACTGACCTGTGTAGTAGTTTAAGGGTTTCTCTCTCCTACTTCCAATTAAAATCACATTACCATTTGGTCAGATTAGGCTCAAACAAACATTTTCGTCCACTTTCCTGAATCATTAGGAGTACAGTTGTGAAATTTTGTTTTAAAGTTGACAAAACCAATCATTTTCGTAGGATATGTGCCCAAGGTTAAACAAGACAAGCTTTGCACATGTACAAATTTTTTTAAATTCCCTTGATTTTTCCCATGCACAAATAATGAGATGACAAAAACTTTATGACATCCATGATTACACTAGATAGCATGTGGATCCTACAAAAACTAAAAATGCAAGAAAACAAATAACAAGAACAAAAGCAATAATGCTAAAAACTAAAAACAATAAAAGATAAAGCTGTTCCAACTACCCCCCTAAGCTTGAATTTGACTATGGCCTCATAGTCAAAAACAAACTTAAAGATTGGAACAGTGATACCGGATCATTCTTGTGGTGGTGGAGGCGGGTATTGTGGCGTCGTGGGGTCCGGATTTGTTCTGGATGACACTTGGCGCAAGCGGAGGAAGAAATCGTTGAAGATGTGACTTCATTTGACCAATAACCCCGTCTTGAATAAATGACACCGACACTGCTGTGTGCCCATCGATACCATCGACGCGAGTTGATGGTATCGACTCGCTGATTAGGGCAACTGCCTCGCGAGTCCGGCCACCGCCTTTTTCACTTGAAAATGTCGATACCATCGACACACCCATCGATGGTATCGACTCCACTGAGTCGATTTCTTCTGAAAATCTCCAGAGATCTCGATGGTATCGAGTGGCATGTCGATACCGTCAACTTTGATATTGCGATCTGCCTGTAGGTAGGTCGATACCATCGACGAGGCCGTCGATGGTATCGACGCAGAGCAAAATCTGCAGTCGTCAACTTGTAACCCGGTCGATACCATCGACCAGTGTGTCGATGGTATTGACTCTGCCTCAGCTTGCACATCAAACAAACTGATCACGATATCTTTTTTATACTAAAAACTAATTAAAAACAAATTAAACTACGAATGTAAACAAACTATCCTACTGTACCGATGGTTGGGTTGCCTCCCAACAAGCGCCCTTATTTAACGTCTTAGGCTAGACGACTTGAAGCTCATCATCCTGGCACTTTGGGGCATGTGCTTAGAGGATCGTGCGGTAATTTGAATTCAACTCGATCTCCTCCAATTCCCAAGGTCAATGTACCTCTCCCTAAGGCAGTCACGACATCCTCCGTTGCTTGAAAAGGTCTTCCTAGAAGAATTTCATAGCTTTGGAGCGGTGTCATATCCATGACAACAAAATCCACCAGGAATATAAATCGATCCACTTTGACGAGAACATCTTCACATACTCCATATGGTCTCACTAAAGACCCATCCGCCAATTCAATTGTCGCGGCCGACTTCTTGATTTCTTTTAACCCAAGTTTCTGAAATGTCGCCAGAGGCATGAGATTTATGTTGGCGCCTGAATCACATTGCGCTTTAGGAAAATGTTGATCACCTATCGAGCATGGAATGTAGAAACCTCCTGGGTCTTTTCTCTTCTTTGGCGAACTCCTGTGAATCATAGAACTCACCGTCTCATTCATCCGACAAATATCATCGTCTTTTATCTGCCTCTTCTTATTGATGATTTCTTTGATGAACCTCCCATAGGCGGGAACCTTCTCAATCATCTCCACTAATGGAATATTGATGTGGAGTTTTCAGAATATTTCCAAGAATTTCCTAAAATGACGATGCTCTTTCTTTGGCCCTGGATTTCCTGGACTTGACACAACTGCTGCACTCACACGCCTGTGAGGTGGCACATATGAGCTTTTCGGGGCCAACTCCCCTAAGCTTACTTCAATCACTCCCTCTGACGTGGGCTTTGGCGAGACATCATCAACAGTAATAGCTTGTTGTGGTTCCTCTCTCGCATTAGATGTTTTCACATGTGCACAAACAGCCTTCAATTGTTCTTCTTGCCTAGATGGAGATGCAATATTCATAACTGGCTGAGATTTCCTGAAGAAAGTGGTTCCGCCTGCTAGTCCATAATAGGTGTGAGGGTACGGTATTTCCGGTGTCACCTCTGTACTAAAAGTCAATTTGCTTTGATCCTTTGTCTCTGGCACCTGGGATTCCTCCTCATTGCTTACCATAGATATGTACTTGACCTGATGGTGTGCTTGGGCCACGTTTGCATTCTCGGCCGGTTTCTATTGATTGGCGTGCTTGATGGCCGCCACTTCACTGGAAATATGTACCACAGTGGTTTCTAATGCTCGCATCTGTGCTCCATGGCTTTGTAGCGTCTGCCCAAATTTGGTTAGAATATCACCTTGAGATTGTAGTTGTTTACCAAACATAGCCATCATCTCCTGATTTTGCTGCACCATTTGACTAAGTAATTTAGTGTTCTTGTCCTCCGCTCTAGGTTGTGGCTTGGCATCTGGATCTTACAGAAAATTATTCGGATCCTTCCATGAGAACTTTTTGTCCTTTCTCCATGCATAGTCATTGTTTTTATAGCCCTATTGTTGCATGAATTTAACTTGGGCTTCCTCATCCTCCGATGCATCTTCCTTAGCTAGCAACTTCTTGGCTAGAATATCTAACTTGTCGTTCAGCTCCTTAATTACTTTGGATTCACCTGCAACTCTGACTTGCTCCACAACACCTCTATCACCCCATGACTGTTTCCTAGCCATGTTCTTTAATATCTCCCAACATCTGGTATCTGTATTATTCAGAAAGAATCCCAACCCAGCTGAATCCAAATTACTCCTATCGTGCTCGGAGAGAGAAAAATAGAAGATCTTCACCTGTGTTTCTTTATCCAGCCCGTGATGTGGGCACCTCCTCAGCATGACCTGAAATCTCTCCCAGGTCTCCGAATATGTTTCACCGGCATGTTGAGTAAAGTTGTGAATCTTTCTGATCATGTCATTGGTCTTCTCAAGAGGGAAGAACCTCTCAAAGAAGACCTCCACCATATGGTCCCAAGACTCCACAAATTCGTCATCTAGGTTATGTAGCCATTCTCATGCAACTCCCGCTAGTGAACTCGGGAAGAGCTTCAAGTAGAGCGCAGTCTGCGGAAATCTGTCAATTTTCAACATATCGTAGTTCTCCACGAATTGACTCAGGTGCGCGACAGGATCCTCATTCTTTAAACCATGGAAAGCGTTAGACTTCACCAAATTGATTAGAGCCAGATCAATCTTATATGTCGGTATATTGATTGCTTGCTTCTTTATCGGCCCTTTAGAAGCAGATGTGGAAGAAGCTTTGATCTTTGCCCAAATCGTTGGTTCGTCGGCCAACTCTTCGTGTTCAGATTCAGATAACAGTTCCTCTTGATGATCTTGATTATGGTCACCTTCGTCTTCCGAGCCCGCCAGTGGAACCTTTGGTGCGTGCTACGCGTAGTCAGTGGTACGCGTCTGCACCATGCACAATACCTGAAAATAGAAAAATCAAATTTAGTACAGTGCTTAAACAATTATTAAAAATTTATAGATCAATTTAAAAATATTTGAAGTTGTCTCAAAATAAAAAAAAATATGGCCTAGAGTGGCCGCTCGTAGCACTCAAAGTGCCAACAATTCGCCGTATCCCCGGCAACGGCGCCAAAAACTTGACGTGTATTTTACTACGCGCTAAAAACGCAAGTGTACGCGTCGAGTAGTACAAGCCTTGTGAGGCCCGAGTCGAACACAGGGATACTCGAAAATGTTGGAGACTCCTACTAACTATTTGCGATCAGCTAAGCCGAATAACAAATTAGGATTGTTGAATAAAATTAAAAGAACATAAAAATAAAACAAAGCAAACAATCGATTAAAGGTTAATTTAATCAATTCAAAAGGATATCTTTAGGATTGCGGTTTCACCACGGGTTTTCATTGTATTAGGTTTTATATAATGCCTCAATCTTCTCTCTCTATCCGGGTAATGGCCTGAAAACAGAATTTCCCACTGTCGTGGTACAATTCACTATCTAGGTTTAGGTCGGTTCCACTGTTGTAGTAACCTATACCCTAAACTAGATGCATTATGAACGATCTCTCAGTATCCACCATTAATTTTACACCACCTTGGTCAAGGGATTTGTCGATTAATGTAGCTTTCGTCTCTTTTCAACCGTTAATCCTTCTTTCAAAGTGATTAAGAGCATTAGGTTATTATTATGGTGATCAAGCATAACAATATATGGAGAAAATGAAACTATACCACGGATTTAAGAGAGAAAATATGAATTACTATTATAAAACTGTCATACACTGAATCCCCGGGCTACTCCCGATCCTAAAGATGAAGGGGATTAGCCCCGCATGGTCATCTCACACAAGTACAAGGTAGAGATAGGGGAAATCATGTGAAAAATGTGGAATGAAAGGGAAAACCCCTGAATGGAGAAGAATCGGTTGATCCTTTGCGTAGATCACGTGCTCTCCCGCCTTTCAGTGGTGAAATCCGTCTTTTGCGGCGTCCGGATTGACTGGTATGAACTTCTGGCTTCCGTTCTCCTCTCTCCCACTCCTCGGTGCTCGTGCAATGGCTAATCAGCTCCACCTTTCGACTGGGCGGCCGTCATTAGGTATATCTCGGTCATTAGGTCACTAATTAACCGTAGCCGTCCGATTGAGATCATTAGAAATCAAAATCATATCCTACGACGTCGATACCATCGACGCGAGTCGATGGTATCGACCCGCTACAGTAGCGGATGGCTGCAAACCCTTCCTTTGTCGCGCCCGACATCATCTCGATACCATCGACTCGGGTCGATGGTATCGACTTCCTTTAGGCGTCAATTTTTGTCGTTTTGCGACGTTGTAGCCTCCATGTGTCGATGGTATCGACTTGGTGTCGATACTATCGACTGCTTCCTCACCAGAAACCTGATGGTATCTCGATACCATCGACATCCCTGTCGATAGTATCGACGCTTTGCTGCTCCTTCCGGCTGGCAACCTGTGACCATGTCGATGGTATCGACTTCCGTCGATGGTATCGACGGAAGCAAATACTCGTTTGTCCTGAAATTCAAAGACAAGATCACATCAATTCACACAAATAATAATAATTTGACAATTAATGCTCAAAATGATGAAATAAAGGGGATTTGACATAAAATAGTGGCAAAGACCAAATTGGATGAATTATGCGATATTAACCATAGAAATGACTAATTAAAGCATAAAACACATATAAAACAGGTCTATAAATGCGACTCAAAATCATCGCATCAATGTTCCACTTCCTTCTTTGTTGGGATCCTTGAATAATTAATTGTTGTCCGTTTACCTAATATTGCTCAATGTGTGTTTATATGTTGAAGTCGACAATATTGTGCTGACAACTTCCATTATGTCTTCTTTTGTGGGGTATGCTTCCAACCCCTTAGGTGAAGGTCATGGATGGCTTGACATGACGACATGGAATTGCCTTAGTGGAGTTTACTCTTGGGAGATAGACTTGAAATCACTTAGAAATCCCTCTTCTTAGTAAAGAAGTTGTTTCTTTCCTGTAAATCCCAAAGTGCTACATTTATTATGTATTCTTGTAAAATCAAACATGGTTGTAATATATTTTTCACTGCTATTCGTTTATGACCTCCCCCTCTATGCCTTGCGGTAATGATTCCTCTGGCATTACGACCTTTATTATACCATTCTTTTGAGAAACAAAAAAATATACCTACGTTAACATACTTGTTAACATGTTTGGATTAGATGGGTTTATTTTTCAATTTATTGAGGAGTGGATCCCCTTTCAAGTCTCACTCCTTACGAACAATCTCAAAGAACTATAGTTGGTGGCTAGGCACGAAGATAGATGTTGCTCAGTGTGTATCTAGGTGTGGTGTGTGTTAACAAGTCAAAGATGAACATCAAAAGATAGCATGGTACCCTGCAACCATTCCCTATTCCTATATGGAAGTGGTAATATATTGCAATGGACTTTGTGGTGGGGTTACATTTGTAAATATATGGGTGATTGTGGATCGACTAACTAAACCTGACCATTTTCTTCCACTCAATACAACTTGGGATGCACCCAAACTAGCTAAAGTATACATAAATCAGATAGTTAGACTTCACATAATACCAATTACTATCATATCTAATAGAGACCCAAAGTTCACATATAGATTTTGGAATTAGCTACATCGTGCCTAGGGAACATGTTTGGATTTTAGCACTACATTTCATCCACAAACATACTAACAGTTAGAGAAAAAAATTCAAACCCAAGAGGACGTAGTGAGATAATGTGTATTAGAGTTTGATGGTAGTTGGGACAATGACTTTAGTCTTATAGAGTTTGCCTATAATGATAGTTATCATTTCAGTTATGGCATGACTCCATATGAAGCTCTGTATAGAATAAAGTGTAGATCACCTATCTATGGGTTTGATTTGTGAGAGAAAGATCCAAGTCTGAAGTTGGTTAAAGGAACAACAAATAAGATATTGTGATCATGCAATAGTTCAAAGTTTCATAGGACATACACAAAATATCTGAAGAGAAATGTCATAGACCACTTCATTTTGAGGTTAAGGATGAGATTTACTTAAAAGTGCCATCATGGAAAGGTGTGCTAAGGTATGTAAAAAGAGGCAAGATAGCTCCTAGATACATGGTTCTATATCCAATCATTTAGAGAATTGGACTAGTAGAATACAAACTTTATTTGCCTCTTATCTAGCCAAATGATATAATATGTTTCATGTATCCATGTTGAAAAAGTATCATCTAGGTATAGAGAAGATCATAGACCCTGGCTAGTACAACTAAGAGAAGATATCTATTATGTCAAAGGCCCTAGAAAAATATTAGACGTTTAATTCTAAAGCTTAAAAAGAGGGAGATACCCTCAGTGAATGTCCTTTGGAGAAATCACAGTTTAGATGGAGCTACATTTGAGTTAGAGTCATATATGTATAGTAAGTACCATTTCCTCTTATAGAATTATAAGAAGAAACTTTTATTCCAGGGAGGGGGGATTGTTACAACTCATACCTTGCTTTACTAGTAAATTGATAGTTCATGATAATCCTAATGTTAGTTATAGCTTAATTAATGATTTGCATTATTAGTTTGTTAAACTATGTTTTTTCGTAGCTTAAACATATTCTTTGATAAGATGATGAAAATATGTGTCGTGAATACACCAAGGTTTGGACCTTAGTCGATGTAGTAATAACACACACATATTGTAGAAAACAATTTAGGAACTCTAGAGGAAAATAATAAATAAATTATTTATTGAGAATTTTGTAAAAAATTCCTTGTGAAATGTAGATAATTCAATCAGGATTCTAGTATAAAAAATCAAACTAAATAGGAGTAAAATGAGTTAGTTATGATATTTTTAGTCTTCACAAAGAAAACATTTTGCTGACAACCAATGGTTCGATAGAATCACAACTGATGGTTCAACAACTAATGGTTAAGCAGAGTCAACAGCCGATGGTTTGACAGACTCAACAATTGATGGTTTGGCAACCTCTACAACCAATAGTTTGACAGACTCACAGTCGGTGGTTTGGCGGACTCAACCAAAGATAGTTTGAAAGACTCACAACCATTAATTAGTTCAATAGACTCGACTACTAATGGTTCAACAGACTTACAAAATCATGATTTTGAGATGTACTGTGCCCAAAACAACCAATCACAAAAATAGCCATAATGTTTATAGTACATATCAAAATCTAATGAAATTTATTGTGCTGAATTTGTTTTTTCAATCCTCCATATATCTATGAACCTAAAGAAGTGAAAAGAAAAACAAAAGGGTGCTTTCAAGGAGATTTTGAGGAAGAAAATGAATAACATTATAAATCAATTTTCATCTTAAATTCAACTTGTTGAGTTGGTTTTAGCCGTAGATTTCTTCTCTTTGTTTTCCCTTGCTTGGAATCTTTTGATTCATGTACCAAAGGTTTTCTTTAACCTTCCTTCTTCATCTTCTACCTTCAAAGCTTCATTTAGGTCTGTTAAACCATCATCAAGATGACTACAGATGTTCCTTAGAGATTGAGTTCAAATCCAAGCTCAATGGACCAGTACCCAAGTCTACCTAGTTCAAACTCAAGAACAATAAGCTAGATTGAGTTTTGATGAGTGGAAAATCACCTTTAAATCTTGATTCTAACACAAATTAAGTTAAAAATGGTTAGGATAAGCACTGCCTTGTATAAAAACTACTAGTTTGATTTATTGAGCCCAAACATAAGATTTCATTTGACTTACTAATTATTTTAGTATACCCGTGATGCCAGATAGATGTTTTAAATTTTGGAAATATTTTTTAGTGAATGTTAATGGTAGAATTAGAGGCATTGAAACCTCATGTTTGTCCAAATTTCTACAGTAAGACATCATATCAGGAATATGCAATCGATGATTGTTTCTAGTTAGGTACTCATAAAGTTTGAAGAATAGTTTGTTCTAGTGTTTATCAATATGCCCAGTTTATCAGTTTAGATAATGTTTTGTTGATGTCAGCGATCCACATTATGTTAAGTTTTCAAAAAATGTAATAGAATCCTTAAGTACAAAGTTAGTTATGTATAGTATAATTGTAAGTCTATTAGTGAAATTTAAGAATCCTCTAGACATTAGATTTTTTGAACATCATAGAATCCATCAAAGAGGTCTATAGTGTGAAGGATAAAACATGCTTATTGATTGTGTAGTCTAGGATGAGGTATCCATAATACACTACAGAGGTACGGGGGACTATGCCCAGATGAGTCAATCTCCTTAAAATAATATGGTACCCAACATCAATCGAAGATTCCAGTGGTGCCTAGTACAATTTAGTTAGTTCAAGTACTTCTTAGTAGGTCAATCATTGTGGAACCAGTGATGCAAATAGTTAATCCAAGTATTCGACTCTTCACCTGAGTACCCAAGTTTAGAAGAGGAGTCCAGTTATTTCTAACCAGATGTTTAGAGGCCATACGTGGCAATCCCCATTGCAGACCAGGAAGTTTGTTTAGTAGACTTAGAGTCTCGGATCTACTCTAAGTCTTATATGTCAAGATCATAACTTGCTGCAATACTGCCACATATTATGGTAAACTTTATGTGGGTCTATGACAAATTAAAGGAATAAAATATTTGTGACTTTAATTTATTTAATCATTACAGTTACTATTAGAACTACTTCCATGTTGAATGATTTACAATTTTAAACTATTGTACTTGTATTCCTTCATATTTAGTTCTGTTAACAATATACATCTGAATTGTCACAACTTCTTGTTGATTTTTTACACATTGAGCCAGTAGCTCATTTCATCTACAAGAATATTTTTCAGACATGGGTGCATATCTTTAAAAGGAGTCAGAAGCTAGCATTGATCAAGAGTAGATCAGTCGAGATCTTGAGAGAAATAATTAAACTTAGTTAGATAGCTTTTTATCCTTCTTCTAGTTGTGGGAATGTTAGAGTGAGGATTGCGAGAGATTTCCAATAAGTTGTAATCGATGTATATTAAACCAATATCTAATTTCTCCTAGTTGATTATGATGTAAGCGTAAAATACATCTATGATTGTGTGATTCTTATGCTTTAATTAAATTTTTTATTTAAAGTTAATATGATGTTTTATTAATTTTATCAAAAAACTAAAAGAAAATTGTAACAATATTTTCAGTAAGTGGTTAAAAATAGATGGTAAGATAAATCCCACTTTGATGGATTTAAATCCTTATTAGTGGGATTAGGTCGGCGTCATAAAGTTTTGGTTTTCATTAATCTACAAGTCGAGTTCGGGAGTTTGGCATCTATGGGCATAGACTTAAAAGGTTGTAGAGATAGGAAAATACATGTGTCGATCAGAGATTGGGGGAGATAGAATATTGGGACAAAAAGTTGAGATAGAAAATATGAACACGTGCTTGCACACCTTTATAAATAGGGCTATTCTTAATAAATTCATTTTAAATAGATGACTTTGAGTATGATGTTGACCAAAATAGTCAAGTTTTATCTTGTTTCTAGACTAAACGAGTCTGCAAAAAGAGGGAAAATAGTGGAGACTATGAACTGAATGAAGTCTAGCCTAGAAAGTGACACTTTCAAGTAGTACTACGAGAATAAAGATGCTATTTGAAATGGTGTGTTCATTTTAGTGCTACTAGATGGCTGCACCATGGTCTAGGGAATGTTTTTTTACTAAGTTACCATGTACAAAAATGATCTGATCCGATTAAATACTATATAATTTTGACAATTATTCAATTGAATAGTATATAAATTTGGATAAATTTTCAATTCTAAAAAAATACAATAAATACAAATATTATTAAATATAATATATATGTGAGTTGTAACTATTATTTAATATGTACTATTTTTTTATATTACATAGATCTAAAGAATATAGGCATACAATTATTACATGTATTTTTTTCATACTTCATGTATTATATTGAATTCTAGTTAAAAATATTTGTTTAGAAATATGATTCGAATTTTACATTTAAAATTAGTTGTACACAATAGTCAATAAATCAAATATTTTATTATATTGAAAAATTAATTTTCTATGGTATCCAAAATTTAGTTTTTTGATATTGTATCATATAAACCTATTTTTTCTCATTCTTTTATTGACGTTATAAATTAACATATAAATATATACTTGGTACGTATGTATTGTATTTAAATTAGCAAACATAAATTTTCAAAATAAATCATATATTTATAAGATTTACATTGATATTAGTATCAAAAAAGTTTGTTTGAATATCAAGCATTGTTATACACAATTCCAAAAAATATTGAAATTTCATAAATATATGATTAAACTATTTTTTATTTATATATATGCATATCAATACACACTGTTACTATATGATTAATATAATATTCATTTATACACACATATATTATACTTCTAAACACATTATTTGTATCATGTTTCGATAATATCATGTTGATATATAACCAATATTTATTGTAATTTAATACAATATTTAATACAAAAAAAATCCGCTTCCTCTCTCTCTAGGGCTGCTCTGCCTTCTCTCTAGAATCCTTCCCGGCGGCGTCACTGGGGGAGGGAGCGCCGCTTCAACGCTTTCCTCCCCCTGGCGCTCGTCGACTCCGGTCTCGGCTTCTGGTAGGCGGACATAGCGTCATCCCTAAGCGGTTCGAAGTGGATCCCTGGTGGATGGAGCGGTCGTCGTCTGGTGCTATCTCGGAGGTTCGGGGTGAGAGGGCGAGGGTCTCGCGAGCGACGATCAAATCTGGGTTGGGTTCGGCTACTTCGACTCTGTCGACACCATCCCGCTCAAGCGTGGTGGATGGTGAGAAGTTGTCTGCCTTGGATCCTACGATCGTGTTGTTCACTTCTCCGCCTTTCTTCCCCACTCGGTGTGCTGCTGTGCTGGCGGCGTGCTGCTCCTGGGCATTGGAGCTTCCTCCACAGGTGCTCCCTGGCGGCTATGATCAGATTCGGGTGTGGTGGTCGCGCGCGATGATCAGATCTGGGCTGGATTCGACTACCTCGTCTACTGGCGGCGGGTGGCCTTTCTGGTCACCCCAAGCAGTTCGTGTTTTGGTGTTGTTGTGCCTCATGTTTGCGATGGTTCTCTACTAAAGCTGTCCGGAACACCCTCAAGGTGTTTGACGTTATGCTTTAAGCATACAGGTGCTTTACGGGGGTTGGGATTAAGAGGGGGTCTCCTCTTCTCTTCTTCTCTGGTCGTTTGCTCTTGAGTGCAGGTGTTTGCTTTTGTGTATCAGCGCTTACAGATAGATCAAGGTCCAGTGCTGACGAGCAGCCATGTTGATTGGGGGTTGTCAGCTTGAAGGATCTCCCTTATTCTGGCATAGTACCACATTTTGTGGGTACCCTTATTAGATAGTTGGTGTTGTGCTACGTATGAAGTAGTGATTTGGAGCTAATTTGCTTCCTAATCCTTGTTGCTTATTTGCGTTGGCTCTTGTTTCTTTTGTGTTTTATTTCAACTTTATGCTGACCTGTTGCTAGGAGTCCTCTTTTTGGGTTTCACCCTTTATGGTTCCTGGTGTTGGGATGCTGAGAAGGCCAGAATCTTCATGTCTAGCTATTGGCTGATTTGTCTGTGGTTGGTCTACGTCATGTTGCTATTACTCTTTGTGGGTATGCTGATTGTATGTAATAGTGGCTTGTTGTAGCCTTCTTCTCGTTGGGCTGCCTGGACCTAGCTTGTTAGGTGTTGGCTTTCTTAGTGGTTCTCTGCATAGAAAGTTGTATGTCCCCATGCGTGGGGATTTTGTTCCTTATCGAGCTTTTTAGCTCTCTGCTGATGTAATGGGGTACTTAGTGCCCAAAGTTTTTGGTATTAACAGTAACACGCTTTTTGACCGACCAAAAAAAAAATATTTACGGCTGACTTGTATATCATATTTATTAATATGAAATTTACCAACTTATGAGGCTAAAAGAAAATTACTCAAAATTGTATATTATCAACGATAATTATATTTTTTGGATTATCTGATTGGAAGATTATCAAAATTCATATAATATTTAATTGTATCAAATCAACAATTCACATGGCATCTTAGTTTAAAATATATTTTTAATCTTTCTATAAGGCGGCGCTGCCATCTGGCCGCATCGAAATGAAGACACCATTTCAAATGACGTGATTGTTTTTGTAATGCATGTGATAGCGCCAAAGTCTGGCTAGGTCGTTTAAAATGAATGCATCATTAAATTTGACGTCTTTACTCCCAGCTCGATAAAGTAAAAATTTATTTTACGTCAATATACACTCCACTCAAGGTTTTTCTGATGTCGATGCTTATAAGAATCTTATCTTCCAATAATTTATCGATTAAAATGCATTAGGTCGCATATACTATAATTGACTAAGATATCAGCAATATCTATATAAAAAAATTTAGGCGGAAGCAAAAATAGAAAAAAATATTTTCATTCAACTTTAGAAAATATTTTTATGAGATTGTAACTATAGAATTATAGATTTTCTAAATTCAGAAACTACAAATTTATTTTTGGTGTATTTCTTGTTTATTAGGCACATAATAGTAAATTAGGTATAAAATGTTACTATACTGACAAGTAGCGCATTAATCCTATTTTTAGCGCTTTAACCATATTTTTTTGGTACATTCTAATTTTTATCTTTTTTCTAAAAGTCATAACATGTTGAATACTAAATTTTGATTGTTTATTAATTGCTTATAATCGTTGTATGTGGTTAAATTTAGAATATTAGTCACTGGGAATTAATGTTTTGTAGGTATATGAAAAAATATGATAAAGAATTTAGTGATAAGTATATTAGTGTAAGAATACATTTTTAACATATATAGATTAATTTAAAATTTGGGCATACCTTCAATAACTCAGATTTTAAAAAATTAGATGTAGATTGGATAACTAATAAATATGTGTGATTGTAAAATTTAATATTTTTTGAAGATTTTTGGACAGGTTGGCCGAGTTTCTCCTGAAAAAATTCATCCTACCACGCTAGACGTATTTAAGCATAGAAATATGATATTTAATTTTTATTTCTTATTAGTATATCCAAATTGACTCAAATTTTAATTGTAACATGGAATCTTCGTTAAGATATCTTATAAATTTATATTACTTTAAATTTTGTATGTGGGCGTGTAGTGTAGTTCATTGATCAATTTTTATGACAGAGAAACTCATTCGACGAAATACTCTGGAGAATAAACAAAATTGTATTGTATCAATAATTTGTACAATAATATATATTAAACTTGAATCCAATCTTCCCAGATGCTTTCATTGATCAAGTTTTATGACAGAGAAACTCATTCGACGAAATACTCTGAAGAATAAACAAAATTGTATTGTATCAATAATTTGTGCAATAATATATATTAAACTTAAATCCAATCTTCCCAGATGCAAGTTGTACTTCACTAATTGCCAAGATAGCACCACGAGAAGCGCATAATAGTGGTTATAAATGGACATCTTTCCAATGGGTGGTCCCCACTCCTTAGTTCTTCACGTTGTGTAAATTTGTTCTAACATTACTATGACCTTTATACAATGACTGACTTTCAGTAAAGTAAAGAGAATTCTCGACAGCCTATCAATAACATCACCAAACCAGTACATGTCAATAGTGTTTTTCTTTGTTTACGTTTTAAGCTAAATTTATATTTATGCATATGTATAACATGAAAAGTGAAAAATATGAAGTGTCCATGTGTAGTTCCAAGTGTTATTTGTAATAAGAAGATAGCTTAGGAGAAAGTAATCATCACAAAAACCATATTAAAAAAATAGTTCCTAGAAGGACCATGAAAAATCGACATTTCTTAAACCGTATGGATTTAAGCCATTTTTATTCAACGAGTATATGTCCGGATACATTACAGATTTTTTCTTTTAATTTTGAACTTATATTATGTACTAGATAAAAACATAAACAACATGATCAAATTATATTACATTTCAAATAAGTTACTATATTTCACAAGCTAAAATCTAATTTACTGGTAACGGTTTGAACTATTAGCCTCTGTTTGGCACAGGATCTAGTCCGAATTTCGGTCTATTTTTATACCCTTGTTTGGCACGAGATCCAGTCCGAATTCCAGCATGTCTTTTAACGCCACGTCTATGAAACCCAGTATGAGTTGGCCAAGAAATGTGTTTGGCTCCCAATCAGAATCCTCCTTCATTTTGGGATAACGGAATCCCATAATCTGGACCAAGCTGGTCCCATTTGACGCGGTATTTCAATCATCAATCTGGGTTAGGGTACGAATAAGTCCCGACTCCACTCCCTTGCCCCTCTCCCCGACACGCCCGACCTTCACCCCTCTCCCCGACACGCCCGACCTTCACCCCTCTCCCCGACACGCCCGACCTTCACCCCTCTCCTTCGACCCTCTCCCCTCTCCCTCTACCTCTGTTGGTGTTGTCTTCTCCTCCAAGTATACCTCTGTGAATTAGAGCCAAGCACGATTCCAATGTCAGCTACGTCGAGTAGTTCATGGAGGGAGTCAAGGCAGAGGGAGGCAAAGGGTCATGGCAGTCAAAGGGGCGGAGGAAATCAATACGGTCTTCACCCCCACCGAACTACAAGGGAGGGCTATCCACCTGATACACCCATGTCTTGTCCCTTCTGATTATCAACCATTGACACCTTCTATTGGCACCCCCCCCTATCTGAGCATCGTCCTATCTTATCGAAGAACATTATCCAATAAAAACCCTAGCCGGGAAAACGACTGCCCATTCACCTATATATTCCTTCCATTGTTTATCGACCTACTTTTCATCCAGATATGCATCCTCCACCAAGTCTTCTGTGAAGTTGTTGTTGTTGATCGTTGTTCTTTGAACTTTGAACTTTGTTCATTTGTGAAGAGGTGGGTGACCCTCATCCATGTTTTAATTCTTTCTTTCATTCTTAATTTGCGTCAACAGTTATATTGAGTGCTTTACATTTGTTCTCCTTTTTTGGTTGTGGTGATGGAATCATGGGCATTGTTGATGGTATATCTTCTCTGGAATCTCCTCTTCTGTGGAATCTCCTATTCTCAGGAATATGTTCTTTCCAATTCTCATCCGACTTAGGTATTTGCTAAATACTTACTTATAATAGAGTAACTATTGTATGCGTAACAACAACCTTGTGTTGTATGAGTACACAATGTGTATGTCGATTTTTGCAATATGATCTACCAAATTTGGACATGGAAGTGTTTGTTCTAGTTTCATCATGGCTACATTTTTTTAGAATGTGGTTAAATAAAAGAAGACACTTCATGCTTCTAATTTTTTGTTCAACATAATTTTGAGATGCAATTTAAAACAAGATTTTGTAACCATAATTTCGAGATGCAATTTGGAACAAGATTTGTTCAACATAATTTTTTAGTAACCATATTACACCTTTTCACATGCATTTTTGGCATACCCTATTTTTCAGTAGCCTAATTATGCAATAAATGTAATTATTAAAAAAATCCTAATTATGCAATAACTCTAATAACATAATCTTGGTGGGGATAATTCTTTCATAAACAATGATCACATGTTGATAATCATGTTGTACAAAAATTATCTTCACACTTAAAACTATATATAAGTGATATTCCTACTACCTTTTCCTAGCTTAGATTTTAAAAAAGCAAGTATTGTTTGAACCGTAATTGATGTAAGTCATGTTTGAACCCTAATTAATGTCACATGTAATCCTGATCCTCCATTTGTGAATGAATTATTGTAAGTCAGTCATGTTTCAAAACTAATTAAGGTTACGCATAACCCTGATCATTCTCTAGATCTTGAAACCCTATTGTTATGTTGAAATGGATATAAGAAACCTAACCATAAGCTTTGTGCACTGTGGGCCTAAATCCTAGTCTATAATTAATCATCATTAATACATACCTTATGGGTAAAGTATGATTAATCATATAATTTTTTTGTTGTCCTAAAAAACCTTGTTGGTTCCTCTTTTTCATTGCTTTTTTCAAAAATTGGTATATACAATGCAACAAAGAATGTCAAAATGAGATCAAACCCAGGGAAAACTATCTATCTATAGAAAGCAGTCTATGTCATATTTTGTATGTGTCCAATTCATCAAAACCAGGGCAAACTATCTATCTATACAAAGCAGTCTATGTCAAATTTGTATGTGTCCAACTCATCTTCGACTTGGTCTTTCTCTCTTAAAAAATGAGTTCATTTCTATCCATCCAAATCGTATATAAAACATGGATGACAATGCTCTTAGCTTTTCCTCCATACAACTAAAAGAAGTTCTTGAGACTATCAGGTCTCACCTGTATGACAACCTCAAACAACAGATGATTGAAGTCATCCTCCTTGCACCTGCAAGGTTCACATCTAAGGGGAAATTGGAACCCTCTATCTTAAGCTTGTCATAGGTGAGAATTTTTCTTATGAACATCCTCCAAGCATTAACAATACACCTTTTAGGAGCTTTAGTAGACCACAACCATTTAGACCAGATAATTGTGTCCCCTCTAGCACGTATAGAGTGCCAGAAATCTCTGAATTTACTATGTTTTTTTCCATTGAGGAGAATACCATCTTTCTTACTATGAGCAGGAGAACATTGTCCTTTAATAGAGTCTAAAATAGCTTTTTGCCTCCTAGAATTTGGTTGGATCCAGTCTCGAGGATCGCATCAAGTCCAACTACTCCCTCCAAGTAGCAACTATTCTTGAGACATGGGTCCCTTAAAAGATATATCGACTTTTCATTATCAATGAGATATTGTCAACATTAATAATATCCATGTTGTAAATAATTTTCTTCCAAACCCATAATGAGTTTGAAGTAATGCTTACCTTTAGGATGGGATGAAATATGCAAGTTGATTAAATTGAATAACATTTGGGCTTGCATGTAATTAGTTACAAATATGCAAGTTGATTAAATTGTAAGAGATGTTATGATCTCCTTGCTCAAATCTTGTTATATTTTAGATTTCAAAGGAAAAGTTCATTGTCCATTAAATATGTTTTATGTATATGGATCCTATCTAGAATTGAATTAAAACATTCCTCATTTAAGCATGTTGTAGGCTCTCTCAATATAATGGCATTCATTCTCTTTCTCCAAACATCCACTCTATAAGGAAACAATAGTTATACAGAAGCAGTAGTAATAACTTCATCATGAATTCATATTTGTGTAGCCTCACCCTCAATTTGTTTACCGTCTACCATATTTTCTATTGATGTGGAATACTAGCTAAGAATTAGGCTTATAAAATATTCTTTGTTATTGTACCATGATAAGCTTGTAGATTGTCGTGAAGGTGACGCCCCACGTCACACAAAGCGAGATTACTCAAAGCATAACTGAGGAAGAAGGATTAATGAATAGATTATTGAAAAACACAAGAAATTAAAACTATTTTCATAAAACTTCTTGACAACAAGAACCTTCATATATAAGTCCTTTCATGCCTCAAAGCATAAACAGGGCATGCTAGCAACCTGTAACCAAGGAATTGTTCCAGAACATATATACAAGATTCCACCACATCTGGTATACAAAAGGGCAACTAAAGAAAGCACGTTTGTGAAACATCTACAAAATATTCTCATAGACCCGAGTGTATAGGGATGACTCTAAGACTCTATCAGCAAAAGACATCCAACAACACTGCCAACCTTGTCAGCTACTGCCCCCCCTATTGCTCCTCAACCTCTGTTGCACGATCTCTACCTCTTAATGCTCGATCACCTAAAAAGGGTGTGGGAAACCCATAGGGTGAGATTCTAAATTTCAGCGGGAGATATAACTCACCACCAACTCTATTATTATCACAAATAAGATAAATAGAGCTGCAGTAAATTTACAACTAAATGAAGTAGGTAAGTATCATTAACATGAAGAGCCTTTATTGTCTGATTTATGAAACATCATAATAAAAATATATTAAAAAGGAATATAAGGAACATGTATATATCCTATCAACATCATTGTACAAAGATCAAGCAAGGCCTCAACCAATATTTTTGTATTTTGATCCTATATAATTATACTACACGGTTGATTGTGTATTTTATTATGCCCTGGGGATTTGATTCGTACCACCCAAATCCAACCGATCACTTGATGAATCGGAATTGGTGCCATACAAGGTCTAATGGAAGAGTCAGAATCCACAACCTCACCACACCTCTTGGTCAACATAAGAGAAAACACTACAGAGACATATCAGTCAAATGCAACGATAACATATAGTCAAATTCAGGGATCGGCTCACACATGGTCATCCGTATATGTATATAATCACGTCTAGCCCACCTTGGTACATGTACGGGGCTAGAAGAATAGGCTCATGCATGGCCATTATAACAAGAAGGAGTGGTTCACGCATGGACATCCATATTACAACGAGATCGACTCATGCATGGTCGTCTCTACACCATCTAGGGTTAAGGATACAAGGGACTTACTTGGCTCGTACCCCGCATATTAAAAAATATACGCTTCGAGTTATACTCGTTTCACCATCTAGCTATTTCTGACTCTAAATGGATCTATGGCATAGGACAAGCTACACTATTAGATTTAACTTGATTAATTAGGCCAATTTAAACATCTTTAGCATCAATCAAGTTACAATGTACAACCTCTAAACAAATTCTACATAAACAAGGGCATAACTCATCACCAGAACATATTGAAACATATAAGGTGTGATCTCATCACATCATGTTTGTTTTTCAACCTGTATCTGTCACAAGGACCACATATCTTGGGGTGACGACCCCTCACCTCATCATTTGAGTGAATTATCTCATGCAAGGCAATAAGCCATCATTAGGTCATAAGACCATTTCCTCCTTTTTTAGTGCTACCACATCACATGTGCCTCACAAGGCTTATTCAACCATATCATAACCACCATAGCTCATACCTGGCTATGTATATCCACTGGTGTTACCTACATGGTTAGAAACTGATAACAAGACGACAATACATTATCAACACCATCATCTCATAGGACTCATGCCATACATTTCACATAATTAAAAAAATTATGGTTTCTCTTTACTCAATTAGGGTTGACAATTTTGGATCAAAAACCACCCTTAGATCATTACTTTCATCATCATTATGAGGTGTATTATGAGGTAATGAAGCATAGTTCTCATCATCATTATAAAACATGTCATGAAGTATAGAAACATATCCCTCAACATTATATATATGACCACCCCAAAGGGTATCACATCTTATCATGTGACTCTAACATCAACATGGTGTATCATAAATACCACCACAAGACATCAAATTAGGGTTTCACCATAGGATATCAGATTGTGCTTCAAAGGTATCGGGCAACCATATCAAGGTAGGGTATCGGCCTACCTACTAAAGGTGTGTTTCGGTTTAGGCATCACTATATGTGTATCGGGCACAACACCTCAAGAGAGGGTGTCTTCCAACTCACCTTATTGGGCAACACTACCCAAAGGTGTGGCGGGCGTCGAGGGGGTGACATGCATCGTTGGTGTATCGGGAAACACTCAAGGTGACGAAATGATTAGGATTTGAGATAGTGCTTTGCCTGTGATGGGATGTCAAGAGATATCAAACATTGGCCCTCTCACAAGCTATGACAGCCAGAGACCTGACGGAAAATGCTCCTGAAGAGGCATCGACTTCTGCCCAAGTAGGGCATCACAAGTCGTGACGGTTGTAGGTATGTCGGGCAACAATGTTATGTTGGGCTAGCCATGACGGTAAATGACATCAAAACATAACAACACCTGAACATATCATTTCTAAGAGTTACCAAGCCATGACAACCATCAGCAAAGCATGTCGTCAAAGGTCATGACAACCTGTCACAAAGGGTGACGACAAGGGGCGTCACAGGTCATGACGGCCACCCAAGACATATCAGCCTAACCTACATATCAGCCCCATCATCGCCTGTCTTAGAACAACGTTACAAGTAATGAAAAGGAAGGTGCAACGCTTGGCAAATAACTAAGCCATGTTATTTTGCCAAAACAGATCACAAAACTACCAAAAAGAACTACTAGTCATGCAATCAATAACAAGCCAAGGATCAAGAACAAGATAACAAGTAATATGTGATAATAACACAGAGGGTTTAGAGTTATATAACCCACCTCAAGGATCACCACCAAGCTCCAAGCTTCACGAGCTCAAGGTAGAAGAATATCTCCCAAGCTTTATCACCACAATGCCTCCAAAAGAGAAGACGGAACCGATGTTAAGAGAGCATGAGAGGGAAAAGAAGAAACCATGGTCCATGGTCAAGAAGAAGAACGAAAGAAAGAAAGAAAGCTAAGGACCATGGCTTACCAAGGTAGAGGATTAAGAGAGCATAACAAGCATGGGACTCATCCTCCAAGCTCCAAGGGAGAGACTCCTCTAGCTCAAGGTCATCCATCAAAGAGAGAATGCAAGGATAACCAAAAGGGGTCTCTTGCATGAAGAGAAAGAGGTATATATACAAGAGGGATGAAAGAGAGAGCAAGGAGAAGGTGTCACCACCTTAGAACCCTAGGTGACACTTGTCCACAAACAAAGGGCCACATGCAACACCATGCAATAAGGTGATAAGATCTATGTCTTGCCCACTAGGTCACCTTCCTAGGTCATGGCCGATACACATCTTTACCTCTCTTCACAAACTGATAGGGGTAAACTCTAGGTACTACAAACTGATATGGTGCACCTCTAGACACCACAAAACTGATAGGATGTTCTTCAAGACACCCACAAACTGATACAAGGCCTTTCCAAGGCTCTTAAGCCTGAGACAACACTTCTAAGAGCAAGGCACACCTCAAACATGTATCCAAAACACCACCAAGGATGTCATGACACATCCAAAGCTCAAACAAGGTGTCCATATCTTTCTCTTTCCTCTAGATGATGCTAAGAGAGAGAAGGAACACTCTAGAGGTGGCAAATTTGCACATCAACCCCTACTCTGGGTAAATTGCAAATTTGCACCAAAACCCCTCAACAAAACACAAGCTTCAACCAAACAAGTTCAAACAAGGAACTCCAAGCATCCAACATGCCCTAATTACATATTAGATGATTAGATCAAGGACCTAAGAAACATATTTAAGCAAAACAAACAAGGTTATCCCAAAACATGGGCCATGGTCCTTACATAGATGGTCATGTTTCCTCACAAAAACCCTGATTCCTCATGTGGTAGAGCTAAAAAAGTACTTAGGCCAAGTAAGCACTCATTATTCTATGTGATTGCATAAATGTCCCTGTTTGTAACATCCCTAACCTGGGTTATGAGCTAACCCTAGGTGTTTTGCCTAATTATGTAATTAAATGCTTGTGATTATCTTTTGGTATGTATTTAAAACTCCGGAGGAACATATGTTTCCATTTCTGTCCTTTTTGAACAATGTTGTAATATTGTTTTGTAATACAGGGACCTATGTGCAAATTACCCAATTAGAAGGGTTAACTTGCAAATGGCACATGTTAAGATGTTTCTTTGGTGTGGAAACATCATATGAGTGAGTATGATGAAGTATGATGGATTCTCCAAGCTTGGGCATCAAGATGCAGCTTGTGGAGCAATCCTTGTACTTTAAAACCCTTGTTTGGGAGTAAAGTGCAATTTACCCAAAATATGGGATGCAACATGTAAAATACACCTTCTAGAATATCTTTTATGTCTCTTGACATCATTTAGAGTAAGAATTATGAAGAGGGCACTTCAATTGAATAATCAAATAGAAATAATAACTTTTGTAACTAAATAACCAAGTTGTAAGCATAATGACCCTTATATGTATACAAATTAGTAGGATGTTTGGTTTCCTTTCCACTAGACCTTGGTTTAAGAAGAAGTTTTGTTTAAGTATGAAAGGGAGAAACGTGGCTTAGAATAGGGGAAGGACTTAGTTGAGAATTAAGAAATAAGTTGTCCTTATCTTGAAATTACACCCAAAGTATATATACACCTTTTCTCACTTAGCAAGGATCGTTTCCTTCACTTCCCTTCTTATCTTCTTGCTTGGACCAACTAAAGGCAGAGCTATGGAGCAGAGGAGAACGGCTAAGGAGTTATAGGTAAGAATTTACCATCATCTTGCTCGGATTCATGGAGGAAGTTAGGTTGCAAGGTTGGTTTTATGGATTTCTTACTTAGTTCTTTCTTTCTAGCCGACTTTTCCCAACCAACTCTTGGAGAAACGACCTTGGCCAACCTATGGAGCTCAAAATTCCATTAAAGGCTTGGAAGCTTGGAAGCTTGGAGCTCTAGGGATGACCTTAAGGTGGGTTTTATAACTCTAAACCCTTTTGCTTTGTTATGCATCTCTTTTCTATGTGTTAGTTGCTAGTTCTTCCATTCCCCTACTCTTCCTTGCACTTTTGCAAGAAAAATCATGAAGAACAGACCTTGGTCTCAAGGTAGAAGATGATGGGCATTAATAACAATGTTAGTCCTTATCATACTTTATCAAACGACCTTGGACCTTTGGTCTAAACGGTTTGCAAGACCGTTTGAAACCAAACAGTTTCACAACCGTTTGATTTTATGCGGTTTGCAAGACCGTTTAGATTCAAACGGTCTCCAAGACCATTTGAAAAGTTTGACCAAGCATTGACCGTTTAGAGGTCTGCTGGACACGTTATGAATTAATCATCTACAAAGAATCATAATCTAATTGCAAGTAAATCACAAGTTGAAGGAACTTCAATCCTCTAAAACCCTAATCGGGTTCAATTGCTGATTTCAAGTACCAATCTTGTTGAAGTTTGGGTTGAGTGGCCCAAACGGTTTCAAAACCATTTGGAAATCACCCAAACGGTCTCAAGACCGTTTGGTGACCACCCAAGACCGTTTTGAGGTCTAGGGTTAAGATAATTTAATCAATTGAGGGTCCAATCACAATAGGTTGTTGAATTAATCAAAAGTGCTGATTTGTGACTTAATTAGGGTTCAATCCTTGACAAATGGACTTAGATTTTGATGAGACTTTGGGAAAACGGTCTCAAGACCGTTTGGAGGATGTCCAAACGATCCCAATACCGTTTGGGCCAAGTCATGGCCCATTTGGGTGATAATTGATGGGTTCAACTTCATCTAGAATCATGTTGATGGACATTGATGGTTGATCGATTACAAACCCTAATTCAATTAGTTCCAACCCTAATTGGCTATCAATTGAGGGTCAATTGAGTGTCCAATTGGTTAAGGATAACCCTAATTGAATCAATTGATAAGTGTTTAACATATATGAGGTCAATTAAGGGGTTCAACCTTGAAAACCCTAATCGGTTGCAAGTGTTGATGCACTTTTTAGGTCCATGCTGTTTTGAGATGTTTAGACCAAACGGTCTCAAGACCGTTTGGGCTCGAATGATCTCAAGGTCATTTAGATCCATGTGATCTCAAGGTCGTTTAGATCCATGCGATCTCAAGGTCGTTTAGATCCATGCGATCTCAAGGTCGTTTAGATCCATGCGATCTCAAGGTCGTTTAGATTCATGTGGTTTCAAGGTCGTTTAAATTCAAACGGTTTCAAAGTCAACCATATCTAAACGGTCAACATGTTGAAACGATTTCAAGACCGTTTAAGGGCAAACTATCTTGAGTGTCATGCGGTCTTGAAGTCAACCATAACCAAACGGTCAACTCTTCCAAACGATTTCAAAACCGTTTGGAGGTTGAAGTGTGAAATCGTTTGGGGACTTTTAGGGTTAGGATTGCTTAATGCTTTGAAGGTTTAGATGGTTCAATGGTTGATTAATCTAAACCCTAATGATACCTAAAGACATTAAGGGGTTAAGTAATTAATAGCTTGACCCATGTTATGGTTGATGGTGAACATTATCAAGGCACTCATAAAGGGTTCAAGTAGACAACACCCCCTTAATCAAGCAAACCCTAATGTCCACAATGGTGATGACTTGACTTATATTAATCCAAGTTGACTTGACTCAACCTAATCTAGGGTGATGTAAACATCATCTAGTAGTGAGAGGAGAGAGAAGGCTCCTTATATGAATGAGAATCAAGTAACATACCTTTAATATGTAAGAGTGTACATGATTAGGGTATGATTCATCAAGGTGAGATCATGGAAACCCTAATTATGATGATTAATGAATCTTACCTAATTTGAAGGCATTAATGATAGTAATCTTCATACATGATGATGGTATGACTTCAATTCACTATGAAGTGAATAGTAAACCCTAATTCTAGGGTAATAATAGGAAATGTGAATAGTAAACCCTAAAATAGGGTGATTTGATGAATGAAGTAATTCTGGATTATGTCTTTGAGTATGAAACCCTATGAATGAATCATAAAATGAGAAATCTTTATGCCTTGTAAGCTAAGAGGTTCAATAACCCTACGATGAAGTGAATAAATCCAAACCCTAGAAATCAATGGTGCTATGTTGATCTTAGCACGCCCGTGCTAAGGAGCACGCCCGTGGTAGCTTGCCTTTGCATGACCGTGCAAGGAAGCACGACCGTGGTATTCTATGAAGAAATTGATCAGTTTTGGTATGATGCTAATATTGTTATATATGCATATCCTCAATTATACTAATCATGCAGGTGGTTAGCAAGAAATAATCATAGCCAAGTAAGGATTATGATATCATATTCATTAAAAGCATGTTATTAGCTTTATGAATAGTGATATACTATGTTGCCTAGTTTAAGTGGCATCATATGAGATTGATAGGCTGTAAGAGCCATGAGTAACATCAAGGTCATGCTGATTAGATGACTTATGATGAGATGATTAAGAATTGATATCCATATGATAATTGATGTGAGTTAAACTTGATACATTTAATATTCTTCTTTTATAGCAGTGCTTTAATAGTTAAATGCTTGGAAACATACTTGATGTTAAGAGAATGCTGAAATGTCCCTAAATAATCAATTATAATCATACCATGTAGAGCCCTGATCATAGATCCATTATTGTCAGAAGCTAAATGATGGTGAAATAGGTTTTCCTAAGGGAACTCCTGGATCACATACTTTTGAGTATGTGGGGGATTATGGATGCGAATATCCTTACGTCCTAGTGTAGGAATTGATGTAGATGTATCTTAATCTATCAACCCTTCACTATATGTTATGCCGGGATGATATTCCACTAATCTCCCGAGGGGACCTTTAAATGCCGCATCGATGAGAGATAAATAAGAGATCTTTCGATGACGAAGAGAGTACAGAATGCCACTGTGACTCTAATAGCGAAGTGCCAGAATACCCTGGTAAGCTATCTTAGCAGAGACACGAGATGTCCTGCATGTTGATCCTCACACTGACTTGAGGAAGATGAGGTCATAAGAATCCGGCTCTTTTGATGACCTATGTATGATACCGATGCGACTTAGTAGTGATCGGTTGGAGTATGAGCGGTATACCTCATCTCCGCAGGGCATAATAATGTTTGTAAAACATAATCAACCGCGTAGCATATCTGCTTAGGTTGAACTATGAGAAATAATGATTGGTGTTACATTGTTTATAAATGTTCTAGTCAAGTAACTAGTTTACATGTTCTTCATATTCCTTAAGTAATGTTGCTTTACTTGATATCAAACCTGTTGTTGAATGGTTACCTTGTTTATGTTAATTCTTAATTGCTATAACAAAGCTTCTGGCGGAGAGTTATAACTCTCGCTGGGACAATTATTTAAAATTGTCTCACCCCCGTGGGATTCGACTTTTTAGGTGGACGTCGACGACGAAGGAACCCATCTGAGGGTGAGCAGTATCAGCAGTAGCAACACCAGGGGCAACAGTGAATCTCAGGTGAAGATACTGACTGTCAAGTCTTGTAAATAGTTTTTCTTATGTCGTCTCTGTACTCTCAGGTCCTAGGAGTCAGTATATCTGAGATTTTGGCATGATGCCTCGAGATTTTGTATCTTACCTTGTGCAGTTAACAAGGTGGTTGATGTTGTAAATTCTCGAGACGTATTGTTATAGAGATGTAACTATGGACCAGTTTGTAAATGATTTATCATGTGTGTTATAAAAGAGTTTTATTGTTTGATGGTCTCTTTACAAAAGTTTTAATTTTTAGTAATTTTTGATAATTCTGTTGTTAATCGCTTCCGCATTCGTTGATCCCGTTTTCACGAGACGGTCGCCACACTGGTGCTACTAGGTTTTATTATGTAAGCATTTTTTACTATGTGAGGCATAGCTAGTATGTTTGCATAAGTAAAATAGCTCCCCTCACTTGTACATATGTGTACATACTAATAATGACATGAATTATAGTATATACTTAACAATACATATAATTAGCATGACATATAATTAAGATGACACATGATCTAGGAGCCTGAATGATTTCTATAATATCATATAATGATTTATACTAATAACCCTATGGACATACCTATTTCTTTCTTAAGTACTGGTTAGAGTGGGCTCCTCTTGATGAGATAGTTTAGAAATAATATAGTTTTCCCTATATGTATCTCTATCTTTCAACTCTCGCCAAGTTGATATTGTGGATTGTTTGTTCAATGGGGATGGTCAGAATTGTCAGTATTATATGAATTAAATTAACATGTATGGATGACTAAGGTTTCATTTAAACATGTTCACTGTCATTATCTATTGTAGCTCTATTGGTAGTATGTCTTCCGCAGACCCCAAGCTCTGTATTGTCTAGTCGATGGAGTTTAATGAGGCTCTAATTGCATCATTGAGGAGGCAATATTACATAGATAGGTGTATATATGGCCAATTTACTAGGGATGTTTGGAGGGAGACACTCTGTGAGTTCCAAAAATAGGATGGGGAGGCAGAACTGTACATTAGAATGGGTCAAAACTCAATGGAAGAACCTAAAGAAGGAATTTGCAAAGTTGAAGCTTGTGACCAACAAGAGTGGTGTAGGATGGGACAAGCCCAAGAACAATCACATAGTGCTTGAAACCCCAGAGTGGAGGGAGACAATTATGGTATGTATAATAATAAAACGACATAACATTCATTTGTTGCATTTAAATTTAAGCTTGTAATTAAATTTTGTTTGACAATAGGGAAACAAGGATCTAGCAAGATTGATTAGTCGAACCTCCTACCATTACCACAACATTGAGTTGATGGGGGGGAGGAACATTTCTAGAGGCCACCATGCAATGCCTTCAACGGTCACACAACTTCCATCTGACATCGCCTCTGAGGATGATGTTAATGTCGACTTAGATGCATCTGATACTCCTTTCAATGTAGATAACACCAGATTGAAGCATACATGGGCTATTTTGGCACCCAGAGTGAGGGAGACAATGCCGGAACAAATAACCAAGGTGTTTGGGAAAGGATTCCTCATAGCCATAGGTGCACGAAGCTAGTGTCAATGACACCTGGGCGATGTAAGATAACAAGTGATGTGGTATCCAAATTCACAAAGGTGTATGCAAAGGTGCATGAGTTAGGCACTAGGGTGACCATCCGAGCCATTGAAAAGGAAGAGTTTGCAACGATATTGTAGCATTTTCACAAAACTTTCCCAGATGCCCTTGGAGTTTTTTTTACAACTCTTGTTAATGTGATCCATCCAACTATAATATCTACCACAATCTCCAACATACCCCACAAAAAGTTATGATATGGTTGCAAGACCTTTGGAAAAGGTCATACGGAGCTAATGCAACACCCCATCTTCCATGACCCCCTCTTTTGAGTCGTATAAACATGGATTTTCTTCACAGTCCTCCTTGGCATTTCACTAACACATCAAGTATGCCATGCATGTAGGATACTACCAGTGATGATGTTGGCACAAGTAGGAATAATAGAGGTGCACCATAGTCTGTACCCTTGCATGCTACAATTCCATAAGCTCTTCCTGGTTTTGAAAGAATTTTCAATATCCGAGTTAGATATTTGTTTTATTATTTTCTAAGTTTGGGAACATTGGATAAATTTGATTATTGTTTTAATATTTACTTCCGTAGTAAACACTTGAATTTGATTTTTCTATCTACTTTTGAAGTAATTCTGTTTATGCATCCTCTTTCATGTTATCTTAGGTTTGTCATCATTCTAATTGTAGGCATCATGGATGTTACTGACCATACACGTATAGAAGACCTAGCTACACAAATTTTGGATATCGTGTCTAGGCCAACAAATCGCTTTGCTGACGAAATAGCTGTCTCAATAGAAACTAACATCCAGGACAAACCCAATGATGAAGACATACTACATCCAATACCTAGGTCAGTTAGTATTTAGGAACCAAGAAGTTTTAAAAATCATAACTAGGTATGAAAAGAGGGCATATGACCTGTATCGAATGCATCCACTTACTATTTTAGCCCTCATAGATAAAAATGAGAGTAGTGGGTTGTTACATAGTAGTAGAGGTGCATCATCAGTCGAGGCCGTATGCTACTTCCTATAGATGGTTGGCCGTGGCCTTACCAATTGTATTTTAGATGAGGACTAAATTCACTCTGGTGAGACCATAAGCAAAAAGTTTAATAAAGTATTAGACAGGGTGTGTGGCTTGTGTCAAGAATATTTTGTGATGCAAACCACAACCACAATGTCGCACTGTCGCATCTTGAAGAGCTGAAGGTTCTACCTTATTTCAAGATAATAGTTATCTCACAAAAATGTGATGCATGCCAACATTTATTTTATAAGTGGAACCTATATTGCCTTGTTTTAGGATGACATTGGGGTAATAGACTAGACACACGTCCCAGTTTTGGTGAAACGTGATAAGAAAAACCGTTATCAAAATAGAAAAGGGTTTGTATCACTGAATATCATGGTTGTAGTAGACTTCTCCATGGAGTTTACGTATGTCCTGACAGGGTGGGAGGAATCTGCAACAAACTAGAGGATCCTACATGACCATAGGCAGTTTCAAAGTACCCCCGGGAAAGTATTACCTGGTTGATGCAGGCTAGCAAACACCCGTCAGTTTCACTATATTGCAACACAACTTACCATATAGCTGAGACACGTACAACAACAAGAAGGAGGTGGTCAACCATCAACACACAATTACATAATATTGTTGAAAGAGCATTCACTGTGTTGAAGAGGAGGTTTACTTTCCTAAAAAAGGTGTGACGTATCTCGTGCATTCACAGTGTCGCCTGATATTGGCATTTTGTATTCTACACAATTTTGTATGATGCCAAAATGATGGTGACGTAATGATGGATGAATTTGCAGAAGACAATTCACCAACTGGCCTCCCAGACAATGGGGTCGACTTGAGCTCCCTCCATGAAAGAACTCATGTCGATGCTCGAGAGGGTGATTTTTTTTGTGAAAGTATTTCTAGTTTAATTTGGAAAACTAGATGACCTTGCTTTGTACTTGGCATAATTTTAATATTATTTTTAAACTCATTCCTCACTTGACATGTGCTATAATTTTATTCTCATACCTTTCTTAGGTTTTTTGTACAATATTGTTATGCCTCCTAATCGGAAGTGTCACATTATACTTTATTAGGTTTTTATTATAATGGAGAATGAAATGTCCTCGTGTTCATGTGGCCTCCAATGCACTATATGAGTCTACATGGATGGCACATATGTTGCTAACAAAAAACCCATGCTAGACGTATTTTACATGTGGTAGGGGTCTTGATCAAACCAGATGTCGTATGACATTGCCTGTGCAACGAGTACAACATACAGTGACCAACCTTATTGTAATTAGAAATGCATTGGTAACACAACTTACCTATGCACGCAACGAACGCAAGCATTGGTCTTGAATGTTGTGACTTTGTATGTTCCACACGAGCATACATTTATAGGTTAATAAACGAAATTATGACTCTTAGGAGGAGATACCAATATGTTCGCGGATGACTTCACCTACCGAAAGATAGTCTCTCTTCAACATAAGAAGAGGAGTAAAATATATCACAGTTATAATATACTTTGTCCTATCTAATACACTTCGTTTAGATGTCAACGGATGCATCTGAAGTTCGGAGGTGTCTTTGTGGTCTAGTTGCAACATTATGGATTAACACAGAAGATGCGGGGTTATATGACTTTCGCATTCTCAACGAAAGGTCAGGCGAGATGTATTACATTTGTTCTACCAGACAAGTGCGGTAGTAAAACCATGAACAATAGGGTTCACCTACTACATGGATTGCATGTTCATTGTAATTAACTCGAACTGGAGAATACATTTTAGGGAAAAGATCAATGCAAATACTTCCACTGGGAAGCCGATCCCCCCCAACAACTTCATCTCTTGAGTATGTGATTAAGTTACTGACTGTTGAGTGTAAGTTGGTGTGGGCCAGACAATGAACATGAAGGACTTTGTTGAAATCTATCAAAATGCTAAAGATGTTAACACCTCCAAAATGTACGAGCATGAAGTTCGAGAAACTATTGTTTACAAGTTGGAGGAAAGTTTTAGTCTTCTTCTAGCGACATTCTCTCACCTCCAAAGACTCCATAAACTTGAATGAAAGAATTAGATATAGATGGATTTTATTTAATTCCTTCACTCAGACCCCTGAGATTGGTTGTTGTTAGAGTTACATTATAGGCTTGCTGATTTTTATCGCAATGTTGTTGAATGTTTATGGATGGACCATATAGGAGAGTGTATATATGTTATTTTCACATTATATATTTATATTTGAATCATCAAATTATATTTTCATAATTATAAAATACACTTTTAAATTATATATTGCATACATAATTTGTAATATGGTTGGGCAAGGCAGGAGGTCGTATGGTATATGGTGTAGGTAGAATGATCATATCCTACTTGATGGATGAGAAACCAATATGACATGAGGATATGTGTCAATGGAGTATATACTGCATAAGCTTGGAGGGAGGCATCGTGTGACTTTTAAAATATTATAAGGGAGCCTTACATATCTTTGAACGAGGTAAAAATTTGGTTGAAGAACCTCAAGAGAGAGTTTATTAGACAAAATTGTTTCCTTTTGGGGGATTTATCGCCTACTTAGCCCTTAGTCATGTAACAGGTGATTCCAGAGATCTTTGTGATGACTCATCGCACTTACCCCCAGGACTTACAAAATACCTTAATAATATTGATTAAATCAATGATGCACCTACAGGAGTAGGTGGTGGAGGCAATGGATGAAGTTGCAAGAAATTGCTCAACAACTTTGGGGCGTACTTTTGATATTTTTATGCATTTCAAACCGTACTTGATCCAATGATTATGAACTAATACATGTTGAAGTTGATGTCATATACACTGCCTATGTATTTAAGTTTCTCTTAACTATTTTTCTTATTTATGTTAAATGTTGTCATCATTAGTCTATTATTATCATTATGTGCTCAAACTTGTATTTATTAATGATGTCTAGATGTCGATGTGGTGTTCAAAGATCGAAAAATATGTATTGAAAAAACCTTTGTACAAGTGTTGGGAGCCTGTAGAGACTCATTCTCCATCTTCGCATGAAGATACCACACATGTGTGCCTTGAAAGCCCTAACAGGGTTACTCGCAATGTTCGTCATTTGCTGCTGTTGTTTGATTGGCCGGAAGACGACATCAAGAAAAAGGACAAGGCACCATTGTAGGAAGAGTGTGTCATGTCATGGGACGAGTACGATGAGGCCCTGAAGTGGGCCAACTGAGACGGTCCTACCTGGGAATAGCATAAACCTTCCTCCATGCCGAAGAACGGGCATCACAGTGGGTGGGCCCCAACATAGGGTGGATGTTGCTATATGGATCTACCCATCCACCATGAGTTGTTGCATGGTGTGAAAGGCGTAAAAGGATATTTTTAGTAGAAGAGTCTCACCTTTTTTTCACAATAAAATTGAGGCAAACTTCAAACTGATAAGGGTCATACGGTTCACCTCAGACTAACGAGGAAGAAAATTTACCACTTTCTAAATTTAGCCGGGATGGTCACAAGATGCAGTCTGATTTACTTTGACAATCCGTCCATAATTGAGATTTCCAGACACAATCACATTGTGTCCGGAGAGCACAATTTAGCAGCCGGTATTGGTTCTTCATTATCAGTCCCTGGTGAGCCGTATGAATTCTATCTCTCAAATTATGCCTTGTCTTTGTTGTTGAAAAAAGAAATACTTCTCTACCAGAAGAATCAAACCGAATTAGACTGCATTCAGATTAACCCAATTGACTGATCAACCCCGACTAACCCGTTACACTAACCCATTACTCAGTAGGCTCGAGCCGCTTGACCCCCCATCTCAATCCGTTCCCGCGGCGAGGAGGGAGCAAGCTGAATCTTTCAATCCCCAAGCTGTTTGTGCGACTCGTCGACATCGTCGCCGCTACAAATTTTGGTAGGCAGGTTTTCTGGCAGAAGCGGTGGGTGGTGTCTCTGCTGCCGATCTGACGGATTTGGGTGCCAGAAAGGGTCTGCTGGGTTTTGTCGTTTTCTCAAATTTGGACCATGAAAAGTGTCTACTACCACACCATGAGTGTTTCCGGCCGGCGTATGTGAGTGTAGGTAACCCTATCAATCTAGCCCATGTTTGGTTCGGGATATCATCCGGATTTCGGCTTGTCTTCTTGTGCCACATCTGCGCCATAAGATGGATCCAGTCCGGGTTGGCAGATGTGTGTTTGGTTGAACATTCTGAAACGGTCCCCGTTTCGGGTTCTGTTGTCCTGATATCCGGATTTTGGAATCTCCATCTTGAACGAAACAGGGGCCTAGTGTTTGAGTTTGACGAGGAAAATGATGTATCCCGTTCAGTAGTAGTTTATATTCAGTGGCATTTTCATTATTTAATATAATTTATACCAGCACTAGCAGGTTCGGCTTCGCAGCCCTCTGTTTTGCGCTGTCCAGACCTCCTCCTCCCTACTAATACCAGTCGCTGCATACTCCCGTAGCTGGAACAAGTATAGAAAACAAGGTGAATGTACTGAGATTCTGTGGGGCCGGCCGGTTCCTTGACGTTGACGGTGGGCCAAGCTTCCTCGCTGGGGTAGTGGTACCCTTGCGTGTGGTGTGCCCCACCCATTCCCGCGTCGGCCCACAACATCTATGCTTCCTTGCCAAAAGTTGTAGTGCTCATGTGGCAGCTTTTAATTAAAAAATAGAAAATAAAGGAGAGGATCGTGCGGTAGACATTTTTCTCCCTTGTATGTATTTAACGTACTCTTCCATAAAAGGAAAAAAAAAAATCACTGTATCTACTCCATATCTGAGTCGACGCAAGATGCAGATATACAATAGACGGTCCAGATTGTGCTGCCCGGCGTCATTGCTAGCTAGCTACCTGCAAAGTGCCGATAAATCTTTCTTGAGTGGTGGTAGGGGTGGCGTGGAGAATGGAAATCCTGATCTTATATATGTATATACATGTGTCGCCCCATAAATGCGTTACCAAGGAACATGCAGTGGCATTGGCAAGCTCCTAATCAGCACCGAAATATGCAGCAGCAGACGTCATTGGATTAAGTACGTACTGTGCATCACGCAATAGATAATAAGGTGACTATTTTTTAAGGTGACTATTGTTTGTGTGTGTTCCCTTGTCTTGTCTTTTTATACCTTGTTTATCACAATTGTACATTCCCTTCAGATGTTATAATCCTTTTTGCTATTTAGACAAAAGCAACACTGTTGCTTATAGGAGATTTGTGTGACTTGAGTGTATGTGTGACTTAGCTGTAGATTCCCTTTTGTTGTAAATGCAAGAATAATAATAATAATAATAATAATAATAATAATAATAATAAACAAAATGACAAGTTGTTGAGATGGCTCCAATAGAGGATCCGCTCTCGATGTACATTAGAGGCTACATGATTTTTAGCATTGTCAGATTAATGTAAAGAAGTCAATTTACAGATACAATTAACAAAAACACTCAAGCGTAAGAGTTCAAACTCGAGCCTAATGGGCAAAACACGAAGCAACTAACCAAATTGATTTTCTGACATATGTGTTAGATGTTATATATATTATAGTATGAAATTATAAACATATGTATATGTACATACATATTAATATTATTTTTTATTTCTTGAGTGGGCCATGGCCCCTTTTTGCCCCTAGTCCCGCCCCTGTTTAACCAAATGCGCTAGTGTGGATACATGAAGATTAAAAGGCCCCATAAAGTGCATGGGCTGCCACGCTACGATTGGAAGATATATTAAAAGGTCAAAAAACCAAAATAGTATGTTTGGACATTTTAATTATCAAAATGACACGATTCAGAACTTAATTCCCAAAATGACACGTTTATGAGGCAATGCGTCTCCAAAATAGACGCATTACTTCTGGTGAGGCCAATACGTTTCCTCGGGAGACGCATTGCTACTTTCAAAATATGCAGCAGCAGACGTCATTGGATTAAGTACGTACTGTGCATCACGCAATAGATAATAAGGTGACTATTGTTTGTGTGTGTTCCCTTGTCTTGTTTTTTATACCTTGTTTATCACAATTGTACATTCCCTTCAGATGTTATAATCCTTTTTGCTTATTTAGACAAAAGCAACATGGTTGGTTATAGGAGATTTGTGTGACTTGAGTGTATGTGTGACTTAGCTGTAGAATCCCTTTTGTTGTAAATGCAATAATAATAATAATAATACTAATAATAATAATAATAACAAACAAAACCACAAGTTGTTGAAATGGCTCGAATAGAGGATCCGCTCTCGATGTACATTAGAGGCTACATGATTTTTAGCATTGTCAGTTTAATGTAAAGAAGTCAATTTACATATACTATTAACAAAAACACTCAAGCGTAAGAGTTCAAACTCGAGTCTAATGGGCAAAACACGAAGCAACTAACCAAACTGATTTTCTGACATATGTGTTAGATGTTATATATATTATAGTATGAAATTATAAACATATGTATATGTACATACATATTAATTATTATTTTTTATTTCTTGAGTGGGCCATAGCCCCTTTTTGCCCCCTAGTCCCGCCCCTGTTTAACCAAATGCGCTAGCGTGGATACATGAATATTGTTTACATGACATTCTTTTTATGATAGATCAAGATTTGATGCTTGATTGAGAGCCGCACATATCTGATGTTCAATGCTTTTCTACCAGCAAGGAGATGAGTTGAGTTGCAACCCAAGACCTCTCAAGGGAAAAATACAAAGGCCCCATAAAGTGCATGGGCTGTGAGGCTACGATTGGAAGATATATTAAAAGGTCAAAAAACCAAAATAGCATGTTTGGACATTTTAATTATCAAAATGACACGATTCAGAACTTAATTCTCAAAATGGCACGTTTCTGAGGCAATGCGTCTCTAAAATGGACGCATTGCTTCTGGTGGGGCCAATACGTCTCCTCGGGAGACACATTGTTACTTTCAAAAGTAATGCTTCCTCAATGGGGACGTATTGTCTCTAGTAGAGAAATGCATCCCCAATGAAGACGTATTGCTTTTTTTATTTTTTTAATTATGATACCATTGTTCTGAAAAGCGGTAATCGGTGTACGGGCGGAGAGGGTACCGAATAGAGTATATACGGTATGGGGGAGTATAAGCGGGAGAATATTCGGTTTTCATCGGTTTTGATTTTTTTTAAAATATTAATCATAAATATATGTAAATTATACATTGACCATATAATAATGACAATGATAAGTAATTAGAAACATTTATAAGTAATAGACTAATATTGAATTCATAAGTAGTTAGAAACATTGATGAAATTAGAGAAGAAAACATTGATAAGTAATTACAAACATTGATAAGTCATAGACTAATATCACATTAATAAGTAATTATAAACATTGATAAGTAATAGACTAATATTGCATTAATAAGTAATTAGAAACATTGATAAGTCATAGACTAATATTGCATTAATAAGTAATTAGAAACATTGATAAGTAATAGACTAATATGGCATTAATAAGTAATAGACTAATATTGCATTAATAAGTAATTAGAAACATTAATAAGTAATAGACTAATATTAGAAAAATTAATGTAAAAAAATTATTAATAGCATTTGATTTTGAAAATCGGCGATTAATCGGCCGAATATTCCCCCGAACGGCCGATTAATCGGTCCTGGACCGATTATTGGCCGATTATTCATATTCGGAGCGGCAGACCCCCAAAACCGAATATTCGGCCGATTAGGCCGATTTTCTGAACACTGTATGATACCATGTATATTATATATACATATATATGTTAAATTGCTAAATGAATATAATCTACATTAACTTATATACAATTATCCATATATTTAAAATAATATCTGAAGATAATAAAATAATAACATAATATTATATTTATTAAAACATACTATTTATAAATGTAGATAAAATATTTAAAATTAATGGATATAATACTAAAATTATATAATAAAGTTTAAAATTATAGAAATAAAGAAAATATATACATGTATTTATTTGTAAAATTAGAAAAAAAACTAATATAACAATAAAAATAAGAAAATACTAAATAAAAACTAATATGTTAGTATATAAGACACGCTGGTGCACATAAAATACACACACACAAAAATCTCTTTGAGACGAATCCTTTTGTTATGAAGATACACTCCCACCCATTTTTGGCATTTCTCATTAGTAAATTTTTTCGAGCATTTAGCAAACTGAATTGGTTCACCGTCGATTGGTAAAACCCGTCATAACTAGAACATCCTCCAGTCCGAAATAGATCTTGTCTTGACCTATATGGAATGTTCGGTCATGTATATATATATATATATATATATATATATATATATATATATATATATTAAAGGTATGATACATAATATCAAAAAAATCAAAATAAAATGTCAACTATATAAAGTAAATATACATGATCAATAACAATAGATAATCAAAATAAAATATATGATACATATGATCATAAATGCAACACATAAAAAATTATAATATATTATGAAGCAAACTTTTTTATTATGTTTTAAAAAATATTAATATAAATCACAATAACATAATAATATTTGTAACTTTTATCGAGTTCAGAGACAAATATAATATGATAAAATCAAATATATAATATTTTTTATTTAATTTAAAATTATATGTATCATATATTTTAATTTGATTATTCATTGTTGTTGTTCTAGTATATTTTACTTTGTATAATTGACATGTTTATATTTTTTGATATTATATTTCGTGGCTTTGATATATATATATATATATATATATATATATATATATATATATATATGTTATGTATATCAACGTGTGCTATATGTTGCTATATTAGTTTTCTTTTTCTTTTTTCTAAGTTTACAAATAAATATATACATGTATATGTATTTTTTTTTATTTCTATAGTTTTAAACGTTACTATATAATTTTAATATTGTATCCATTAATTTTAAATACTTCTATCTACATTTATAAATATTATATATTAATGAAATATAATATTATGTTATTATTTTATTATGTTCAGGTATTATTTAAAATATATGGTTAATTGTATATAAGTTAATGTAGAATATGTTCATTTAGCAATTTAATATATATATGTATTTATATAACGTACATGGTATCATAATTAAAAAAAAAAAAGCAATTTGTCCTCAGTGGGGACACATTGTTCTGCTGGAGGTAATTCGTCTCCACTGGGGACATATTGCTTTTTTAAAGTAGCAATGCGTCTCCCGAGGAGACGTATTGGTCCCACCAAGAACAATGTGTCATCTTTAGAGACGTATTGCCTCAGAAACGTGACATTTTGAGAATTAAGTTCAGAATTGTGTCATTTTGATAATTAAAATAGCCAAACATGCCGTTTTGGTTTTATGGCCATATTAAAACGTACATGTTGTTGGTGATGATTTATATAGTCGGTCGATATATTAAAACGTACGTGCAGCTGTTGATGATTTATATAGTCGGTCGGTCAATTGGGTCATTTGTTCGTGAAAACAACTGGAGTTTCGAGGCCCCGGCCCGCCGCGCGCTGTTTTAGTTCGCTGGAGTGCAACTCTCACTTCCTCGCACCTTGGAATGCCAGCCACTACCGATGTTCCAGCTTGTCGCTTGGATGGAGTCATTCTTTTGTTGATCTCCAGTAAACCCATGAACTCATATCCGGCATGTTTCTAGGAAACGAAGTCAAGATGGAAACTAAAATAGTGGGCGTGCAGGCGTCAGGAGGGATAGAAACTCCTCCAGGTGGTAACTGGTGGACTGCGCATCCGGCCTTTAACTAGATTAACTCTCGTTTTCTATATACACGTAAAATCAATATAAACTACCAGCTATATAACAGATTATTATACCCTTCTTTCCGTGGGTTCATCCAACCGCCCTTCGTGCATGCCTGAATACCAATGTACAATAGCTGGTCAGGAGTGGGGGAGCGACGTGGGGATTACTCTCGAGAAAGTGTCCTTCAATTCAAGTGGAAGCTCGATGAAGCATTCTCGCTCCCACTACAACAAAGAAACAACCAGCTGGCTCGGGTTTCCCGCATCTTCCTTTTTGATAAAAGTCTAATATTATTAATTTAAAAATATCAATGACGCATAATTTCATAAAATAAAATGAAGGAAATGATAGTACTTCATCATATGTGCATCGTGTTTGCAGCGATTTTTGTGAATAAGATAGAGTGAATGTAGTTTGATATTAATTACACCCCATCCTCCAAATATTTTAGATCTGCATATCGTCTCTCAATTTATTACATGTGTTTTTATTGATTCTGTTGCGTCACTCTATAGAAAATTTTGTCATATTGATCAATTTGTTGTTGTATCGTCGAGGGAAGAGGCATGCAACTTAGGTAATAAGTAATGAGTGGGGTGAGGGATGAATTTAAGAGTGTAACTTCTCCAACTAGATTGGGGCATGTGATAGTCTATGATGATAATATGGTCTTCAAATGTATCGACACTACTACAGAAATGACTTATAACGTCACTTTTAACGGCGTCGGTTGTATAAATACACCGACACCTAAAACATAAAGCGTCGGTTCAAAAATAAAATCAACATCTATCTGTGAAGGGCGACCAGACACGGGTATCGCTTTTATTTAGTGTTGGTTCCTTATGAAAAAACCGACGCCTAAAATTAACCTCCAAATCCAAAATTTCTAACGAAAAAAATTACCTCCAAAATTTAACATATGGCGTCGGTTATTAACTCTTAAACCGACGACGAAAGGTTTTTCGCGAGACAGTAGTTGGGAACATTTTGGTCGTCGGTTTTACTACAATAACCGACGCCTATGGGTTTTCCCGCGCTGTTCCCGGGAGAATTTTCACACCCATTGGGCGTCGGTTTTCTAAAGAAACCGACGACTATGGTCAGAATTCGAGAACATTTTGTTTTTGTCGGCATATGAGGATAGTTGTCGGTTTTGGTATAGAAACCGACGACTATAATTGAGTATAGGTGTCAGTTTTGTTACTTATAACCGACACATTTTGTTATAAGCGTCAGTTTTTTTAGTAACTGACACTTATCGGTAACTTAATAGCACCCGCGCAAAACAGACTCTTCCCCTTCCTCTATTTCATTGTGATTGAGAATAGGGTCTGGCGATTCTACGATTCCGCCTGTGACAGAGTGAGTTTATATATATATATATATATATATATATATATAATTTAGTTTCTCTCTCCTACAATTTCAATTATTCCATTTATGCCCTCAATCGTCCCTCACTCCAAATTGATTATATGGTCTATCAATTTCATATCATGACATCTCTAGTATCATATAGACCCATGTTTAATGCAAAATGACATTTAGTCAATTGACATAGTCAGTAATCGAATTTTAACTCCAATTTTGCACTTTAGCTACATCATAACATTATAAAGCTATGCCTAAAATCTCATTGCGATTGGAAGTACCAATTAGGAGTTATTCACAATAGAAAATTATGTGTATTATGTCACCTAATATAGTCTAGGACCTAGGTTCTCGCATCATTTGATCAAAATGATGTGTCACGCCCTCATGCTTTGGCTGGGCACAACATCTTTAGTCAAGGACAAGCTTGGACCGTCCGATTAAGGGATGCATATCAGCTCAGGATCTAAGGGTGAAGACCTCGTCTTCTACCTCCGAAAGACCCGGTCCCCGCCTATAGAAGAACAACATACCTTCCAATGGCCCTCGCGCCCAAACCTCACCTTCTCTTCACGAGATATTTGGAGGATGGCTCGCTCTCACCTGAGCGATCCCAACGGTGGTGACCACGTCACCTAACTCCCTCGGATATGGTAGTCTTATTATTCAACTATATATCATTTGTCAGGTAGTCTTATTATCTAGTTAGTTAGTTGTTGAGTCTGTTCGTATATGGTCTCAAGTGTGTCTTAGCCCATTAGGGTTGTGTTTAAGTCGGCACACTCACCCCTTTTCTTATATATAGGAGGGAAGTTTCTCTTATTAAATATATTGATTAACCTTATAGTTATTCTCTAACATGGTATTAGAGCAATTGGTCTTACACCGCCTCTATGTGTGTGTGTGTGTGTGAGAGAGAGAGACAGAGAGAAGACAAAAAGGACGAGTGCCCCTTCTGGGTCAGCACGGCCGTGGTCGGCCAACACAGCCACGGCCGTGGCCAGTCCACACGGTCGTGGCCTTTCTTTTATCCATTTGGTAAGGAGGGAGCAGGAAGAAGAAGATACATTTGCAATTGATTACTAATGCTTGACCTAATTATGTAAATTTTGATGAATGTTGAATTAAGATATTAAAACCCTAATACACATTTCACCATAATTTTGAATTAACTGTATTGTTGAAATCTTGTGATCAATCTATGTATGATATTAAAACCCTAATGTTAAATCTCTGATTTTGTAGTGATGTGTCACCCTAACATCTACATGAATCCCTATTGTATGATGTAGATTGATGATAATGCATGAGCTAGTTTGAAATTTTGAAATCAATTATGAATCTCTTCATCCTTAGGTCATACTAATTTATGTGTAATGTTTATCTTGATGATGAACATGCATGGACACTCGAAATGTTGAAATCAATGTTATAGAATGACAACACATGTATTTATTGGCCTAGAAACCCGTCCAAGATTTACTCATTAGGAGTAAATCTTGGATAGTCTCCGGTTTGGGACTGTTCTTGAACACCTAATCTCACTTAGGATGTAAGTGTATAATGTGTATTTGGTTTTTAAGAAAATTCCGGCAGCACCCCGTTTGTTCGTACATCTGTACTTGGAGAACAGTGGGGAAATGCTGCCGAAATTTTCTTGAAAACCCAATACACATTATACACTTACTAGTGAGATTAGGTGTTGAAGAATGGGATAGGTGGTACACATTTATTATATATAAGAATGACAACACATGTATTTGTTGGCCTAGAAACCCATCCAACATTTACTCATTAGGAGTAAATCTTGGATAGTCCCCGGTTTGGGACTATTCTTGAACACCTAATCTCACTTAGGATGTAAGTGTATAATGTGTATTTGGTTTTCAGGAAAATTTCGGCAACATTTCCCCGTTTGTTCTCTAGGTACATATGTACTTAGAGAACAGCGGGGAAATGCTGCCAAAATTTTCTTGAAAACCCAATACACATTATACACTTACTAGTGAGATTAGGTGTTCAAGAATGGGATAGGTGGTACACATTTATTATATATAAGAATGACAACACATGTATTTGTTGGCCTAAAGTTTTTACCATGCAAAAACTCTAATCCTAGACCCTAATCTTGTTGTAATATATACTTGTTTTCTCTTTGATCATAGAATGGATAGATCATGGATGTCCATTCGCAATCGCTGCACCCCAGAGTTTATTTCTGGTCTTGACCAGTTTATTAGATTTGCCGAGGAACATAGGAAACAACATGGAGATAGGTTCTACTGTCCATGTAGGCATTGCGGTAACAACTTGAAAGTCAACACTGGTGACGAAATCAAAAGTCATGTCATGTGCAACGGGATTATACAAGGCTATACAGAATGGCACTGGCATGGAGAGATTTCAAACCCGAAACCAGTGGATGTCGATAGTTGTGCTTGTGTGGAAGAAGAAATTGCCTCCGATGACGTAGATGTGAATGAACCAGTTCCAGTAGACATCGTTGATGCGATGCTGGATAGTTGTAGGGTAGAGCACACCGATCCACCTCCCATTTTTAGAAACATTGTACATGATGCTGAGATATTGTTATACATAGGTTGTACTAAGTTTACGAAGCTTAGCGCTATGTTGAGATTGTATAAGCTGAAAGCTAACAATAGATGGAGTGACAAAAGCTTCACTTCATTGTTGTCTTTGTTGAAAGAAATGCTTCCTGAAGGAAACGAGCTGCCAATCTCAACATACCAGGTAAATAAATTGTTGTGCCCAATGGGAATGGATGCCAAGAAGATACATGCATGCTCGAATGATTGTGTATTATTTCAAAAGGACTATGTGGATTTGAAAGATTGTCCAAAATATGGCGCGTCACGGTATAAATTGACGACTTTGGGGGAGTCCAAAACTGGTTCTCCTGCCAAGGTGATGTGGTATCTACCTATAATATCACGGTTTCAACGCTTGTTTTCCAATCCGATAGATGCGAAGAATTTGAGGTGGCATGCAGATGTTAAGAAAAATAATGATGGGATCCTACGACATGCGTCTGATTCCCCACAGTGGAAGAAGATTGATCTATTGTACCCTGAATTTGGTGAAGAAGTCAGGAATCTAAGACTTGGGGTTTGTACAAATGGGATGAATCCGTACGGGACATTGAGCAGCCAACATAGCACTTGGCCTGTCATGCTTGTTATATACAATCTTCCTCCTTGGATGAGTATAAAAAATAAGTACGTAATGTTGTCGTTGTTGATATCGGACCCTAAATAACTTGGAAATGACATCGATGTTTATCTTGAACCTTTGATTGATGACTTAAAGAAACTCTGGGGTGAATGTGTGATGACCTATGATTCTTCATGAAGAGAGACATTTCATTTGCATGCTATGTTATTTTGCACTATTAATGAATTTCCAGCATATGAGAATTTGTTTGGATATAGTGTCAAAGGAGCTAAAGCGTGTCCTATATGTGAAGAGAACACTGATTCAACAAGACTAAAACATGGCGGTAAGACTGTATATCTCGGTCATCGAAGGTTTCTTACAAATTACATCTGTATCGTAGGAAGCGCAAAGCATTCAATGGATTGAATGAGGAACAGAGTGCACCTAAACCCATATCAGGGGAGGTTGTTTATGAAAGAGTAAAAGACTTTGTCAATGAATTTGGTAAGAGATCACAATGTACTATGGCCACACGGAGTGACAAATCTTTATTCAAGAAGAAGTCAATATTTTGAGATCTTCCTTATTGTAGTTCTTTGACAGTCAGGCATTGTATCGATGTCATGCACATTGAGAAAAATGTATGTGATAGTGTCATTGGTACTTTGTTGAATATACCAGGTAAGGCTAAAGATGGGATAAAATCCAGACTGGACCTACGTGAAATGGGAATAAGGTCAGAATTAACCGAATTTTGTGAAATGGGAAATCAAAGAACATACTTACCTCCCGCTTGTTACACATTGTCTAGAAAGGAGAAGAAAGCTTTTTGTGAATGTTTGGTAAATGTTAAGGTACCACAAGGTTACTCATCCAACATCCGTAGATTGATATCAATGAAAGATCTGAAGTTGGTAGGTCTTAAATCTCATGATTGTCACACTCTAATGCAACAAATATTGCCTATGACAATTAGATCTATATTGTCGAAGCATGTCAGGTTTGCAATCACCAGACTTTGTTTCTTTTTCAACAGTATGTGCAACAAAGTTATTGACCCTGATACTCTCGATAATTTGCAAAGAGAAGTGGTTGTTACCCTATGTCAGCTTGAGATGTATTTTCCTCCGTCGTTCTTTGATATCATGGTACATCTTGTTGTCAACTTGACTAGGGAAGTGAAAATGTTGGGACCAGTTTTCTTGCATTGGATGTATCCCTTTGAACGATACATGAGGGTATTTAAAAGTGATGTTCGAAATTGTTATCGGCATGAAGGGAGTATTATTGAGGGTTATGTGGCGAGAGAGGTTATGGATTTTTGCAATGACTTTCTCGTGGTAATGACACTCCTGGTAATGACAAGAATATTGAGGAGCAATTTGGCAAAGGAATTTTGGGATCACGGGTGAAAGTAATCAGCCGTGAGCAGTTGGAACAAGGTCACTTGTATATTTTATACAACATGGATGAAGTGAGTGTTTATATCGAGGAACATACCAATTTCATCAAGAGACAATATCCTCGAGCCAATACAATGTGGCTTGCTAGAGAGCATAACAAGACATTTATTAAGTGGTTCGAAGATAAAGTCTTACATCAACTATCTCAAACACCAGATGATATTACTGAAACTATCAAATGCCTCGCCTTTAAACCGAAATTGAATGTTATGTCTTATGAAGGATATGACATTAATGGATTCACATATTACACAAAGCGTCAAGATGATATGAGTGTCGTCCAAAACAGTGGGGTCACCCTTCAAGCGTCGACTATGTTTTTTGCAAGTGCAAATGATAAGAGTCCATGTGAAGCTAAAATGTCATATTACGGTGTTATTGAAGACATATGGGAGTTTGACTACATAGATTTTAGAATTCCGCTCTTCAAATGTAATTGGGTTGATAACACCAAAGGAGTTATAGTGGATGAATTGGGTTTCACTTTAGTGAACTTTGAAAAGATTGGCGAGAAGGGTGAACCATTCATATTGGCATCACAGGCGAAACAAGTATTTTATATCGATGATCCTGCAAATGATAAATTGTCGGTTGTTCTTCATGGTAAAAGACAGTTCATTGAAGATCCTATAGATGAAGAAGAGTACTATGATAAGTATGATGACTCCAGTCCATTCTCAGTTGGGTTGCCAACACCAGCAAATATTGAAGCTAATGATGACTTGTATGTGCGCGGAGATCACAATGAAGGATTGTTAATTGATAAAAAGTCGCAATATTAGAGGCATGTTTATATTTTTTTATATGTTTTATTTTTCTGAATGTGAACTTTACAATGTGAATTACTTTAAAATGTGAATGTGAACTTTACAATGTGAATTTTACAATGTGAATTACTTTACAATGTGAACTTTACAATGTTAATTACTTTACAATGTGAATGTGAACTTTACAATGTGAGCTTTACAATGTGAATTACTTTACAATGTGAACTTTACAATGTGAATGTGAACTTTCAGATGGCTGAGCATTCTTCTGATGACGATGCTGATGATTACCGTGAGGGTGAGGACATCAATGCGCCCCCTCACAATGTAAGTTTTAAAAATATATCATATATTTATATCTACATGTCCATTTATAGTTATATCCTGTAAGTGTGTTTATTTTGTCAAATTTTAGGTTGATGATGCACATGTACCCTCTGAAGCACTTGAGGCACTTGATGAGCAGCACCAAAAAGTTGACAAGAGAAGGGGCATCACTATGATGAAGAAGTTAATAGCGCAAAGGGGTAATGGACCCAAACTTGTTGTGGATTTTGATAATGCAGGAAATGCAATTGGAGTGAATCGTAATTCGTTTGTTTCATATCTTGGGTATGCTACTCGTAGCCATTGCGGTTGTAAGATAACATCTTGGCATAAAGTTCCTAAGGGGAAGAAATACGTAATATGGAAGGATTTATGCGTGAGTTATTATTAATTTGCAATTCTATTTTGTAGATTACTAATTTTTTGGATAATAGTTAATAGAAATTCTATTTTGTAGAGTATATTTGAATTGGATGAAAAGCTGCATCGTAAATGTGTGATGCAACGCTGTGGGAGAGTCCTAAGGAACTATAGGACAAATCTCACCCAAGAATACATAAAAGAAGGTGACAAGAGGAAGAAGACATCCACTGAATAGTGGAACTTCCTGGACCAAGAAGAATGGGACGCGTTTGTTGCTTCAAGACAAACTGATGAATTCAAGTTATTAGGCGTCACTCCCAATTTAATTAATATACATTGTATTCACCTATTCAAGATTAACATTTAGTGTTACTAACCAAATCAATGTGCATACTAACTAGGCCCTGAGTGAGGTGCAAAGAGCAAGGCGTGCACTGAATGTGCATGACCACACAATGGGTCCAAAGGGGTATGCAGGCATTCGCCAAAGACTACACGCTGAGTCTACTACTCAGTCTGTTGCTACTCAGGAGTCCTCTACTATAGGTACCATACCTCTGCCTCGCCATGATGTCTAGATAGCTGGGAGGCAAAATAAGAAGGGAGAAATAAGGAAGCCCGCAACTGCTGAGGCGGCTGCAAAAATAGTAAAATACAACTCTTAGAGCAATCGTTTGAATATTGATTATTTGTGGTGTTTACTTAATTACAAATTTTTGTTTTGGAGATTAGCGGGAGCTGCACGAGCTGAGGAAACAAGGCAAGTTCATCCCTGAGGGCACAAGGTATGAATTGACAGTTGCTCTGGGTAACCCAGAGCATCCTGGACGTGTTAGGGCTGCAGGCGCTGGTGTGGGCATAAAATCATTCTTTGGGCCATCCTAAAGAATAAGGGGTTTAGCCCTGTATGATTTCCATTATCCAATACATAAGAGAGAAGAAGAAAAACATGGGGAGCATTAGAGAACTAAAAGCACCGCTAAAAGATAGTCTCAATGACTCCCTCTTGTGAATGTGTCGATTCGCTAACCCCAGGCTGCAAATCCGTCCGCAGGAGGTGCCCAAATCACCCGGAATGTGGTTTTTTTCTCCACTTTCTCCTCTCCTTGCTCTTGGTTGCCATACAATGGAATAGAATGAGATACCTAGGTTTGGACAAAATCCCCCCAAGTCATAGAATTGACTTAGGGTGTCATTAATTGTCAATTATCGGATTAAACATAATTTCCAGATCTGCCTGATCCCGCTATGTCGGTACTACTGACATCTTCGATAGTTGTGGTCACTTATGAAATCTTAGGAACTACTGAGTTGATGTCAGTAGTATCAAGATTCATCAGAAAATTCTGAGTCCTTGTTGTGATGTTGTCGGTAGTATTGACTTCCTTTATCGGTACTACTGAGTTGACTCAATTCAACATATTCGTTTCTGAGCATGTTTCGGTACCACAGACAACAAAGTCAGTAGTACCGAGTTGTTAGTCTTGTGTAGATACACCTAAAATTCACAAAAATCAAACAAAAGTTCCCAAATAATCATGAATCTAACAAAAACACTACAAACACATTTACTTGATGCAATTATGTGTCACAGGTTAATGATAATAAATAATGCAAAAATTAATATGAAAATGAACAATAAGTACAAAAAAATCCATAATAAAAATCTTGTGAAAGCAACAATTATCAGGTGCATCAATATGCCACTGTTATGTATGCTCCATATGACCCAAATGATGGCAGCAATCAATGTACAATGTTTGTGGTGGTGTTTGTGGAAACTTCTAGTGTTATGAAGTCTATGAAAGATATTAAGTAGGGGGTTAACAAGGATGATGGTGGTCGTAGTGTATTGAGTCCATATTTTCCTAGCCAGATGACATCTAAAAAAAGGTGTTGGTTAGATTCCTCATTGTTTTTGCAAAGGATGCATCTTGGTGGTCTGTGAAAGCCTCTGGTTCTCATGCTGAGATCAGTACGGTTTTTATCATGACCAATCAACCATAGTAGGATGTGGAACCTAGGTTGAAGGGGGTGTTCCATATATTTTTTGTAATCCATTATGTGTCTCCTAAATGAGAAGAACCTATATGCCAACTTGGTCGTATATATATTGCCCTAAATCCAAGTGACTAGGTAGGATGTGTTGTTCTCTAATTACACCAGGATATCAAGGAAAAGTGATGGATCGTTTCATTGATGTAGGATGGTTTTGAAGAGGTTGCTCCTATGTGATCTGAGTTTTAGAAAAGCCTGACTATTATTGAATTTAATGATGGAATCTGGTAAGGTGGATGAGGATAGTTGGAAATTGATATGTTTGAGTCCATGCCACCATGGCTATGTCCATAATTTTGTATTAATATGATGGTGAAGCAGAACATGGATGGTATTTGTAACAATGTGAAGAGTGTGATCCAGATGTTTCCATAGAGTGAATACTGATGGTGATTCTATAAAGGACCATGGTTATTGGTGTTTGAGGTACTTATCTACAATTATACTGGTTCAAAGTTTATCATTTCTCTGGAAAATGGATGCAATGATCTTGTGTATGAGGCATATGGATTGGAGTTTAAGGATAATACCCCATCCCCCTCCTCCTTCTAACTACAAATCCTATCCCATCTAATCATGTGTGATTTCCTCCCGTGGTTCTCTCATAGGAACTTGCGGCGTATTGTATCAATTGCATGTAGTACCATGGCCGGTAATGGTATGCAGGACAAGTGGTATATGGTGATTGGTGTGAGAGTAGAGTTGAGTAATGTAAGTCTGCCGGAGATGGAGAGGAAATTGTTTTGCTAGGAGCAAACACGATGTATGTATTTTTCAATGATAGTATCCCAAGAAGCTATTGGAATTTGGGATGGTGAAAGTGGTAATTCAAGGTATTTAATGGGGAAGGTTTCTAATTTGCATACCAGCATATTTCTGAATCTATCCATGTCCAATTCGCTAATTATATATCATATAATGGTTGATTTGGTGTAGTTGATTTTGAGGCCTGAGAGATGTGAGCATATACCCAAGATTCTGATGATGTTGATAATTTTGGTGTCCTTGGGTTTGATGAAAAAGAGTGTGTCATCCATATACTACATAATATTGTGCATGCATCCCTTGGGTTTTTGAGTGTGTGGTTAGATGTGGCTAGGTCAACAAATGATTTGAGGACGGATGTGACAATGATGAAAAGATAAGGAGATCGTGAATCACCTTGCCTCAGGTCATCTGTGCTCTAAGAGTAACCGAAGGGGGAGCTATTGATGATGGTGGAGAAAGAGCATGTACTAATACATGAGAGAATCCATTCAATCCATTGGTCAGGGAAGTTAAGGCCATGCATACATTGTATGAGGAATGCCCAGTTGATGTTGTCAAAAGCTTTTACAAAATCAAGCTAGAGGGTGAGAACCAATTGAGAGATATGCATGTATGCAGAGTTTTTTGTATCGTGATGTAAGAATCTTAAATGTTTCTATTAGGAAGAAAGGAACATTGGCGTTGATCAATGATAGTCTGTAGATGAGGTTTCATATGACAATTAAGGAGTTTCGCTACAATTTTGTAGGAGGAGTTGATGAGTCTAATAGGGCAGTAGTCTCTGATGGAGGGGGTTATCAAGTTTTGTGAATTAGTGCAATGTGAGTGTGGTTGATATTTTTAATCAGGAAGTTGATATTGAAGTTTTGATGTATCTGTGAGAAGAGTTTAAAGAAATCAAATCTGATGACGTCCCAAGCAATGCGGTAGAAGGACATGTCAAAGCCATCATGCCCGGGTCACTTGTTTATAGCAAGGCTCCTCATAGCATCAAGAATCTTTGTCTGCATAAAAGGATCTAGGAGGTTGTTTACCAGTGGGATTTTTCTAGGGAAAATATGATTCCATAGGATATCCACCAAGTTAGGCAATGTATGATCATTATTGTAAATAACTATGTAGAAGTTAACTATGTGCGAGGTGATGGCCTGTCTAGAATGGGTGATGGAGTCTAATCCTTCAAGACTAGTGATTATCTGCCGAATATATTTTTTGTTGCAATAGGCATGGAGAAACTCTGTGTTTCTATCACCCTCTCGAATCCATTGGATTTTAGCACATTGTTTCCAAAGGGTTTCTTTAAGGGGTCTTAGGTGGAGGATGTCATCTTTAAGAGGTTTCAGGTCAACCTCCTATGTGGGATGGTTGATGATAGTCCTCAGTTGTTGTTCCTTCCTCCTGATGTTGTCATGGATGGATCCAAGGGACTATTTGCTCCATTGCTTAAGGGTAGGTCTAAGATGTATGAGTTTGTAATGTATGGTGAAACCTGAGTTGCTGGTGGAGGGGTATGAGTTCCATAATTTTGTGATCAGGGGGATGAAGTTCTAGTGTTTGTCTAGAATCATTCAAAGCGAAAAGGTTTTCAACCCTAGGATTGATGTTGCATGTCTAAAAGAATGGGGAGGTGGTCGAATAGGCTATATGCAACAATCGAAGCATAAGCTAAGGTGTGTCTCTCAACCCATAGATTGTTACAAAGGAATGGATCCAATCTCTAGCTTTGTGTCATCTCCAGTGCCAAGTCCAGGAGCCATTGCAAGTGTACAAGTCTCTGAGGTTGTGCAAAGAGATGAAGTCGACAAAGAGAGTGGAGTGATGGGGTAGAGGGGGGTAAGTCCAAGATAATATCGTGGAATTGTTCATGAGGGTTGCTAATCAGGTTGAAATCTCCACCAATAATCCATGGGGTTGGCATATGAAGGTTGGCAAGCTCTTCAAGTTCCGATAGGAAGGGTTCTTTGTTGGAACCAGGGGGTCCATACACACTCGTGAAATGCCATGGTGAGTTAGTGTTGGTATCATAGAATTGTAAAGTGGTGTTGTGTGTATGTAGGATGGAGTTGGTAGCATGGAAGAGTTTGTCACTCTATCCTCCCAGAATACCACCACTAAAACCTAACACCATATCTAAATCCATTTTATGATATGTTGTCCGCCTAGATTCCTAAGTTGGAAGTTCATCAAGATAGTTTTAGTTTCCTGGATGGCTATCAGATCAATGCGTTTTTGGTAAATGATGCTTCTGATGGTGTGGCATCTATTTGGGGTTGTTGCACCAAGACGTTCCATGAGGAGATGATCAAATCGAATAGTAAGGGACGACCTCAAGAAGTACTAAGCGAGGTGGCATATCTTAAGATTTATCATGTGTATTTCTCATGTTATACCATTTGTTGAAGGTAAGAACTTCCTGGAGGAAGGTGTTGGTTGTGGAGCAATTATGGAAGGATAAGCATATACTACTACAAAATTTAATGAATTCATCTGTATTCCCCCATGAAGCTATAAGTGCTATGTTGTTTCTATGTGAGTGATCTGGGGTAAAAGGTTTGGTGGTGTGGGGTTGTCATAGGAGGTAGTTGGTGTAGATAATGAAGAAACATGGGTCACAGGGGGGTCAGGTGGGAATGTACCTGGATCATCCAGAGCGAAGAAGTTCTTGTGTTTTTGGGACTCTGGGGTGTAGAGGAGGGTAGAGTAGGATTGTAACACTTCATGCTCCTTCAATTCTTGAGTGGAGTTCGGCATAAGCAGACTGGTAGTAGTTCGGAGGTCTTCCATGATGGCATTCTTCACTTTGTGGAAGGTATCTTGATCCATGCCTGGTTGTTTATCAGTTGTGGAGGTGGAAGTGATGCTAAGGTTTTATGGATCAAAGGTATGTGGGCGTTGTTGCTGGTGGATGTTGTGGTGTCGGGGCCTCTTGAAAACTGGTTTAGGGCATTGGGCTATAGAGGGTGATATCTGGGTAGGTGGGCTTTGCATGGTGTTATTAGCTGTCATGTGAGTATTGATCAGGGAAGGAGGATTTAGGGTGTTAGGAAGGTTGTTAGGTTCAAACCAGATAGCAAGGTGATTAGTGTGGTCTTTAAAGAGGGTCGTGTAGGAGGATGGATGTCCAGCCTTGAGTTTCACATTATAGATCAACCCCCACATCTGATGTTGATATCTCCAGGGATGGCAGTGTCTTTCATGACAATAAAAATGTAGTAGGATTTGGAGAAGTCTGTGGGGTAGAGTGAGTCTGGGTTGATGTACTATAGTGTAGAACCCACTGCATGATCAATGGATTTTAAGACTTCTTTGCTCCACAGGTGAGGTGGGAGGTCTGAGATTGATATCCATCCTGAAGTTCCATAGGTCGTTGGTGATGTGTCTTGCTTGACCATCCAGCGAGATATGCACGCGTGAGAAAAACCATAACCACAATCAAAGATGAAGGTTTGTCCTAGGACATGTTCAAAAACGGATTTTTCAGGCAGGGTGTTTAGGAGTCTGGTGGGGGAGAAGATCTTAGGTTTGAGGATGGTGCATCCCGTGAGGAGCAAAGCCAAGAACTTTGGTGATCTTGTGGAATTCGATGTAAAAAAGATTAGGGAAGCTAACAATATCCACCATAATATTGCAGGAGGTCTGAGCCTTAAGAAGCCACATACTATGTACATGGAGATCAATGAAGCATTCAATGGAGTTGTTGTGCATTGAAGAAGGAAGGGACGTGAAAGATGAGTAATGTAGTAGGTGGTTTGTCGGTGGTGTAGAGGTTTTCTAGTGGGTTGGAGTAGAGACTCCATTAATGGTGGGTTGGTTATATGTAGTGGTGGAGGAGGGTATGGATAGTGTAAGGAGTGAAGGTGCAAGACAAATGGTCGGGTGTAGGGTTGTGTTTGTGTGTAGAGTCACATAAAAGCAGGTAGAAGAGATTTGAATGTAAGATCTTATGTGCAGAGATGCATGAGAGTTGGTTGGTCAGGGAGAAGGGAGAGGAAGGGTCATATGGAGAGGGTGCCCGGGAGAGAATTACATGTTAGTTTGTGCCTCGTTTAGTTTCACATAGCAGGAAGTTGAAAACATGAATTGAAACTACAACAATTATGTTTGGTCTACGTGAAGTTGAAAACATGAGTTGAAACTACAACAATTATGTTTGGTTTAGAATAAGTTCAACTCGTTGTTTTTGCTTCATTTTGGCTGGAAGTAAGTTACACATGCAGCTGAGTCACATATTGCAGTTTTATACAGTATCATCTCATGTCGTCGTCAGCCTAGAAGTACCAATTGTACCAACATCTATTTAGGTATTCTATTGAGAGGTCGAGGAAGTTGGCAACAACCCTGTCCCGACTATGGAATTGAACTGTGCCCATATTGAGTGTGGTTTGTAACCCATAATCTTGTACAAGCCGAAAAGTTTAGGTCAATTTAATTTTCCACATTGGGTTTCATCTATATTCAATCAAACCCATTGAGTTAAAAAATGAATGCACTTGGCAACACCCATTTTGATTTGCAGCAAAGCCCTTAGGACTTTCACTAGTGGGATTAAATATGGAATTTCGAGATAAGTGAAGGAGTTTTGAGAAATAAAACTCAAATCATTAATGAACTCTACGGACAAGTCAAATTCTAGTTGAGCCTAATTTCAACGCTTCCAATTCTCGATGTCGGGAGGTGTGACGATGCACAGAAACTCCCCTCAGGATTTGGTCCTGGTTAAACAAAGTGTACGCTACACTTTTCTATAGATTAAGCCACCTGTCCAATGTATTTAATCCACCCCCTACAATGTAGTCTGCTGATACACGTGTAAATAGATTACTCCAGGAGTAGCCTACACCCATCAAAAAGCGGACCAGCGAATCCGTCCTCCACAAACTCTCGGCTTTGCCACGTTAGGAGCGCAAAACTGTGGTGAATCATCACTCTCCATCTGGCAGCACTTTTCATGACTCCCCATTCGTCCTTTCTCTGGTCCAGGCATCCAAATACGTCGGTCGGCTGCAAGAACCCGCCCACAGCTTCTGCAAGAACCAACTTGTTCCCTCTGCTTGCTGTTAGGATGGATCGATTCTGCTTGCCCCTTCCTCGTCGGCCCGGCCGCTGTCACTGTCTCCGCCCGAGGAATGCTGGAACGGAATTGGATTGAGATTAGGACCCGGTTGGAAAGCGGTCGAAATAGCCCAAACTGCTAGCAGCAAACCGCCCCTTGTTAACTAGTTAGACAGGTGGCCACTATAAATGCACCACATCTGGTTACCCTTCCCACCTCAACTGAAAACGTCCAACATCTTGAGGAGAAGAACAAGGACTTACTCTCGTCTTCATCATCCTTCTGCTACAACCCACTGCTCGCCATCCTTTATCTACCATGAGCAAGAGGACCAGAGACTCTCTTCAACAGCAAGGAATCGCAGCGAAGAAGCTCAGGCAGCAGGCGACAACAAACGGCGGCAGTGTTGTCACATTAGGGGAAGAGGAAGAACACTCCAGCTGCAGGGTGGTGCAGTCGATCGTGGACCGTGACAGTTCCCCCACGGCCACCAGCAGCAACGATGGCCTCCCAAATACGGTGATCACTGATATAGACAGTAGCATTCAGTGGCGGAGGCTGCTGTGGATCAGCGCGATGGGGGTCGAGGACCTCGTCCTGGGTTGGTTCCCCTTTTCTGAGCAGGACTTCGTTGGACAGACGTGCTGGGACGACGACTACGAAGGACAACACCCACTTGATGATATTTGGCAGATCAAGCACATCCAGGAGATCCCCAAGGCCAACAGTACCGGCACCGCAATTGTATAGACGCTAGATGTAGTAGCTAGAAAAGGATTACTAATCAATTAACTTTCCTTCCTCACCACTAACATTCACCAAAGCTGTGTGTATGCCCCGTGCTGGTCTCTCGCCGGCAATTGTCTCTGGAATTTTCGCAGTCTATGAATGTGTCTGAGGATATATTCTCCATGTATATAGTTTCTGCTCCGTGCCAGATCTGCTGCTGCTTTTTTTCTTCTTTTTATTCTCTCATTGATTTGCCAAAACACATAAAATGTTCATCTTGGATGGCAGGTTTGAGATTCAGAGAGGGTGATGTTTGCTTGATTTTTCTCCATCCATAATAGGACAATCTGTTCTGATGCCTATTATCTCAGATTATGGAACTTCCTTTCTTTTCTTCATCTTTTGCTTTGTCCAGCCAAGAATATTTTACAGTACCAAAATGTTCATCAATGTGTTACGCCCATTGCTTCCTCTTTCCAGTTCTCTCATTGATTTGCCTAGATCCATCAAAGATACATCTGGTTGTGGTTATTTTCAGATATAGAGGGCGTTGGTTGCTTGTTTTTTTCTTTCCTATCACGCAATATTGGAAAATATGTTTGATGTAAGATCTCAATATTGTAAGATATTAAACTTCGCTCCTCCACCTTACAACTTCACTCCTCCACCCCCAAAACCCGTAATCTATTGCAGTACTAAATCTCCATCAATATGCTACAATCCATCCAATCTGTAGAATAGTCAAGACTTGCGCCACCCGAATTCCACATTTTCTTTTTCTCGCATCCAAATTGTGATAGATCTCTCTCTGTTGAGTGAAACATAACATCACTACCTTGGAATACCAATGAACAGAAACCAATCTAGATGAAAAGAAACAAGAACACAAGCAACGCATCAGACTAATCAAAGTTAAAATGGTAACAGAATCAGCACATCAGAACACGTTTCAAGCACGGGACATATTGGACTAGTGAAATGGGTACTGCATAAGAACAAATCTGATACAGTAGACGGAAAACCACCAATTCAAACATATATATAAACAGCGCCAATTCCAGTAATAAATCAAAGAGCCTATGATCAGTTGGGCGGCTCAAGCATTTCACCGCTTTTATTTATGAGCTGCTGGTTTGTTCGTTTAGTTCTTGAGATTCAGCTTCATGATAGTGTTTGGTTTCCCTAAACCAGATCTGGGACTATCAAGTTCGGACTGGGTGATTGTGGGATCGAATTTTTTTGTCAGGTTCATAGTTTGTTTTATAACTTAGATTGGATACCTGGATTTTTTCTGTTGGTTTGACTTCGTTTCATAGCACCTGGTTTCGCGCAGTCTCCAAACATCAATCACCTTTATCCACTGCACACTTCCGCAGCTGGAACGACTTCCAATTGTGCAACAAGGGAAAGTGCACCACGATCCTGTGACCGGGCGTGGACTCGAGGTTGAGCTGAGCGTTCTCCTTGCTGGGCCCCTTGTGCGGCCCATAACATCCGCTGCTGATGTGTCAGCTCTAACAGAATAGGAAATAACTAGGAAGGATCGTGTGGCTGCCGTTTCTCATTTCAGATTAGGACGAATCATGTGGCTGTCGTTTCTCATGTCAAATTACGATGAATCATGTGGCTGCCATTTCTCAATTTCTCTTCATAAAATTAGGTACTACATACCTGGAGTTGATACGAGGTGCAGATGTGACAGCAGTTATTGGTGTTGTGAGTGAAATATTTGCTCATAACAAATATACTTTTCACGGTATTTATTTATATAATAGTGATACACACATCCTTTTCCATCATCCTAGACATAAATATTTTCTTAAAAACACTTATTGAGACATTGCATGTGGTAGAAAAGATGAAAAAAGGGAGGAAAAGCTCTAAAAAAGAAATAGTATGAATAGAGAAACTTATTTTGCCGACAATTTTTCATTCATAATGATTTTTTGACCAAGTCAAAAGGTTACAATGTAAAAAAAAGCAAATAAATGTCATGTTGATATATTTTTGAGAAAAAATACAAAATATAAAAATAAATATTATATATTAGAGAAAATACTTATTTTTTTTAGGAACACGCTGACTCTTGAATAGGTATTATATGTCCTTTTAATATAGTGAGCATTTTCTATGTTGTTTTATATTTTTAAAGAAAAATACAAATACATCAAAAGAAGTACTTTAAAATGAGTGTGAAAATAAGAATTATAATATATTTTTGTAAATAATACTTATTTTTAGTAATATATTAACTCAAAAATGAGTATTACATGTCTTTTTACCGATAATACTCATTTATGAGTAAACAAGTAAATTAAAAGAATGACACAATATCGTTTTTTGACGAGTGTATTACTTAGAAAATGAGTACTATCACTAAGGTTATAGCGTGATACGCATTTTAATATCGAATTTAAAATGTAGCGACAGAAAAAATTAGTATTATATAAAAAGCAACTTGTAATACTCATTTATGAATTAGTGTACTACTCATAAAATGAGTCCTATGACTAATATGCAGTAGTCAGTTTTATATCTTGTATTATTTCACTCAAAAATGTGTCAACATTAGTCCGATTTGAATTTTTTTCAGAACAAGTTCAATGATTTTTATTTTATTAAATAAAGTAAATTTCTCTATTTTTTCTTTTGTCCACTTTTCCTCCAAATTCTCTCTTGTCTCACTTTCCAGGTCAGTGCCTCCCCAAAATAGAAGTATGGATCAACGAATTACACTTACTATACGCACAAATCTTATATATCCATACACAAAATACTGCTCAACAAACAATACACAATAATTTGTGCTCCGAGAATGGGTTGAGCATACAAAAATTTTATAGGTTAGATATATACCACGAATGTGCGCTTGGAGAACTGCTTTCGATCTCATATGTACACTTACCTTTTTGTCTTTGTATGAGCCTCTAACTAAAATATTTCTTATTTAACAAAATAGTTGTTATGTGGACTGACACGCTTTTTACGTGCGTAGAAACGCAAGTGTACGCGTCAATGTAATATAGGCCTTTGTGAGGCCCGAGTCGAACTCAGGGATACGTGAATTGTCAGAGACTACTACTAACGACTCGCAATCAGCTAGACCGATTAAAAAGTTGGAAATTGTTGTTAAAATTAAAAGAAAATGAAATAAAACAAAACAAAGCAATCGATTAAATGTTTGGTTTAATCAATTCAAGATGAGATCTTTAGGATTGCGGTTTCACCGCGGGTTTTCATTGTATTAAATTCTATTCAGTCATTCAAATTTATCTCTCTATCCGGGTAGTGTCCTGAAATCAGAATTATCCACTGTCGTGGTACAATTCACTACCTATGTCTAGGTCGGTTCCACCGTCGTAGTAACCTATACCCTAAACTAGGTGCATTAAAAACGATCTCTCGGTATCCACCATTAACCTTACACCACCTTGTTCAAGGGATTTTTCAATTAATGTAAATTCCGTCTCTTTTCAACCATTAATTCTTCTTTCAAAGTAATTAAGGGCATTAGATTATCATTATGGTGATCAAGCATAACAATATAATTGAGAAAATGAAATTATACCACAGATTTAAGAGATAAGATATGAATTTCTATGATAAGATTGTCATACAATGAATTCTCAGGCTACTCCCGGTCCTAAAGACGAAGGGGATTAGCCCCGCATGTTCATCTCAGAGCAAAACGTGGAGTAGAAAAAGGAAAACATGGAGAAAAATGTGATTGAGTGGTGAAACCCCTGAACGGAGAAGATCCAAGCGCTCCTTAGCGTAGAATACGCGTTTTCCCGCCTTTCGGTGGTGGAAATCGTCTTCTTTGGCATCCGGATCGGCTGGGGCGTGCTTCTGGGCTCCGTTCTTCTCTCCACACCTTCTCGGGACGTGTGCAGCGGCTAATGACGTGATAGATTACTTTTGGCCGCCGTCATTAGGTATAATCTCCGAATTAGGTCGCCAAATTACCACAGCCGTCAGATTTAGATCAATATGAAACAAACATGTATCTGACGGTGTCGATACCATCGACTCGCGTCGATAGTATCGACCCTGCACTGTATCGGCTGATTTTATTTTCTTTTCTTTGTCGCGACTGAAGCTAACTCGATACCATCGACGCGGGTCGATGGTATCGACTCTCTTAGGCGTCGCTTTTATCTTTTTCCGTCGCTGTAGCTCCACTAGTCGATGGTATCGACTTTTGTGTCAATAGTATCGACTCTCTTTTCTAAAGCAACCTGATGGTATCTCGATACCATCGACTCTCCTGTCGATAGTATCGACTTTCTTCTGCTCCTTGCGGCTGGCTGCCTATGATCCGGTCGATGGTATCGACCACTGTCGATGATATCGACAGAAGCAGATACTTGTTTTTCCTTAAATTATAACACAAAACCACATAAGCCTACACAAAACATATTCTTGTAATAATTTGGGCTCAAAATACCAAAATAAGGGAGATTTGACATAAAGAAATATCATAGACCAAAGTAGATGAATTATGCAATATTAACCACAGAAATGACTAATAAATGCATAAAACACATATAAAACAAGTCTCTAAATGCGACTCAAAATCATCGCATCAAACTCCCCTAAGCTTGCACATTGCTCGCCCTCGAGCAACTAAACCTTAGAATAGAATTGCCAGAGTCAACTAAAGAACAAATCACCACAACAAACATCCCATATGATCCCCACCGGACATTCACATTCCGGCCCTCACTAACCACAGAATGATAATTACCCTAAAGGCGACAGTAATCATCCATAAAAGATATCTACCTCAAAACTGATGAACACTATCACATAAGGCAGTTAACATAATAAAATTCGCCGGTCCAGACTCGGTGCATCTTGTGATCTCATATACTACGTTGCTCGGCCTAATTACCATCTACATGGAAGCATCTCTCCTGATATTTACAAATGAGGAGAAAATTACGGTGGCCTACCAATTCGAGCAACGGGTGGATGGAATGGGTGGCTAATGGAAGAAATGGAAGCATTATACGGTTTCAACATGCATAAAACAAAAATGCCCTAAATGATGCATTTGCACATGAACATGCCCTAATGCCTAAGATTGGGTGGAATGATGCATGCATTAACATCCCGTCTCAAAATGAGATGGAATATCTAACTGAGCTACATCATGTACTTACTCATCTTAAACTGTGAATGAGACTATGTTCCTTTCTCCCTCTTATTCTACTTGCTTCTTAATAACTTTCTTTTTTTCTTTCAATTTCATTTTTTTCAGATTTTTTTTACAAAATTTTTTCTCTTTTTTTTTCAAGCCCTTATATCCACAAATGACAATGAATAATTCATTGGGCTTACTTTTTCTGCATAACTCAAATATCTGAACTATTTAGAAGGTATGGAACAATTTAATTCACCATCAAAGAAGAAATGAGGTACATGATATACTCTATGCATAAAAATTATGAATGCAACTAAATGACATGCACCTAAGGGTAATGTGCATGTATAACTATTCTAATTTTTTTATTTTTCATGCAAAACATATGAAAGTGGTTGCAATGCAAAACCTATCTACATGATATGCAATCAAAAAGGTTAACACCATACTTTACTTCCAAATCTTGTGGTGGATTGTGAAAAAGAATTGGGTGGAAAGATCACAAGACTAATTGACTGAACCTTTGAAAAGTATTATGTGTCGCTCCTTACTGACCTGTGTAATAGTTAAGAGGTTTCTCTCTCTTACTTCAAATTAGAGTCTCATTATCCTTTGGTCAGTTTAGGCTCAAACAACCAATTCCGTCCACTTTTCATGAACCATTAGGAATGTACAGTTGTGATTTTTTGTTTTAAAGTTGACAAAACCAATCATTTTCTCAAGTTATGTGCTCAAAGTTGAACAACACGCAAGCTTGCGAACACTCAAAATTTTTTAATTTTCCCTTAATTCCCATGTACATGCAAGTGAGATGCTACATGACTTAAGACATCCACAATTATACTAGATAGACGTGGATCCTACAAACAAACTAAGATTGCAAGAAATAAATGACAAGATCAAACAAAATAAAACTAAAAACTGAGAAAATAAAAGATAGAACTGTTCCAACTACCCCCCCCTAAGCTTGAATTTGACTATGGCCTCATAGTCAAAAACAATCTTAAAGGTTGGAACAGAGATATCGATTTACTCTTCTGGCGGAGGCGGGTACTGTGGAGTCGTAGGGTCCCAGGATGGGTACTCTCCCTGAAAGCTAGGATCAAACTGGGGCATGGGTGGAGGTTGTGGATACCCCCCAAAGTAGTTCTGACTCCAGTAGTGATCATAAAAGGGCTACTGTTGCATCTCCATCGTATGCAACCTATCATGAATCTGTTGTTGGTTGCCAAGGAGGAGGCGCTCATTCTCGAAGATCGCCCGCTGATTGTCAAGTAACTGGTTCGTAGTATCCTGAATACCGGTATACACTGTAGTGTGATGCTGCTGCGTCTGTTGTATGTCCTGCAGCATAGCATACATGCCTTGCATAGAATAGACATCCTCACTTAGGTGCGAGGGCGGTGGTGGTGGCGGAGGCTGCGAAGATGAAGATGCACCCAGATCCATGCAAGGACTCTTTTGTGGTGCCACTCGTGCCCAAAGAGGAGTGTAGGCCTCCTCTTCCTCTTCAGCCTCATCGTCATTGTTGTTGTCGTCGTCGTTGCCTCCGTCTTCATCGGAGTTAGTAATGGCTATGATAGGCCATCAGAAATGTTGCGCCCCTTCAATATTGAAGACAGGATCGGGAAGTGAGCATTCTTGGTAAGCATGGTTTACATGGCAATGAGCATAAGGTAAACCATCCCGAAGCAAGATAAGGTTTGATCGGTGAAGATGCTGCAAATTAACCTTGCTTCTGCTAGAGAGAGGAGTAAGCTACTGGAAATTCAACCCAAGGTAGGAGGCTAGCTTTGTGATAAGCCCTCCAAAGTGAATTGGAGCTTTCCGTGTACTCCTCTTTACCTCCAAAACACACGTTAAGAAGAACGTGCCCCAGTTGCATTCTTGGCACTTCAGTAGCTTGTTCAGGAAAAACAGGTCTGTCTCCTGAAACTTGCTGAGAGCAAGATCACCACGGCTGAATAAAGTGGTGCAGGTCATGCGGTGTAAAACCCGCATGAACGGATGCTCAAAATCCGCAACCGCTGCATTGTGGTAGCTCACAGCTTTGCCCGGCGGCACCGTCACGAGCTCGGCGAAGATAGTGTCGTAATCCGTCCGGTTGTCTGGCCGCCAGTAGTCATATTGTGAATGATTCCAGTTATAAATCTTATTGAACTGATGGAGTGTAAGGTTGTAGTCATTGTTGTACAGCCGGAAAGACACCCGGCCTTTGATCCACTCGCAGTCTGTGGCTATGATGTCGTTTGGCATGACACAGATATCCAGCGACGCCATGAATTCTGCCACCAGCTCCTTGTAAGTAGGCCATTCATTGAAGAACGGCTGGCCATCGGCATGGTACTCCAACTCATCGGGCCTCCTGCCCGTGTGCCTCGCCTACCCTTTGAGAATATAGGCTAGATTATCCTCGAACCCCAAGTTGCAGATCGTTTCCCGTTCAACATAACGAGTCGACTCGATTTTTCTCTTCAGAATCTCCTCATAGATCTTCTTGACCTCCGCGGACGGGTGAACAATCCGCGGGCGTGGAATCGACGCAGGCGGTGGCGGCCGAACTCCGGGATGTCCATCGGGTTGGCACGCGAAGAAGATGCACCAGCAACATGCACCATGGTTGTGGAAGAAGGACGGTAGAGAAAGAGCTCGGTGAAGATCGGAGAAGGAAATCTCCGCTCGATGAAGAACGTGCTCCTGGATACTCGTCGTCGGGCTCGAATTGCTCTTGAGGATGCTCGACGCAAGTGAAGAAAGAACTTGTTGAAGGTGTGACGTCATATGATGACAAACCCCTCCTTATATAACTGACGCTGGCGCTGCTGCGTGCCCGTCGATACCATCGATGCGGGTCGATGGTATCGATATGCGTAGCACAATCCACATGTCGCTAGTATCGACGGTTGTCGATAGCTAGATCTGTGTGACCCGGATCGCTGACGCGTCGATACTATCAACGCGGGTCGATGGTATCGGCCCGTCCCACGGATCGACTTTCTAATTTGCAGCGATCGCCATTGATCTTCTCTCGCGGATCAGTGATGTTCCGCGTCGATACTATCGACACAAGTCAATAGTATCGACTCTCTAATTAGGGCAACTCCCTCGCGAGGCCGGCCGCCGCCTTCTGTATATGATTGTTCCAATACCATCGACATGCCCGTCAATGGTATCAACTTCACTGAGACGATTTCTTCTGAATATCTCCAGAGATCTCGATGGTATCGACTGGCATGTCGATACTATCGACTTGAACTTTGCGATCAACCTGTTGGTGTGTAGATACTATCGATGAGGCCGTCGATAGTATCGACACAGTGCGATTTCTGTCGTCGCCAACCTGTACCCCGGTCGATACCATCGACACAAGGGTCGATGGTATCGACTCTGCCTCAGTCCTGCACAGTGAGCAAACGATAACGGTATCTTTTTTATACTAAAGACAAAGTCAAAACAAATCAAACTACAAATGTAACAGAAACTAAACTAAAGTATCGATGGCTGGGTTGCCTCTCAACAAGCGCCCTTATTTAACGTCTTAGGCTAGATGACTTGAAGTTCATCATGCATCCGGAAGTGCAATGAGTTTGACCTCATTCACTTGTGTAATCTTCACTAAAATACAATTTCAACCTCTGTGGCTCTGTCCATTGACCAAAACTGTGGTCTCGCCATCGCGCACCATGATTGCGCCATGTGGTCTGACCTCCTCTACTGTGAATGGTCCACTCCATCGGGATTTCAGCTTCCCGGGATGCATCTTCAGCCTGGAGTTGAACAAAAGGACACGATCTCCTTTCTTGAGTGGCGATCATGAATCGACGTTGTGTGCTCCTTGTATATCCGAGAGTTTTCATATGCATTCATTCGCAGCTCATCAAGTTCATTTAATTCAAGTAACCTCTTCTTCCCCGCTTCATCATAACTCAAGTTTAGCTTCCTAAGCGCCCAATGTGCTTTGTGTTCTAATTCCACCAGTAAGTGACAGGCCCGACCATAAGCCAACCTAAAAGGCGTGGTGCCTATAGGTGTCTTATATGCCGTCCTGTATGCCCACAATGCGTCCGGTAGTAGGGCACTCCAATTCTTCCTCGTGGAAGCCACAGTATGCTCCAAGATCTTCTTAATTTCTCGATTAGAGACCTCCACTTGTCCTTGAGTTTGCGGGTGGTATGGGGTACCAATGTTATGTTTGACCCCGTACTTTCTCAATAGTGCCGAGAACTTTTGATTCCGGAAGTGTGTACCCCGTCACTAATGATCATTCTGGGCACACCGAACCTGCAGAAGATATTTTCTTTAACGAACCTACACACTAAGTGGAATCATTAGTCCTTGTGGGTATTGCCTCTACCCACTTCGACACATAATCAACAACCAAAAGGATATATAAATTAGAATTTGAGGACACAAAGGGTCCCATAAAATCTATACCCCATAAATCAAATACCTCAACCTCCTGGAAAACATTAAGGGACATCTCTTGTCTCTTCAAAATGTTACTCGCCCTTTGGCAGGAATCACATTGCCTCACGAACTCATAAGCGTCCCTAAACAAGGTAGGCCAGTATAGGCCACTTTCCAGTACTTTGGCTGCCGTACGAGAGCTTGCATGGTGTCCACCCGTCGGTAGTGTGTGGCAATGACGAAGAACACTCTCGTATTCCACCTCAGGTACACACCTGCGTAGGACACCATCCCTGCATTTCTTTAAGAGAATAGGGTCATCCCAAAAATAATATCGTAGAGAATGGAAAAAATTCTTCTTCTCTTGATATGTCCAATCATCCGGAATGATGCTGCAGGCAAGATAGTTCACAATATATGAAAACCACGGGTCTTTAGAATTCACTTCCAAAAACTGTTCATCCAGAAATGTCTCGGTAATGGGTATATGTAAATCTTTTTCATCTACCCTCTCTAACCTAGAAAAATGATCCGCTACAATATTTTCAATCCCCGCCTTGTCTTTGATTTCGATATCAAATTCCTGTAAAAGTAAGATCCACCTAATCAATCTAGGTTTGGCATCTTTTTTCTCCATCAAATACTTAATAGCGGCGTGGTCCGTCCAAACTATGACTTTCGATCCAACTAAATATTGCCGAAAATTTTCAAAAGTGAACACAACGACAAACAATTCTTTCTCAGTAGTCATGTAATTGAGTTGGGCATCATTCAAAGTCTTAGAGGCATAAAAAATCACAGCGGGTTTATTGTCCACCCGCTGTCCCAACACAGCTCCAACGGCGAAATCGGATGCATCACACATGAGTTCAAACGACTTTGTCCAATCCAGTGTTTGCACAACCGGTGCGGAAATCAATTTTTCCTTAAGCACGTTGAACGCGTGTAGACATTTTTCATTGAAGTCAAAAACAACATCCTTTTCTAAAAGCTCAGATAGACGTTTGGCAATTTTAGAAAAATCTTTTATAAAACGACGATAGAAACCGGTGTGACCTAAGAAACTCCTTACCCCTTTTACCAAATGTGGTGGGGGCAATTTGGAAATCACTTCAATTTTTACCGGATCTACCTCCAAACCTTTGCTAGACACTTTATGCCCTAGCACTATTCCTTCACTCACCATCATGTGACATTTTTCCCAGTTGAGGACCAAATGTGTGTCCTCACAACGTTGTAACACCTTATCCAGATTGTAAAGGCATTCATCAAAAGATGCACCATACACAGAGAAATCATCCATAAAGACCTCTAGACAGCGTTCTACCATATCAGAAAAAATGGCGAGTATACAACGCTGAAAGGTCGCCGGTGCATTACACAACCCAAAAGGCATACGGCGGTACGCAAACGTTCCATAAGGACAAGTGAAGGTGGACTTCTCTTGGTCCTTAGGATCTATCAAAATCTGATTGTACCCCGAATACCCATCTTGAAAACAAAAATGTGATCGGCCGGCTAAGCACTCTAGAATTTGATCAATAAACGGAAGAGGAAAGTGATCCTTTAGCGTAGCGGCATTCAGTCGTCGGTAATCTATGCAAACACGCCACCCGGTTACCAAGCGGGTGGTGACAGGTTCATTTAAGAGATTATGAGTAACAGTGATTCCCCCCTTTTTAGGGACTACCTGCATGGGACTCACCCATGTCGAGTCAGAAATAGCATAGATGATACATGCGGAAAGAAGTTTAATCACCTCCTTCTTCACAACCTCCATAATTCTCAGATTTAGTCGACGTTGCGGTTGAATCACTGGCTTGGCTCCCTCCTCGAGCCGAATCTTGTGCTGGCACAAAGTAGGGGAGATCCCCTTGTTATCTGCAAAAGACCACCCAAATGCTCCCCGGTGGTTCTTCAGCACTATCAGCAACTGGTCCTCCTCCTCAGCACTCAGATAAGCATATATAATCACAGGCAACTTTTCTTCCTCATCTAGAAATGTGTACTTGAGGTGCGGTGGCAGCGGCTTCAATTCCAATTCCGGCGGGCTGATTAAGGATGATTGAAGCGGTGGTGGGAGTTCGCCTAAATCTTCATAGTACCTAGCATAGAAACACGGCAACATTTGAAGCATCTTGGCGCACTCCTTCAGTGATTTACTTCTCATCCAATCATGAGTGATATTGACTAAGAAAGCCTCAAGTGGTAATTCATGATATGCATCAAAAACTGAATTTGCTATAGCCTCATCTTCAATAGAGGGAGGAATGTCCTCCTTCTCATTGTTTGGAAAACCTACAGCCTTGCAAAGGGATACCACCTTGGTCTGCTCCATGATATCCACAGCCAAAGTCCCTTTTTCCACCTTAGTCATTACATGGGCCATATCTAAAAATGGCTTCCCTAGACAAAGTGAGATATTGTTGTCAAAATGTTTTACCATGTGGCATTGCTCCTTGGGTTTAGGTGACGTGGCGCTGGAAGGCATGGCCATCTCGAATCGGTCATCGGCTATACCTAAGGTCAAACGACCTCTCCCCATCTCAAGTATCATGTCAGCTGTAGCTTGGAAGGGTCATCCGAGTAGTAGCTCATTGCCTTGTTCATCTTGCATTTCCATGACGACAAAATCTGCTAAAAAAACAAATCGATCCACTTTCACTAACACGTCTTCACAAATACTGTATGGCTTTACCACTGAATTGTCTGCCAATTGGATTGTCATGTTGCTCGGCTGTGACTTTTTTAATCCCAGCTTCTTGAATGTAGATAGGGGCATCAAGTTAATGCTCGCCCCTGAGTCACATAGCGCTTCACCAAACTTAACTTTCCCAATGTAACATGAGATGTTGAAACAGCCCGGATCCTGCCTCTTTAGTGGCAATGTACCCATGATGAAGGCACTCACCTGCTCCTTAAGCACAACAACCTCCGTGTCTGGATTTTTGTGGGCTCTGATCTCCAAACCATGACATAAACACGATTAAAACTTAGCGGAAGCGAATCGGTAATCAGCGGAAGACAAAAATCACGGGAAATTAAAACTTTTCGAGATAAGAACTTGTATCCATAAAAACTCCTTTCATAAAGAGAGGTAACTGTTTACATCTCAGGATAATTACTTCTTGAGTAATTATATACATCAAGATACAAAATCTCAAGATCACATAACACAAGACCCCAAGACCTGAGAGTACAGAGGACACATATGACTGACTCTAACTACACCACATGGCGGGACAAATCTCCACCTGAGATTACTGCTGCCCCTGGTGCTGCTGCTGCTGAGACTGGTCACCTGTAGGCTGGTTCCTTCGTCTCCGACGTCCACCTAAAAAGTTGAAATCTATGGGGTGAGACAATTATACATAATTGTCCCAGCGAGAGTTATAACTCTTCGCCAGAAGCTTTATCATAACATTTAAGAATATCATAAACAGTAAAGCCTTCAAAGTATCCTATAACAGTTGCAAGTATAACAAGATCTCTACAATTAGGAGATATGAAGAATATAAGCACTATTGCAATGTAACATCAATCAACTAACTTGGAGTTATCTCTAACAAGTTATACTACATGGTTGATTATGTTTTACAACAACATTATGCCCTGTGGAGATGAGGCTTACCACTCATACTCCAACTGATCGCTGAGAAGCCGCATCAGTATCATACATAGGTCATTAAGAGAGCCGGATTCTCATGACCTTCACCTTCCTCAGTTAGTAAGAGGATCACTTGCAGGACATCTCGTGTCTCTACTACTATAGCTCACCAGGGTAAACTGGTCCTTCACTATTCTAGAGTCACAGTGGCATTCTGTACTCTCTTCGTCATCAGGAGGTTTCATATTTACCTACCACTGATATGGATATCAGTGCTTTCTTCGTCATCAGGAGGTTTCATGTTTACCTACCACTGATACGGTATGGAACTATAGTGAAGGATGGATGGATTCCACATCTACATCACTTTCCTACACTAGGATGTAAGGTTCTACACATCCATGTACCCCACATACTCAAAAGTATGTGCTCCAGGAGTTCCCTAAGGAAAACCTATTTCACCATCACTTAATTTCTAACAATGATGGATCTATGATCAGGGCTCTACATTATACTTGATTAGTTAGGTACATTCAGTATTCTTTAACAGCATACATTGTTCTTCAAACAATAACAGTAGCATAGCAGCTATAAAAGAAGAATACTAAATGTAACAGGCCTAACTTATATCAATCATCATTTATCATTATCCTCATCACAAGTCATCCCTAAGGCATGACCTTGATGGTATTCATGGCTCTCATAGCCCATTATCAGCATAAGATGCCACTGGCAAGGCATCAGATTACTTTACTTATTCATAAGGCTAACAGCATGCCTTTAATGAATATAACATCAACATCCATACCTGGATATGATTACCTTCATATCAGAACCTGCATGGTTAATACATCTGATAAAGGTAATGCAATAATAAGGAATGTACTTCCTACTCTTGTCATAAGAGTTAAATCTTTAATTTAAATCAAATAGAGTTTATTGCTCAAAAGCATGCCATTACCCTTGAATTAGGGTTTACTATTCACATTACATGTCATCACCCTTGAATTAGGGTTTACTATTCACATCAAGGTGAATTAAACTCATAACATCATCATGTATGAGTAACATCTTCATTGATGCTCTTAGATTAGTTAAGAGTTCATCATTTATTATAATTAGGATTTCTATGACCTCACACGGGTGGACCATACCCTAGTTATGCTCACTTATGTGCATTGGAGATGCTTTACTTGAGTTTCCACTTAAAATTGGTACTTTCTCTCTCTAGAAGTACTTTCTCTCTCTAGAAGTACTTTCTCTCTCATCATAATGCTAGGTGATGTCAACATCACTCCAAAACAGGTTGGATTGAGTCATCATAGGCTAACATAGCCAAAAGTATCACCATTATGTGATTAGAGTTACTTTCTCTCTCTTTCATCATACTAATGGTTGATGATAACATTAGACTAGATCAAGTTAGATAGAGTCATTATGACTAAAAGCATCATTCTCATGTGATTAGGGTTTGAATTGAGCAAGGTATAACTTAATTGACCCTTCAGGGGTATATTGGTAATTCACCCCATTGATCATCATTATGGTCAAAACCTTAGTCAAATAACCCCTTAATATCCTAGGTTGTCATTAGGGTTTGATTTGAGCAACATTGAACCATTTACATCATCAAATGATTGAATGTGGTCAACCTTGAATCACATTGATTAATTTCAATCATTAATCATTAATTGAATTGAGATCGGTTGAAAGTGTTGACCGTTTGCCCATTTTGACTTTCCAAGACCGCGAGCCCCCTTCTAGCTCCAAGACCGCGAGCCCCCTTTAAGGGTTCAAGACCGTGAAGCCTCCCATTGGTTCAAGTTAATGTTGAGACCGCGAAGACCAATTTGAGTTGAGACCGATAGGGTCATGAAGACCGTTTGCCCTTCTTTGACCTCAGGACCGCGAAGCCCTTCGCGGTCTTGAGACCGCGAGCCTCCTCTCGGTCTTGAGACCATGATCCCCCTACGGTCTTGAGACCGCGAGCCCTCTCACGGTCTTGAGACCGCGAGGCTCTCATGGTCTCAGCCGCTTGGTCCTTCAACAAGGCTCAAAGGTGCAACCACTAATGTCAAACGATGTTGAAGCCTTCAAAAGGTCCAATCTAAGTTGACCACTTATGGATTGGGTTAATCAAGATTATGCTTGACCAATTGGTCAACCAATTGACCCTCAATTGTTGACCAAGTAGGATTGAAATCGATTCAATTAGGGTCTATCAATGTTCACCCATCAACACTCAACAATGTGCATCAACACAAGGTTGAACTCTTCAATTGAGCTCCAATTGGGCCCAAACTTGGCCCAAACGGTCTTGAGGTCATGTGGGTGGACCCCACATGGTCTTGAGACCGTTTGCCCAAGATGTTATCAAAGTATAAGGTGATTTGATAGGGGTTGAATCATGATTGACCCACAAAACAGAATTTTGATTAAATTGATAACTTATTTGCGATTGGGTCCTCAATTGGTCAAAAAACTCAACCCTAGACCTTCAAACGGTCTTGGGTGATTGTCCTCTCGGTCTTGAGACCGTTTGGATGAGTTCCAAACGGTCTTGAGACCGTTTGTCCATCAAATTTTTGGATTCTAGTGGAAATTCATCAAGGTTGAACAAATTGAGTTGATGATTATATCAATATTTAATTGCAATGTAAATTGGTGTAAAAGTACCTTCAATTGGTCAACAAATCTTGACCCCAGACCTCCAAACGGTCTTGGTTGATTTCCCTCGCGGTCTTGAGACCGTTGGGTGACCCCCAAACGGTCTTGAGACCGTTTAGGTCAATCAACCCTAAAAACCCTAATTAGGTCACCATAATTTCAGTACTGATTTTACCTAGGGTTAGCCCTAGTATTCACCCTTCAACTCTTAGCCCGTTTGGAATTAGACCATCAAACTTGGTGAGTTGTTAATTAACATAATTTTGAACAGTAATATCATACGGTCAACGCTTATTCAACGACCTTACACGGTCTTGAGACCGTTTGCCCAAAAAGGCAATTTCAGACCGTTTGAAAATCAGCAATTAATTCATTTAAAGTTGTGACTTAAAAAGGTCATATCTCCCGATTCCTTTGTAGTTGGTCTCCCAAATTTTGAGGGTAATTAGCCTATAAAATTAGGAACAGATTTCTTATACGGTCCACGCTCGGTCAATGGGGACAAACGGTCTTGAGACCGTTTGCCCTGTCGCGGTCTCGAGACCGTTTGCTCACCTCGCGGTCTTGAGTCCGAGAGAGCAAACTGTTAGGACCGTTTAAGGAAAAGAAAAGCGGTGGGTTTTTCTTGGAAATCACGCCTTCATCTTCTAGCTCAAGAACAGTACAGATATCCCACGGGTTTGCTTGCAAAATAGCAGGGAAAAGTAGGGAAACACTAAGAGCTATCATCAAAACGCATATAAAGATGCACATAGTAAAGCATGGGTTTAGAGTTATAAAACCCGCCTAAAGCTTGCTTCTTGAGCTCCAAGCTTTCAAGCTCCAAGCTCTAATGGCGTCCTTGAGTTCTTACAGGTTGGCCAAGGTGAAAACTCCAAGGAAGGATGAAAAGAGACGGCTAGAAAGATAGGGTTTCGAGAATTAGCCATGAAGCTGACCTTGAATTCGAATTCTAACCGTGGAATTAGGCAAGAAGAGGGGTTTAAACCTACCTTGCACCCCTTGTTCGTCCTCCTTAGCTCCAAGGAAGTCCTTGGTCATCTTTGGTGAAATGAAACAGTAAGGGAACGAAGGGTAAGTTCCCTTGCAACTAAGGGAAGGAGAGCTTATATACATGGGGTAGGATTTTCAACATTAGTTCATAAGTTTCCCTTACTTCCAACTAAGTCCTTCCTTTATTACTTGCTCGTCCCTTCCTCTTTATTCTAAGGACAAACCTTATCTTAAGTTATAGAAAAGAAGGCAAGGAAGAACAATCTAATAATAAAGTTCATACTTAAAGGGATATTGCACATATACCCTGATTATTCAATCACAAAGCCTATTTCTTAACTTGATAACTCAATTGAGGTGAATTCCTCATCATTTCTTCTCTAAATAATGGCAAGAGTCTAAAAAGATACTTTAGATGACATTCTTTACAAATTGCATCCCTTTATTTGGGTAAATTGCATTTTACCCCAAATTAGGGTTTCAAGCCCTGGGATTGCTTCCACAGCTGCACCTTGGTGCTCTAGCTTGGGAAATCCCTCAAACTTTGCCAAAGAGATTCTCATGATGTCTCAACATCAGAGGAACATCTCATCATGTGCAAATTGCAAGCTAACCCTTTCAACTGGGTAAATTGCACATAGGTCCCTGTATATCAAAACAATGCTACAACTTTAAATAAAAAGGAGCAAATACTGAAATATACGTTTCTGAGAAACTTAATTACATGATCAGAGTTAATCACAAAGATTTAATTACATATTTAGGCAAAACACCTAGGGTTGACTCATAACCCAGGTCAGGGATGTTACAAATTATCCACCCCTTACAAGGATTTCGTCCCCGAAATCGATAAAACATACTAAGAGAAAAGGGCAGGATACTTCCTTCTCATCTCATCCTCTAACTCCCAAGTGGCTTCTTCAACACCACGATGGTTCCAGAGGACTTTCACAAGACTTATATCTTTCTTCTTTAACTTTTTAATTCGTTTATCAAGGATTGACACCGGTCCCTCCTCATAGGATATGTCATCATTCAATTCTACCTCCATAGGTTGTAGAACTGACTCGGTGTCTGGGTGACATTTCTTCAACATAGAAATGTGAAACACAGGATGTAACCTCTGTAATTCTGGCGGAAGTTCTAGTTTATATGCTACCTTTCCAATCCGTTCAATGATTGGATAAGGCCCCATATATCTAGGAGCTAACTTCCCTTTCCTTCTAAAATGAAGGACCCCTTTCCAAGGTGAGACCATAAGATACACTCTGTCTCCAACCTGGAACTCTAAGGGTCTACGACGTTTGTCAGCATAAGATTTCTGCCTATCCTGAGCGGTCTTAATCTTATGTTGTATAACTTTAATCTTTTCCGTGGTTTGCTGCACCAGGTCAGGACCTAACAACTGGTGCTCACCAGTCTCAACCCAACACAAGGGTGATCTACAACGTCTACCATATAAGGCTTCATAAGGTGCCATATCAATACTATGCTGATAGCTATTGTTATAGGCAAACTCTATCAAGCTTAAGTGTAGATCCCAACTTCCGGTGAACTGGAGAACACATGCTCGCAATAGGTCTTCTAAGGTTTGTATGGTCCTTTCCGACTGTCCATCAGTCTGTGGATGAAAGGCCGTACTAAACCTCAGCTTAGTGCCTAAGGCTTTGTGCAACTGTTCCCAAAAATGACTGGTAAACTGAGGACCTCTGTCAGAAACTATTGTGACAGGAACTCCGTGCAAACACACTATCTCTTGAACATACAACTCTGATAACCTTTCAACAGAATAGGTTGTTTTGACAGGTAAGAAATGTGTTGTCTTAGTCAACCTATCAACAATTACCCAAATGGAATCATGTCCTTTGCTTGTCCTGGGTAGGCCAACAACAAAGTCCATGGTCACATGGTCCCACTTCCACTGTGATATGGGTAAATGTTGCATTGTTCCTGCAGGATTCTGGTGTTCAGCTTTAACTTGCTGACACACAGGACACCTCAGAACAAACTCTGCAACGTCCTTCTTCATCCCAAGCCACCAATACAGATCCTTCAAATTCCGATACATCTTGGTGCTCCCTGGATGCATAGCATACATGGAAGAATGGGCTTCTTCCAGGACTAACTTCCTCAAGTTGTCCACATCCGGCACTATCATTCTTCCATCATAACAAGCTACTTGATCTTTTGAGTCATGAAAACCATCTTGCTTCTCATTTCCATACTCATATCTTATATGTTGAACTGCAACATCACCTAGCTGTGCTTCTTTAATCTGCTCTCTTAGGGTAGGTTTAATATGCATCTCAGCTAACAAACCGGCTAGCAATGACACCTTCAACTGTACATTGTCTTGCCTTAAAGAGATAAGCATATCTCTTCTAGAGCATACTAAAAAGTTTAGTTGTGCTCCATTCATGGTTGATGTTGCTGATTTCCTACTCAAGGCATCTGCAACAACATTGGCCTTGCCTGGGTGGTAATCAATTGTACAGTTGTAGTCCTTGATTAACTCCATCCAGTGACGTTGCCTCATGTTGAGCTCATGCTGAGAGAAGATATATTTAAGGTTTTTGTGGTCTGTGAAAATCTGGAATGTTTCTCCGTAGAGATAATGCCTCCAGATCTTCAAGGCATGAACCACAACAGCTAACTCTAGATCGTGTGTCGGATAATTCTCCTCATGTTTCTTAAGCTGTCGGGAAGCAAAAGAAATCACTTGTTTATCCTGCATCAACACACATCCTAGTCCATTTTTGGAAGCATCACAGAAAACTATATACCCTTTTCCTTGTTCAGGTAGCACTAGCACAGGTGCACTTGTCAACCTCTCCTTCAGCAGCTGGAAGGATTGTTGACACTTATCACTCCAAGAAAAAGGAACCTCTTTCCGGGTTAACTTGGTCAAAGGTAAAGCTATAGAACTAAAGTTCTTAATGAACCTTCGATAATAGCCAGCTAACCCCAAGAAACTTTGGATCTCCGTCGGTGTTTTCGGTTGTTCCCATTGTAGAACAGATTCTACCTTTGTAGGGTCAACACGAATTCCCGAGGTGGATATTACATGTCCAAGAAAATATACCTCCGGCAGCCAGAACTCACACTTGCTAAACTTGGCGTACAGCTTATGTTCTCTTAGCAAGGTCAAAACTTGGTGAAGATGTTGCTCATGCTGCTGGGCATCCTTACTATAAATCAGTATGTCATCTATGAAGACGACAACACACTGATCAAGGAAAGGTCGAAAAACTCTATTCATGAGTTCCATGAATGCAGCTGGTGCATTGGTTAGTCCAAATGACATAACCGTGAACTCATAGTGACCATATATTGTCCTAAAGGCAGACTTGGATATGTCACTATCCTTAATACGGAGTTGATGATATCCAGACCTCAAGTCTATCTTTGAAAAGACTGTTGCACCACGCAACTGGTCAAAGAGATCATCAATCCTCGGCAGAGGATACTTATTCTTTATTGTCACTTTATTGAGTTATCTGTAGTCGATGCATAACCACATTGACCCATCTTTCTTTTTAACAAACAAGACCGGAGCGCCCCAAGGTGAAGTACTCAGTCGGATAAAACCTCTCTCAAGTAGCTCTTGAAGCTGTTTCTTGAGTTCTGCCATCTCGGCAGGCGCCATCCTATACGGAGTTTGAGCTGTGGGTTTCGTATCTGGGATCAGATTGATTTCAAAATCAATCTCCCGAGGTGGTGGTATACCAGGAAGTTCTTCAGGAAACACATCTTCGAATTCCCTGACTATAGGAACTTCAGCATGATTAGAACTTTCCTTGGTAACATCTACCACATGGGCTAAGAAGGCATAACATCCTTGCCTTCACAGCTTATCAGCAACCATAGCTGACACAAGACAGGTGGGCAGAATCTTTCTTTCACCTTGAAAGATCCATGTGTTGCTTTCATCAGCAAACACAACCAACTTGGACTCACAATCCAAGACAACTCTATACCTTTTCTAAGGTATCCATCCCGAGGATTATATCAAATCCCTGCATATCAAGTGGTATAAGATCCACTTGAATGCGATGGTCAGAAAAGAAAAGGATGCAGGGAGAACATACCTCCTGCAAAACGGCAGACCCACTCAACGGAGTCTCTAACAACAAACTATCTGCTCTATGGCTAACAGTCACATTGTAGTTACGAATCACTTCACGAGTGATGAAAGAGTGTGTATCACTCGGATCAATCAGAACGGATACAATATAGGATGTAGACATATCAGAATATAAAAGTTTCATCTGACCTGCCACTACCCGTGGATTGACCACTGCCTCAGGTGGGTTCATAGCATAGAACCTCACAGTCGCCTGGTGTTGAGGTGGTGCTGATGATCCAGCTTGAGACGCTTGTCCACGTCCTCGAGCTGTTCCTTGATGTTGTCTATTCTGAGATCCCTGTTGATTCTGTCTCGGGGTTTATTGTGTCACACCGACAGGCCTAGAACGGCAATCCTTCATCAAGTGTCCCACCTTACCACAGTTGTAGCAACTCTTCTCCTGTTGCTATGGTCTGGGTGGCCCAGTAACTGACACTAATGCAGAATTGTGCGTCCCTTGAAGCGGTTGACTCCGTCCTCTACCTCTGCTTGGTGTCCATTGAGTTTGAAAACTCGATCTGGGTGGTGGAGGGTTAGGTGCAGAGAATCTAGGTTTCTTGGAATCCCTAGATGAAGAACCCTGGAACTGTGGATATCTTTTATGGGTTTGTCTTTTCTCAACCACAGATCTCTCTATCCTTCGGACTGACTCAACGAAGGTAGAGAATCTCTCTCTGTTTTCTAAGGCAGACACAAGGGTTGACATATCGGAATTCAAACCCTTCTCGAATCTTCTGATTCTTTCCTCATCCGTAGTAGCCATGTGCGGACAGAACCGCAACAACTCCATGAACTTAGCTTCATACTCACTAATGTTCATCATACCCTGCCTTAGTTTCTCAAACTGAGAGATCTTCTCATCTAGGAAGGTCTTTGGAAAATATCTATTGATAAATTCCCGACGAAACTCTTCCCATGAGAACTCTACTCCAGGTCTCTTCTGCTCTTCCATGTTCCACCAGTGACCAGCACTGCCTTTGAGAAGATAGACAGCATGTCTAACCTTCTCAGCTTCCGGAATCATAAGAATCCTGAAAGCCTTCTCCAACTCTGTCAACCATAAGTCAGCATCTGCAGGGTCGGCAGTTCCGAAGTACTCGGTAGCTCCGACACGACGAAGTCGTTCGAATGTCTTACCAATACCTTGTGCTTCAGGCTGGACAGGTGCCCTAGGTGTAGGAATGGGCATCCTATCGGTTATATGTGTCATGGCAGTCATGAACTGCCCGAACATCGTCTGTACAGCTGGATCACTCATGTCAGCTGGGTCGAACTGGGGTGGCTCTCTTGGCGACTCAGGTGCAGGTTGTTCTATTCTCGGAACTCTTGCACTGCCTCGAGGTGCACTAGCACTACTTTCTACCACGTGCTCATCGTGATGTTCTGACATTCTTATGTATCTTCTTCTCCTGAGGAGCAGAAGATTCTATTAGATGAGGAAGGAGTACTAAAGGTAGTCTCAACATCCTAAATCCTATGCCTCTGTAGACTCAACTGAACCTGGAGCTCTGATACCACTAGTTGTGGGCTCTGATCTCCAAACCATGACATAAACACGATTAAAACTTAGCGGAAGCGAATCGGTAATCAGCGGAAGACAAAAATCATGGGAAATTAAAACTTTTCGAGATAAGAACTTGTATCCATAAAAACTCCTTTCATAAAGAGAGGTAACTGTTTACATCTCATGATAATTACTTCTTGAGTAATTATATACATCAAGATACAAAATCTCAAGATCACATAACACAAGACCCCAAGACCTGAGAGTACAGAGGACACATAGGACTGACTCTAACTACACCACATGGCAGGACAAATCTCCACCTGAGATTACTGCTGCCCCTGGTGCTGCTGCTGCTAAGACTGGTCACCTGTAGGCTGGTTCCTTCGTCTCCGACGTCCACCTAAAAAGTTGAAATCTACGGGGTGAGACAATTATACATAATTGTCCCAGCGAGAGTTATAACTCTTTGCCAGAAGCTTTATCATAACATTTAAGAATATCATAAACAGTAAAGCCTTCAAAGTATCCTATAACAGTTGCAAGTATAACAAGATCTCTACAATTAGGAGATATGAAGAATATAAGCACTATTGCAATGTAACATCAATCAACTAACTTGGAGTTATCTCTAACAAGTTATACTACATGGTTGATTATGTTTTACAACAACATTATGCCCTGTGGAGATGAGGCTTACCACTCATACTCCAACTGATCGCTGAGAAGCCGCATCAGTATCATACATAGGTCATTAAGAGAGCCGGATTCTCATGACCTTCACCTTCCTCAGTCAGTAAGAGGATCACTTGTAGGACATCTCGTGTCTCTACTACTATAGCTCACCAGGGTAAACTGGTCCTTCGCTATTCTAGAGTCACAGTGGCGTTCTGTACTCTCTTCGTCATCAGGAGGTTTCATATTTACCTACCACTGATACGGATATCTGTGCTTTCTTCGTCATCAGGAGGTTTCATGTTTACCTACCACTGATACGGTATGGAACTATAGTGAAGGATGGATGGATTCCACATCTACATCACTTTCCTACACTAGGATGTAAGGTTCTACACATCCATGTACCCCACATACTCAAAAGTATGTGCTCCAGGAGTTCCCTAAGGAAAACCTGTTTCACCATCACTTAATTTCTGACAATGATGGATCTATGATCAGGGCTCTACATTATACTTGATTAGTTAGGTACATTCAGTATTCTTTAACAACATACATTGTTCTTCAAACAATAACAGTAGCATAGCAGCTATAAAAGAAGAATACTAAATGTAACAGGCCTAACTTATATCAATCATCATTTATCATTATCCTCATCACAAGTCATCCCTAAGGCATGACCTTGATGGTATTCATGGCTCTCATAGCCCATTCTCAGCATAAGATGCCACTGGCAAGGCATCAGATTACTTTACTTATTCATAAGGCTAACAACATGCCTTTAATGAATATAACATCAACATCCATACCTGGATATGATTACCTTCATATCAGAACCTGCATGGTTAATACATCTGATAAAGGTAATGCAATAATAAGGAATGTACTTCCTACTCTTGTCATAAGAGTTAAATCTTTAATTTAAATCAAATAGAGTTTATTGCTCAAAAGCATGCCATTACCCTTGAATTAGGGTTTACTATTCACATTACATGTCATCACCCTTGAATTAGAGTTTACTATTCACATCAAGGTGAATTAAACTCATAACATCATCATGTATGAGTAACATCTTCATTGATGCTCTTAGACTAGTTAAGAGTTCATCATTTATTATAATTAGGATTTCTATGACCTCACACGGGTGGACCATACCCTAGTTATGCTCACTTATGTGCATTGGAGATGCTTTACTTGAGTTTCCACTTAAAATTGGTACTTTCTCTCTCTAGAAGTACTTTCTCTCTCTAGAAGTACTTTCTCTCTCATCATAATGCTAGGTGATGTCAACATCACTCCAAAACAGGTTGGATTGAGTCATCATAGGCTAACATAGCCAAAAGTATCACCATTATGTGATTGGAGTTACTTTCTCTCTCTTTCATCATACTAATGGTTGATGATAACATTAGACTAGATCAAGTTAGATAGAGTCATTATGACTAAAAGCATCATTCTCATGTAATTAGGGTTTGAATTGAGCAAGGTATAACTTAATTGACCCTTCAGGGGTATATTGGTAATTCACCCCATTGATCATCATTATGGTCAAAACCTTAGTCAAATAACCCCTTAATATCCTAGGTTGTCATTAGGGTTTGATTTGAGCAACATTGAACCATTTACATCATCAAATGATTGAATGTGGTCAACCTTGAATCACATTGATTAATTTCAATCATTAATCATTAATTGAATTGAGATCGGTTGAAAGTGTTGACCGTTTGCCCATTTTGACTTTCCAAGACCGCGAGCCCCCTTCTAGATCCAAGACCGCGAGCCCCCTTTAAGGGTTCAAGACCGCGAAGCCTCCCATTGGTTCAAGTTAATGTTGAGACCGCGAAGACCAATTTGAGTTGAGACCGCGAGGGTCATGAAGACCGTTTGCCCTTCTTTGACCTCATGACCGCGAGGCCCTTTGCGGTCTTGAGACCGCGAGCCTCCTCTCGGTCTTGAGACCGTGAGCCCCCTCACGGTCTTGAGACCGCGAGCCCTCTCACGGTCTTGAGACCGCGAGGCTCTCATGGTCTCAGCCGCTTGGTCCTTCAACAAGGCTCAAAGGTGCAACCACTAATGTCAAACGATGTTGAAGCCTTCAAAAGGTCAAATCTATGTTGACCACTTATGGATTGGGTTAATCAAGATTATGCTTGACCAATTGGTCAACCAATTGACCCTCAATTGTTGACCAAGTAGGATTGAAATCGATTCAAGTAGGGTCTATCAATGTTCACCCATTAACACTCAACAATGTGCATCAACACAAGGTTGAACTCTTCAATTGAGCTCCAATTGGGCCCAAACTTGGCCCAAACGGTCTTGAGGTCATGTGGGTGGACCCCACATGGTCTTGAGACCGTTTGCCCAAGATTTTATCAAAGTATAAGGTGATTTGATAGGGGTTGAACCATGATTGACCCACAAAACAGAATTTTGATTAAATTGATAACTTATTTGCGATTGGGTCCTCAATTGGTCAAAAAACTCAACCCTAGACCTTCAAACGGTCTTGGGTGATTGTCCTCTCGGTCTTGAGACCGTTTGGATGAGTTCCAAACGGTCTTGAGACCGTTTGCCCATCAAAATTTTGGATTCTAGTGGAAATTCATCAAGGTTGAACAAATTGAGTTGATGATTATATCAATATTTAATTGCAATGTAAATTGGTGTAAAAGTACCTTCAATTGGTCAACAAATCTTGACCCCAGACCTCCAAACGGTCTTGGTTGATTGCCCTCGCGGTCTTGAGACCGTTTGGTGACCCCCAAACGGTCTTGAGACCGTTTAGGTCAATCAACCCTAAAAACCCTAATTAGGTCACCATAATTTCAGTATTGATTTTACCTAGGGTTAGCCCTAGTATTCACCCTTCAACTCTTAGCCCGTTTGGAATTAGACCATCAAACTTGGTGAGTTGTTAATTAACATAATTTTGAACAGTAATCTCATACGTTCAACGCTTAGTCAATGACCTTACACGGTCTTGAGACCGTTTGCCCAAAAAGGCAATTTCAGACCGTTTGAAAATCAGTAATTAATTCATTTAAAGTTGTGACTTAAAAAGGTCATATCTCCCGATTCCTTTGGAGTTAGTCTCCCAAATATTGAGGGTAATTAGCCTATATAATTAGGAACAGATTTCTTATACGGTCCACGCTCGGTCAACGGGGACAAACGGTCTTGAGACCGTTTGCCCTGTCGCGGTCTCGAGACCGTTTGCTCACCTCGCGGTCTTGAGTCCGAGAGAGCAAACTGTTAGGACCGTTTAAGGAAAAGAAAAGCGGTGGGTTTTTCTTGGAAATCACGCCTTCATCTTCTATCTCAAGAACAGTACAGATATCCCACGGGTTTGCTTGCAAAATAGCAGGGAAAAGTAGGGAAACACTAAGAGCTATCATCAAAACGCATATAAAGATGCACATAGTAAAGCATGGGTTTAGAGTTATAAAACCCGCCTAAAGCTTGCTTCTTGAGCTCCAAGCTTTCAAGATCCAAGCTCTAATGGCGTCCTTGAGTTCTTACAGGTTGTCCAAGGTGAAAACTCCAAGGAAGGATGAAAAGAGACGGCTAGAAAGATAGGGTTTCGAGAATTAGCCATGAAGCTGACCTTGAATTCGAATTCTAACCATGGAATTAGGCAAGAAGAGGGGTTTAAACCTACCTTGCACCCCTTGTTCGTCCTCCTTAGCTCCAAGGCAGTCCTTGGTCGTCTTTGGTGAAATGAAACAGTAAGGGAACGAAGGGTAAGTTCCCTTACAACTAAGGGAAGGAGAGCTTATATACATGGGGTAGGATTTTCAACATTAGTTCATAAGTTTCCCTTACTTCCAACTAAGTCCTTCCTTTATTACTTGCTCGTCCCTTCCTCTTTATTCTAAGGACAAACCTTATCTTAAGTTATAGAAAAGAAGGCAAGGAAGAACAATCTAATAATAAAGTTCATACTTAAAGGGATATTGCACATATACCCTGATTATTCAATCACAAAGCCTATTTCTTAACTTGATAACTCAATTGAGGTGAATTCCTCATCATTTCTTCTCTAAATAATGGCAAGAGTCTAAAAAGATACTTTAGATGACATTCTTTACAAATTGCATCCCTTTATTTGGGTAAATTGCATTTTACCCCAAATTAGGGTTTCAAGCCCTGGGATTGCTTCCACAGCTGCACCTTGGTGCTCTAGCTTGGGAAATCCCTCAAACTTTGCCAAAGAGATTCTCATGATGTCTCAACATCAGAGGAACATCTCATCATGTGCAAATTGCAAGCTAACCCTTTCAACTGGGTAAATTGCACATAGGTCCCTGTATATCAAAACAATGCTACAACTTTAAATAAAAAGGAGCAAATACTGAAATATACGTTTCTGAGAAACTTAATTACATGATCAGAGTTAATCACAAAGATTTAATTACATATTTAGGCAAAACACCTAGGGTTGACTCATAACCCAGGTAAGGGATGTTACAATTTTTCTCTTCTTGGTGATGATGTCTTTCAGAAATTTTCCGTAAGAAGGGATTTGCTCAATAGCTTCCAATAAAGGGATGTTGACTAAAAGCTTTCTGAAACCGTCTAGAAACTTTTTAAATTGGGCATCAACTTTTCTTGCCTTAGCACTGTTCGGATATGGGACCGGGACAGCCTGTGCCCTTTGATGAGGTGGCACATACGGTATCCTTTTCTGCGTCTCCTCCTCATCTGCAATAGGATCTTCCGTAGCATCCACTCCTATGTCCGCAACTGGTTCTGTGACCGGTATGGGCAGCTCCTCAGTGGCCTCACCTTCACTTTCTGCTTGGGGTTTGCTTGGTTCATCGGCTCTGGGATTTAACAATTTCTTGCCACTCCTTAGCAAGATGGCCTTCGCCTGCTGGTTTCCTCCTAGAACATTAGTATTACCCGGAAAACCTTGGTGCACCGACTTCTTCAAATTGGCTATCTCCGATGCCATTTGTGCCATGGACGTCTCTATTGTCCTCATTTCAGCCCCATGGCTCTGTAGTGTCTGCCCAAATTGGTTCATAAACTCCCCTTTTTGCTTTATTTGCTGGCCAAAAGTAGTCATGAGTTCTTGATTTTGCTTTATCACTTGATTTAGTAACTCTGTGCTCTTATCCTCTGCTACTGACTAGGATTTTGCATCTGGATCCTACAATAAGTTGTTTGGATCCTTCCAGGAGAACTTCTTGTCTTTCCTCCATGAATAATCATTATTTATGTAGCCTTGCTTCTGCCTCATGAATTTAACTTGAGCCTCATCCTTGGACTCAGTATCCTCCTTTGCAAGCAGTTTCTTCGCGAGAAGATCCATCTTCTCATTCAACTCCTTGATCGCTTTAGATTCCCCTTCCACTCGAACATGCTCAACGACGTCTCTATCGCCCCACGATTGCTTCTTGGCCATGTTCTTAAGGATTTCCCAACACCTGGTGTCTGTATTGTTCAAGAAGAATCCTGAGCCTGCTGAATCGAGGTTGCTTCTATCATATTCGGATAGAGAAAAATAGAAGATCTTGACATGTGTCTCCTTGTCAAACCCGTGATGCGGACACCGCCTGAGCATGATCTGAAACCTTTCTCAGGTCTCAGAATAGGTCTCTCCTGGTTTCTGGGTGATGTTGTGGATCTTCCTGATCATGTCATTGGTCTTCTCGGGCGGGAAGAACCTTTCAAAGAAAACCTCCACCATGTGGTCCCAGGATTCCACATATTCATCGTCCAGGTTGTGCAACCACTCCCATGCGTTTCCCGCTAGAGAACTCGGGAAGAGCTTCAAGTAGAGAACATCTTGTGGAAATTTTTCTACTTTTATCATATCATAATTCTCCACAAATTGACTTATATGCACAACTGGGTCTTCATTCTTGAGCCCATGGAATGCATTTAACTTTACCAAGTTAATTAATGCAGGATCAATCTTGTATGTTGGAATATTAACCGCCTACTTCTTGATCGGCCCCTTGGTAGCAGATGAAGAAGAAGCTTTGATCTTCTCCCATATTGTCTGTGATTCTGCCATTTCTTCTTGTTCGGATTCTGAATCTATTTCTTCTAAATGGTCTTGATTGTGGCCTTCCTCGTCGTCAGGTCCCGTCAGTGGAACCTCTGGTGCCTGTTGCGTGTAGTTGGTACTACGCGTCTGCACCATACACAGTACATGCACAGTGAAAATTTAAGGTCAGTACTGTGCTTGACGATTACAAAATTTATAGAATATACTATGAATTTTTTAAATGGTAAAAAAAATAAAAATGTGGCCTAGAGTGGCCGCTTGCAGCACTCGTAGTGCCGACAACTTGCCGTATCCCCGACAACGGCGCCAAAAACTTGACACACTTTTTATGTGCGTAGAAACGCAAGTGTACGCGTCAATGTAATATAGGCCTTTGTGAGGCCCGAGTCGAACTCAGGGATACATGAATTGTCAGAGACTACTACTAACTACTCGCAATCAGCTAGACCGATTAAAAAGTTGGAAATTGTTGTTAAAATTAAAAGAAAATGAAATAAAACAAAACAAAGTAATCGATTAAATGTTTGGTTTAATCAATTCAAGATGAGATCTTTAGGATTGCAGTTTCACCGCGGGTTTTCATTGTATTAAATTCTATTCAGTCATTCAAATTTATCTCTCTATCCGGGTAGTGGCCTGAAATCAAAATTGTCTACTGTCGTGGTACAATTCACTACCTATGTCTAGGTCGGTTCCACTATCGTAGTAACCTATACCCTAAACTAGGTGCATTAAAAACGATCTCTCGGTATCCACCATTAACCTTACACCACCTTGTTCAAGGGATTTGTCAATTAATGTAAATTCCGTCTCTTTTCAACCATTAATTCTTCTTTCAAAGTAATTAAGGGCATTAGATTATCATTATGGTGATCAAGCATAACAATATAATTGAGAAAACGAAATTATACCACGGATTTAAGAGATAAGATATGAATTTCTATGATAAGATTGTCATACAATGAATTCCCGGGCTACTCCCGGTCCTAAAAACGAAGGGGATTAGCCCCGCATGTTCATCTCAGAGCAAAACATGGAGTAGAAAAAGGAAAACATGGAGAAAAACGTGGTTGAGTGGTGAAACCCCTGAACGGAGAAGATCCAAGCGCTCCTTAGCGTAGAATACGTGTTCTTCCGCCTTTCGGTGGTGGAAATCGTCTTCTTTGGCGTCCGGATCGGCTGGGACGTGCTTCTGGGCTCCGTTCTTCTCTCCACACCTTCTCGGGACGTGTGCAACGGCTAATGACGTGATAGATTACTTTTGGCCGCCGTCATTAGGTATAATCTCCGAATTAGGTCGCCAAATTACCACAGCCGTCAGATTTAGATCAATCTGAAACAAACATGTATCTGACGGTGTCGATACCATTGACTCGCGTCGATAGTATCGACCATGTACTGTATCGGCTGATCTTCTTTTCTTTTCTTTGTCGCGACTGAAGCTAACTCGATACCATCGACGCGGGTCGATGGTATCGACTCTCTTAGGCGTCGCTGTAGCTCCACTAGTCGATGGTATCGACTTTTGTGTCGATAGTATCAACTCTCTTTTCTGAAGCAACCTGATGGTATCTCGATACCATCGACTCTCCCGTCGATAGTATCGACTTTCTTCTGCTCCTTGCGGCTGGCTGTCTGTGATCCGGTCGATAGTATCGACCACTGTCGATGGTATCGACAGAAGCAAATACTTATTTTTCCTGAAATTATAACACGAAACCAAATAAGCCTACACAAAACGTATTCTTGTAATAATTTGTGCTCAAAATACCGAAATAAGGGAGATTTGACATAGAGAAATATCATAGACCAAAGTAGATGAATTATGTAATATTAACCACAGAAATGACTAATAAATGCATAAAACACATATAAAATAAGTCTATAAATGCGACTCAAAATCATCGCATCATGGACGTATTTCGATACTTAAAATAGAACACATTTATTCTTTTATACTACAAAACAAAACACACATAAATAAAAAAAATTATTTTAACTTTCTTGTTTTATGTAAAAAATATTTTAATGTTCTTGTTTTGTGTGAAAAGTATAAATGTCTCCCATATTAAGGATTTTAGATTAGGATAGCGTGTTTTCTCATAAAAGTACTCGACCAAGAATCCAGATAAACCATAAAGAGACACATCCTATTACATCCCAATGTCCTGTGCGCATTGACAGGCAGATTTAAAGGTAATTTTTTTGGGAAAATGGATGAACATAATATCTCTCAAAACATCTTGAGAAAACACCTTATCAGCTGTAGATCTTAACCTGCGTTTTGAGTCCCAGGATTATATGCACGTAGTATATACTTGACGAAAAGGGGTTAGAACATCGGATTGAAAATTCTTGCCCCTAGATTGACATGGAAACCGACATCATTGCAATTTATAAGTGCTTTCTATCCAGCATGGATTTACGAGGAATGACGCATGACGCAAGTTGTTCAAGGATTACAAAATCTCGAACGTGCATGGGCGTGTGGCAGGCTTTGATGGGGATGAATATTAAAAGGATAACAAAATCACCTGATCGTGGAAACCATTTGAGTTGGAGGTCCGCCGCTGATTTTGTCCACAGGAGCCGGCCGGTGCTAGTGCAACTCTCACCTCATCGTAATTGGGATTTAGGAACGCATTAACAAGCCAACCCCAGCCACTAGTACAGCTTCTCGTTCTGACAAGAGCGCCGCCGCCTTGTTTTCTTTTCATTGTACTCCCATACATTCCTATCCACGAGTTGCGGAAAGAAACTAAACAGCGGGCGGGCAGGCAGGCGTCAGCAGGGACCAATCAGGTGGTTGCGCGGCAGTGCGATTTGAGCTTTTATACACATAGCCTAAGCACCGCCACACGACACTCATTCCTGAAGTCGCCGGTCTCGCCAGCCGGCCGCCAGTCTCCCTGAAACTACCAGCTAACGTATTGTACCCTTCGTTTCTGTGGGATCCAATCCGCCTCTGTCTCGGTCGCCTGAACAGCCATACAGATGACAACCTGTACGATCACTAGGAAGAAATGGGGAGCAACGTGTAAAACAAAAATGCCTTCAAAGTCAAGTTGAGAGCTAGATGAAGGATTTCCGTTCGTAGTGCAGCATAGAAAACCACCGGCTGGCTTAGGTTCCTTGATCTCGATAGCCGTTCATGCCTTGGAACTCAGCAAACCCCGAGCCCAATGTTTCCATGGACTGGGTATAAGTCCACCACCGGATCACCGTTTTTACCAAGCTTGTCTAGGAAATCATGGAGAATACATGGAGCTGACCCAAACTGAGCTACGCGTAGAGACTAGAGATATACATCACAGTTTGCCACACAAATCAACAAAAATCTCTACCCTTTCTCGTATACATAATGCTAATGGTCGTAGCAGTGTGAATTACAAATATCTAAGCAAGGTAGCATGTATGATCTTGTAACGTTTCAAATTTTAAATAATCAAATATATATAACTTTATCTTTATAGGGGCCAAGTCAAATGCACGACACATATGTTAAAATAGATTTAATGATCTATAGGCACATTTTTAGCCTACTAATTGTCCATATTACAGTTGGGTAAAATGATATTTTGACTGTTGGCTTATGTTAATGAATTATATATATATATATATATAATTATATATATATGAAATAATGAGAAATACACCCTGAACAATTTTAGAATTTAATAATGTTAATATAAAATGATATATATTATTTATCCAAAAAATAATTATGAGGAATTAAAAGTATTAAATGATTTTATTATAAAATTCTAAGATCTTGTTTATATTCTTTGAATGAAAACACAATAGTGTTCAAAGTTTTATAATTATCAGTTAAATTTAGATAAGGATATAAATCCAATAAAGATAAGACTCGATGTGGTTGATTGTCATATAAATCAAATAATTTGAAAGATGATAAAAAAATTGTTTCTCGAGAATTTAAAATGATAATGAGACAAATATAAAAAAACTCTTAGTCAAACATCACGATATTAAGTTCTACAATTTTAGTAATTTATATTTAGGAAATGTTTTGTGGTTGTTCTAGGAGTAATTAATGATAGGAACAATTTTGAATTGATATTTTTAATTTAGAAAGATGTTAGGTGCCAAATCTCTTGAGACAATAAATACATCAATCACTTTTTACAATATTTATTATGATTTTTACAAGTCATTTTGGATTGAAAATAAATGCTAAGATGTTATCAAGATTTGTTTTAGAATTATTATTTTACAAAAGTTGGATAATATAACTATAATATAATGTCAATCTATTTAATACATGTTAAATAAAAATCATATAAATATTGATTAATTATTGGTCAAAATTATCCAATATGGAAACTATATATTTAAAATTGTGGTAGAAGAGAAGTTTGAAGGAGAGTTTGATTATTTTCTTTTTAATGTTTCAGGGTTTGAATAATTGAGTATAATGGCATCAAATTCACAAGAGCAATGTGCTAATTAAAGATCATAGAAAAGTATGAGTTTTGACTCATCACCTTCCCAACACAAATATGAAGTGTGATATGGAAAAGGAGATTTGATTATGGGTACAATGATGTTATGTGAATCAGAAATGTAAATGATGTATTTAATCTGGACATATGAAATGGTTTACGGTTTCATAATTATGAAAAAATTAACAAATATAAATATATATATATATGAGTGGGTAATCATATTCAATAATTTTTAAGTAATAATGTGGTTATGTATCTTTTTGAAAAATATATATAGGAAACACTAAATTAAATGTAGTCATATATCCTTCTGAATAATTTTATTGACTTTCTTAAATTAAAATAGTTGGTCTAAATATCTAGGATAAGTAATCAAAAGTTGGAGGCTTTTTATACGTAATGAAGTTAGCGGACATGTAATGGTTATGAAAATATGTAGTTTGATTTTTATATTAGAATAAGAAAAATATGGTAATATAATAATGGTTTATTTGAGATTTATAGAATGTGAAATAAATATTTGGTTTGACTATAGATAGATATCCAAAATTGGGATGGGTCTTAAATTTGAAACCAATGTTCAGAATGACCATTGTAAATTTTGAGAATTACGTGATAATATTTAATTGAGTTTAAATGCCTCTTTAAATTCAATTACATTAAAGGATTTCTCTTAACTTTGAAGGCAATTTTGTTTTACACGTAACGTGTTTCGAGTTGGATTCTAGTAGGCAGATACTTCTAGTCAGATTAGGATGTGGTCTACATTTATAATATTTTGGAGTTATGGTTTGAAAGTTGAGAACTTTTAGAGATAGAGAAGAAGACATACATGTGAGGGTTTAAATCAAATAATCTCCTTTGGATTTTCTTGTACTAATTCCACTAATGCTTTATCTTGACTTGGAAGACAAAAAATAAAAGCATGCACAATGGGGGGAGTTTATAAAAGTTAGTGGAATTTGTGTTTTGGGGTGTTGTTGTAACCACCCTTTCCTTAGTGGAATTTGTTTTGGGGCGCCATTGTAACCACCCTTTCCACTTCCCTTGTTCTCCTTTTCCCAACCCTCGTTCTCTCCTCCTTTAAAGAAACAAAGGTAGTTGACCTCCTACTCCTTCAAGATGACGCCTCCCTCACTATTTTATAGTGCACTATCATTTAGCATATAGTCCTCGCCTCCTCCTATGCCTACAACTCCGATGAAGATCACCACAGTTGTAGCCTCATAGCCCCAAGGATTCTACAAAGAAACAAACCCATTTTTCTAGCGTTCCTCATCCAGTTTGTGATGCCTTTGCATGATGCTAAGCAGAAGGTTGAGCAGTGCAAGACATCATGTGTGATGGTGTATTAGAGAGTGACGGATAGCGACAAATTTTGAGATCAAGGACTTCTGTTGGGAGCAATTTGTTATAGTAGGAAGGAAAAAGAAGTATCTATGTGTCTATTATCTCCATCTGATCTATTGTGAGTAGACAACACCTTTAGTAGCAATCATAAAAAAGAACTACAAATTGTGATGTATGTGAACTAATAGTGTTATGTCCTAAGACACTGATAATGCAAGTCATGATTAAAGGACCATACAAACAACTATACCCAAAATGAAGAGATTGTGTACTTATGGTACACACTTGAGATAAGTGGTCTATATCCATTGAGTTTCAATATTATCATGATTCAGCCTACACCTTCTTACAAAGTAACTTAGAGATTAAATTACTTTCATACTTCAATATTCATGTTTATTTTTATATCCAATCATGCTTTGAGCAATCAGATTTTGTGCAGATGGAATGATGTTGTCCAATTTTTAGATTTTACATATTTGATATTTATATTACTTTTAGACACTCATTATTGATATGCTCCGTTGAGTTTATCATCTCAAGCCCTTGGATTTAGATATAAAATTTTGTATAATTGTTAAATCAAAGAGCTTTAGATTATGATTTATCCAGACTAATAGAATATCAGATTCTAGATCCAAATTTATATTCACTCCGATTTATTTTCTCAAGCCATAGACTCAGATGTCATATACCAGACATCAAAATTTAATAAAGTCGTTCTATTAATTAGAGTTTCAGATTAAGATTTATTTTGATAATTAGAATTTTAGATTTCAAATTTAAATTCAGATTAGCATTAAAGAACAGAGATATAGATTTAGATATTATAGATTAAGATATGGAGATAAAAATTTAAGAATAGATTTAGAGACAACAAATTAAGATATAGAGATAAGAAATTAAGAATAGATTCAGAAATAAGAGATTAAGGTTCATAGACAGAAATCAAGTACAGAGGTAGAAAATGACATCATAATATTAACTATATACATTATAGGATAAGTCCTCACCAGAGAGTACCAAGATGATTTAGAGGACACAATAAGCCATACACTACGTGTGTCATAGATGGCACATTGTGCCAACATAGGGTGTGTTGCACCATAGAGGATACTTTGGTGTCAATAGAGGACACATTGTGCCAACAAAAGGTGCATTACACCATAGTGGACACTTCAGTGTCACAAAGGAAGACTTATTGTATAATAGTGGCCACAAACAAATAAAAGAAATAAACAAAAGACACATTGATTCAATATAACTATACATCTTTTAGATCTTAGTTCAGCTTCCAGTTATAGTATATTCGTGTTTATCTTATTAGAAATTCAATATCACTTTCTCTTACGGTACTTTTTTCTATTTGTGCAGGGCTGCGGACGAGTCATTTGCAGGTACTAATCTTTAAGAAGATTAGTCAAGATAAATGACTCATCAACGGTTTTAAGAGGTTTGCTTGATGGGATGCCTTCTACATAATCCAAGACAATAGACAGAGTGTAAGCTTTTGTACCATGTATGTGATCTTTTTTGTAATTTTTACGTAACCAAGTTTATTTCCTAAGAGTTTATGGGAATATATTTTATACACTAGTTTGTTTGGTTTCTTTCTAATTTTATTGTGATGATTATCATGTTTATAACAATCCCAAGTTAAATTTTCTTTTTCCGCTTATGTGATATGAATATTGTTGTATTACAATATGATATCAGGTCCATAACATACATGGCCATCAGGTAAGTTCTCATATTCTTACTCTAGATCCCTCCCGTAGAATCCTATTTAGTCCATAATATAGAGTTAAGTTGATAGTTAGCAGTGTACATTTAGAAGAAATGAGGCGAAGATATTTGAGTTCAAGCTAGATGTCCAGTCCATTGTAGAAGTTAAAATATGCATTGAAGTTGGGTACATCTTTCATGTTGATCTTAAGTGCTAATTATGGATATGTCTATTAACATGACCTCTCTATTTTCAGTGGTGTGTGGTCCGGAACACAAATCATATGGAATTGTAGAGGATGTTATGACATAAAAATCTTTATGATGTTTGTCACCTTTCTAGTGTACTAGTGAACTCACACGTGTCCAAGCACGTGACACATCATATTTGTTGAATTTTCTTGTATTACTATTATTGAAAAATACTATGTAATACTTTAAAGAATTAAAAAATATGTAAATATAAGAAATAATTAAATATAGTGTACACATTCTTAATATAAGCATGACTATAATGTAATTAGAAAGTTTAGAGAAACTTTTAATGGTTATTAGTTTGTGGCTTTTTATCTTAGACTATAGTTCACTCATTCATACTCAAAAAGTCCCTTTTATATGATGAAAACTAAAACATTGACCCTATTAACAATGCAAAAAGGCATCTGCGCATTAGTTTAAAATATCAAAATAGTATAATTATTTTGATATAACACTCAATGTAGTTTAATTTACAGTAAGCATTAAAAAATGTAAAGATAAGAAACAATTAAATATAGTATGCACATTCTGAAACATGACTATAATGTAATTAGAAAGTTTAGAGTTTTTTTATTAGTTTGTGGCTGAATTTTATCTTAGACTATAGTGCACACATTCTTACTCGAAAAGTCTCTTTTGATATGATGAAAATTAAAACAAACCTAATTCCTATGCAAAAAATAATTTCCTTGTTAGTTTGAAATATCAAAATAGTGTAATTATTTCAATATAGACCTCAATGTAGTTTAGTTTATAGTATAAGATAACTTAATAAATTTGATGATTGAATTCATGAGTCCAACAATGAACTTGTAGTAAACCACGTTCAACATTAAAAGAAATAACAACATTTTTAGGCCACTTTATGGAGAAATTATGTAGAAAAAATCCTTAATACTTTGGAAGGTTATGTTCTATGCCTTATTTGAGTTTCATACCCTTCATGCTACCCCTACATATTGCTTGATGTTGCTATAATTAGAGTACATTGACTATATGTTGTATTACATGTTAATCTTGTTTAAGGATGTATAAATTATATACTTCTACCATATTTACCAGGTTGTGAGGATGTGTATATTTCATGTAGAAAAGAATTATATCCAAATGTATTAGTAATTATGTGATTATAGACAAGGTTTGAAATTGCTGTTAGAATCAACGAATTGAAGTTGTTGCGTGCTTCTAAAAGTATTAAGCTACTTCATCAGTTCATCTACGTTTTCACAATTAATAAGTCAATGTTCCATTCAATTAGCTCTACTTAAAATCTAATTTGATAGGATATACTTTTCTCGTATTACACAAAATGTAGTATTTTATATTTTATAAATATATACTTGTCAAGTACCTAAATATGTTGTAATTGGTATAAAAGTAATGTGTGGGTTGTATTGTTTATATGTATACTTTCGTGAGAGTTGTAATGCACATTAAAAAAACATTGACATTAAGCAAACTTATTTCATACCTTAGCATATATAACTTCAACACAAAAATAGTTTAATGGCTCTCTTTCAAAAAAACTGAAACAATATATTTTAGAGAGGAGTGTTATGACTCATATAGTTAGGATAATGGATATTTTCATTTAGGATTATGTATGGGGATATTACTTCATGAATAAATGATAGAATGTAAGAAGATATCATCGTTGCATGTACTCTCGAAAGTTAGTCACACACACACTACATTAATCGATACCAGACTAGACCTTTGGATAATTTATATGATGGATATTTCCCACCACATTATGAACTGTCTTAATTTTATATAATAGACTAACTAATATTCCTAATCAGCAAGAGATATAACTATGCAACGGTACAAACTATATATAGATTTATGTTCTCAACAACGTAAAGGCTTATGTTACAATCATATAATGTTGTTCTTAGATATGCTAAATGCTTAAAGTGGTTTTGCAAATAAAGTAATGAAGATAGATTCTAATACACTATATTTGCTAGAATCTCAAATTTATTTTTACAAAGGAACCCGAAATAAACTAGTATGCAAATCAACTTCATTCCATGACCACTTGATGCACAAACAGCTATAGAAAGACAATATAAGATGAATTTCTAATGCAGTCTGCTACAATGCTCATATTTGAAAACAAGATCGAAAAAAAATAAAGAAGGATGTTATTTCTGGTGGCTAATAGTTGATAAGAGTTGTATAGTGTGGTGCCTTACTAATACCATAAACTACATTTAATGCTTCCTCCAGTAAGCAATGCTCAAGAATGCACATCAGTTTCTACACAAAATGACGTCGTTTCATCTTCTGACCAACACATTGGAATAGGAATCATAAAGTAAATACATAAAGGAACTTATGTCGCTTCAGGAAGTCACACCTAGAGACCACTTATAACCCTTCATCATAAGCATAGTCACATAAAAATATAGAGATCCTTTTACTCCTCAATTCTATCAATCAGAATAGCTCCAGAGTTAACATGATTCTAAAGGAGTTCACACTCGTTTCTGGACAAATTATCTCTAAGGAGAAATCTTGCTGCTATTTCTCTTCCAACACATCCATATCCGAGCAGTGTGCCTTTTGTCGTCGCATGGGCATACCAAGAACTGATGACCTGGGTCACTACTTGGGAGTCCCTATCTTGCACCATCACCTCAACAAGCAGACACACTCACATATTATCAGCTCCATCAGGTGTCGCATGGACAGTTGGGCTGCCCGTATGCTATCCTTGGCAGGTCGTATCACGTTGGCAAAGTCCTCTCTGCAATCTATTCCCTCATACACCATGCAATCCATCAAGCTTTCGCCTTCGCTCTGTGATGACATTAATAAACACATCAGGGAATTCCTATGGTCAGGTGGCCGAGAACAGAAGAAGATGGCTCTGGTCTCATGGGACAAGCTTACCAAAAGCAAATCGTCAGGTGGGCTTGGTCTCATGGATGCCAGGACCCAAAACGAGGCACTCATGATGAAGAATGTTTGGCAGTTCCTAAATAATTCCCCATCGCTATGGGTGGAGGTAATGAGAAGCAAATACGTGCACAATGGTGTGTTCTCCAGAAAGCCTGGATCCTCGGCGTGGACCTTCATCAAGGGTCACATTCCAAAACTTGAAGCTCTCTGTCATAAAACTATCAACGCAGACCGGAACACTAATGTCTGGCGAGACAAGTGGCTAATGGGCAAGTCTATTCTTGACATTTCTCCTAATATATCTATCCCCGAGGATCTCCTTGATCTTACTGTGCACTGCAAGTCCCCGGGTGCGGGCCAGTGGGATTGAGATTTCATCTATGCCTACCTTCCTCCTGAAGTTTGGCCTTTCATTCATCATATTGCACCACCCGACCCCGACACAGGCATTGATTCTTGGTCGTGGCCTTGGGAGCCTGGTGGTGAATTATTGGCCAGCACGGCCTATGCATGGCTGCATGGAAGGACGGGCCCCCTATCTCCACGTACTGGAAGGTGTTGTAGGCGCTTCCCCTGCCGCCGAAATACAAGACCTTCCTTTGGCTGTTGCGACACCGTGCCATTCTTACAAATAAGGAGAAGGTACGTCGACACGTCTCCATGGACGACGTATGCCCAGTCTGCTCACGGGATGTAGACTCGCTCCTTCACTGCCTACGCGACTGCCCCACTAGCCAAGAGGTATGGCGGCTGCTGGGTATGGGCCCAGATTTCTTCGCTTTATCGGAGGAGGCATGGATTACTAACAACATTCATGGGTCCGCAAGCGTCGGGGACAAGATTCTACATTGTGTGGGGTGCTGGACCATCCGGTATGCACGCAACGACTTCATTCATGGTGGCAAGCACATACCGCCTCAGGTTCTGGCCTCCCGGATTCGTGGCAGCTCTACGGCAGTCCTCAACCTTCCGAAGCATGCCTCGCTCGCAGCTGCGGCTCAACGAAGTCACCCCTCTCGGCCGCCCCCGCACCAAAAGGTGGTTTTCGTTGACGCTGCGTTCCAACTCCCCACGCTAAAGATGGGTATTGGAGTGCACGTCACTCAGGGCAATGGTGCCTACTTATGGGGCCAAGGCACTTTTGGATATGCCACCTCAGCTCTGGAGGCAGAAATCAAGGGCATCATTCTAGCTATGAACGTTTGTGTCCAAAACAATTGGAGCTCGTCGGTTATCCTTTCTGATTCCTCGACGGCCATTGATATCCTCTTACATGGGGAAAAGCCTGCATGCAAGTTCCAACCCTTGAGGAGAGAATACTACCACATTCTCTCCTTATTGCCCAATCTCAAGCTTTCCTTCATCAGCCGGAAACACAACTCGGTGGCAGATAGTGTAGCAAAACACTCTTTGTACTCTACTTCTCAGTGTACGTTTTCTCATATCAAACCTGCCTGGCTCCCCATGGATATTAATATCCGGTTTTCTATAATTTGGCCCAAACTAGAGATCGGGATGAATAATAACTAATCTCTATGGTTTCAAAAAAAAAGAATAGCTCCAGAGTTGTCATGGTGTATGAAGTAGTTGACGTTTATCATCAATGCAAAAGTAGGGGATATAAACTTAACAAAAGCAAAAATGTATCACAAAATGTGGATGGCATATGTCCCTTAGTTAAAACTTTTAAGGTGGTATAAGAGAACATGACAAAGCTATAAGATCTGGAGACCATTGTGATTTGTGAGTAGAGAAATATCCCATACCTATTTTGTACATCTCGTCCATCATTGAGGACAAACATTTGCATCATGTTGATCACATGTTTGGAAAGTTTACTATTTACCAGTAGAAAAAAAGTCCCCAGAGATGATTGACACAATGGATTAGAATGGGCTAATTTTCAATTAAAGGACGTAGGTAAGAGAAGTAATTAAAGTTGTTACTTTTAAGCGGCAGGCATAGAGCATGTTGTATTGACGCGGTCTGCAATATTGTTGTGAAAACACTAATCCCGGATTTCCAAACAGATTTCTTCTCCTTAATCCTAGCCTCATAGTCCCCTATATTGTAGGTCATCATCTTCCTGATGAGAATATTTGTGATATGATCTCCACACCGCAAAAGCTCATCTTAGTTGTGATGCCCCATGACTTTCCAAAAACACAATGTTCTTGGTGTATCTTCTTATGCCACCATGGCCTCCTCACCTGCTCTAGGGTATAGGAGCAGTAGTATGCCGTCTTGAGTGCCTCACTCATATTGAATGACATACTTGTCACCGGAGAGCAAGAGTGCTTCAACGTCCAAGAGCGTGTTGGGTAGAGGAAGGAAAGATGCTTGTGGAGCTCAATGTATGAGTGAGGTTAGGGAGGGAGATGGAAACTCCCATGCACATCCATTTTGATGGAACCATCCTTGCCTTTGGAGCCTCCCAGCATGGTATGAGGATCTCAAACTTGTGGCTTCAAAGAGAGCAAGGGTGTCTGGCTGGATGAGGTCTTGGTAATTAAGTGTGTCAAGGATAAATTTGCTTCCAGTGCTGCGACACATAGATCAGAGAGTAGGGGAATGTTGGTTTATGAGGTAGAACTTGCAGTTAAAATAGCAGTTGGGATAGAAGGACAGGAGCATGTCTGGAAATGGGAGGTTGCCACATCTAAATACCATACATGATTTCAGATTTGTTCCCAATCATGGGTACAACAATGTTTGAACGTGACCTATATGGAGACTCTCTCTCAGGTTGGTTATGATAGTAAAGAGAGAAGTGTGAGTTTGTACGATCGAACATGGCATATATGGAAGGCATTCTAGTTATGGTTTGATAGAAATGTGGGAGGAATATTTAGTTGTGGGAAGTTAGTTTTAGAGAAGGCATCAGAAAATAACAAAAAAGAACAAAAAACTCTAAACAAACTGAGAAGAGATAGAAATGATGAGGATGCATCATTTCAAAATGGTGTAATTTGATTGGTTAGATTCTTTTTGAAAAAAGTAAAAATGGTATGTTTGTAATTTTTTAACAAACTCCTTCTTTTTATATTAGTATAGATGAAGTATGGACATGTGTATTAATGAGGTGTAAATATAAGTATAGGTCATCTTCAGGTATATATGTGAGCTATATATCAAGAGGTGCCCGGGGACAATGGCGGAGCTAGCATTTAAGACATGGGGGGCCGAATCTATACATACATCTTACATCAAGCTCGAAAAAATATACTAATAACTCTATACAAGCTTTGAAGAATCGAACCTACAACTTTCAAGTTGAACTACTAGCATCACACCACTGCACCACGATGATTTTCTATAATAGATATATTATTTAATATATTTATCTAAGACTTACACGTACATCACATTCTTCTAGCAAGAAAAATTTGTAAACACATCAGAAAGGGGAATCGAACTGTGTGATGCATGTCGCATTGCACCGCCACAAATTTTGTGATTAGTAAATGTTAAACTTATATATATATAATGTACTTATAAACATATATACATATATTTGATTTTTCGGGGGGGGCATGACCTCTACTTGCCCCCTGGCTCTGTCACTTCCTGGGGACATAGTTGATACTAACAAATTCAAAGAGATAGTTACTAGATCTAATGGCATTAGAAGTACATAGAGGTCCACTACTCATAAAAGTATTTACATCTCATTAAAGATAATAAGACAAAGATATTAGTCATGAGCTTATAAGAGAATAGATGCACAAGATAATGCCTATGAGAAATAATGTGCAGACATGTAGGACCTCATAAATTACTATTGAGGTATCTTCTAAAGAAAAAAGGTGTGCATACTACAAAAACAATTATCACTAAAATTAATGAGAATATATTTTTTTGTTATATATGAAGGTTAAATTACAATAAATTCCATTCAGAGGTGAATCTTGAACTCTAGAGATCAATAACATATCTTAGAAGAAGGTTTTGTTTGAATTGTTTGATCCTCCCTAATACATGTCTTACGGGTAATGGATATCCATCAATCCAAACTTCGTACCTAGAATTCATAATATAGAATATGTGACTGATTTCAAAGGGTGCTGAAATAATAATCATCATTTTAGTTGATAAATAATATTTATGAGAAGTATTTCCTTTTTTTCTTAATAAGTGAACCTAGAAGAAAAAAATCTTGATGGTAAAATTGTCTCTAAATAACTTGTTACATCCAAAGAATTTTAACATACTTTAAATTATTTTGTTAATGAGGTCAAATCTAACAATACATAAGATTAAGAATTTAGTATGAATAAGACCATAAAATTGGTTCAACATACTTTGGATCCTTACAATTCACTAAAGGACATAGAATATTCTTCTTGGTGTTGATATTTCAAAGAAAATTAGAAAGGTTTAGATCATGATGTGGCTATACAAGCATAGTACAGATAGATGAAGGTCAATAAGGTTAAAACTATGAACTTTATAATTGATATTGAAGTAAGAGTCTAAGTGACTTAATGATTTACATGAGATGAAAGATGTTGCAAATATTGTTAGTGATAGTGAATCATTGAGGTGGGTAGCTTCACATGTATCCTAAATGAATTTCCATGAGGAAATTCCCAAAAGGTGGGTAGAATTGTAACGTCCCAAATTCTAAGTAATCTAATGTACATAATTTTATCCTTATGAGGCCCAAACCAAATGCACGAAACATATTCTAAATTGGATCTGTTGATCTGTATGCAGTTTGAGCCTACTAAATGTCTGTAATTATAGTTGGGAAAAATGTATTTTTCTATTGGCATATGTTAATTAATTTTCTACAAAAATATAACCGAAATAATGAGAAATAACCAGGTTTTAGAGTTTGATAATATTAATATAAAAATATATGTGTTATTTACCCAAAAAGGGATTATGAGTAACTAAAAATATCAAATGTTTTTTTTTAAATTTTAAGGCCTTGTTTATATTCCTTGAATAAAAACACAATAGTGATCAAAGTATTATGATAATTGGTTAAGTTAAGATATGGAAATAGCTTCAAGAAAGATAAGACTAGATGTGGTTCATTGTCAAATAAATCAAATAATTTGAGAGATGATAAATGAATTGTTTCTCAAGATTTTAAAATGATAATGAAATAAATATTGAACTCTTAGTTAAACATCATGATATTGAGATTCAACCACTTTAGTGATTTATATTTGGGAAAGATTTTGTTGTTGTTTTGAGATTAATTAATGATAGGAACAACTTTAAATTGATATTTTTTGTAGTTTGGAAAGAGTTAGGTGTTGAATCCTTTGAGGTAATAAACACATGAAACATTTCCTACAATATTTATTATGATTTTTACATGTCATATTGTATTGAAAATTGATGTTAAGATGCTATAAAGATTTGTTTTAGAATTATTATTTTAGGAAAGTTGGATGATATAAATGTAAATACAATGTCAATCCATTTAACACATGTAAAGTCAAAATAATGTAAACATTGCTTAATTATTGGTCAATATTAGACAACATGGGGACCATATACTTAAAATAATGATAGATGGAAAGTTGAAAGGAGAGTTTGATTATTTTCATTTTAATGTTTTAAGGTTTGAATAAAAGATTATTACGAAATCTATAGAGTCATAGGGAGAGAAAACTTGACCTCACTCTCAGTCAGGGTATAGGTATATGTATATAAGAGAGAAATTTTACAGATCTTACACATAGGTACCTGACCTTTTCTCATATTACAAGTAGGTCCATATACATACATATTAACATTCCCCCTCAAGGTGGAGCATATTTATCATATGTGCCCAACTTGTTACATAAGTATTGAACCCATCAACCATTCATGGACTTTGTAAAGAAATCGACTAATTGATCTTCTGATCTGACTAGTGACAACTGAATCAACTTATGTTGAATCTTTTCTCAAAGAAAATGACAATCGACTTTAATATGTTTGGATCTCTTGTGAATACAAGATTTTGGGCAATGTGGACATCAACCTAATTGTCACACTTCAAGTCCATAAGAGCTTCCTGCGTGAAGCCAAGCTCCTCTAACAAGTGATGAATCCATAGAAGTTGACAAGTTGTTAGGTCCATAGCTCTATACTCTAATATGCTCTAGATCTTTCTATGACAGTTTGCTTCTTGATCTTCCAAGACACAAGATTTCCCCCCACAAACACATAATCTTTAGAGATAAACCTCCTGTCTATACTAGATCCAGCCCAATCAGTGTCTGAGAAACCATGTACTTGTAGATGTCCATGATTTTGATATAGAAGTACCTTGTCAGGATACTTCTTGAGATACCTCAAAATGTGTATAACAACCTCCATATGACTTTTACATGGCTTATCCATGAACTGACCAACCACACTAGTGGCAAATAGAATATCAGGTCGAGTGACATTCAAATAAATCAACTTCCCAACAAGGCATTTGTACCTCCAAGGATCACCAAGTAACTCTCCATGTTTCATGGATAATCTGACTTTAGGACCCATTGGGGTATCAACAGGCTTGGCCCAAATAATCCATGTATCAGTGAGAAGATCAAAGACATACTTCCTTTGTGAGATTATAATCCCAGACTTAGACTTGGCATGTTCATTCCCCAAAAAATATTTAAGATTACCCAAGTCTTTTGTTTAAAATTGCCCCTGTAGAAAGAGCTTTAATTGTGCAATGCCATGTTTATCATCCCCAGCAATCACAATATCATCAACATATGCCACTAAGAAAATACTCCCATAACTCTGTCTTCTGTAGAAAACTGAATGGTCCATAGTACACTTGTGGAGTCCAAACTCAAAAATACCACTACTAAATTTTCCAAACCAGACACAAGGTGACTACTTCAGGCCATAAAGGGACTTGTGGAGATGACATACTAAATCTGATTTCCCCTGATAAACAAACCCAGGTGGTTTCTCCATATAAATTTCCACATCCATATCACCATGCATAAAAGCATTTTTAGTATCAAGGTGGTGTAGGGACCAAGAGTGACTAGCATCCAGAGTAGAAAATGTGAACATACACCATTTTTTCCATAGGAGAGAAGGCCTTTGAGTAATCCCCACCATACACCTAAGTGTAGCCTTTAGTAAAAAAATGCATTGTGATCCAATCATCACAACCATTTGTACCCACTTTGACAGTATAAACCCAACAACATCCAACAACAAACTTGTCATGTGGGTGTGAGACAAGAGACCATGTTTTATTTTGCTGAAGAGATGACATTTCATTATCCATAGTATGACACCAACCTGGGTTATCAAGTGCAAATAAAACATGCATAGGTTTAGAGACTGTGGATATGGAAGATATGAAGTATATCTATGTGAAAGATGTCGATATGAAACAAAACTAGAAATGGTATGTTGAATATTTTAAAGAGTACATGATCTGACACCTTGACTGTTAACCTATACATGTACGATGAGTGTAAACCTAAGTGATCGGGGCCTATTAGAGGTGGGAGGAACCACATCATGAGTACATTCACAACTAGAGGAGTCAGGAATATAAGACTCAACCACAATAGGAAGGGACAAGAGCTCCTCCATGAATATCAGTTCACTGAAGAAGTGTCATCAAAGAAGGGTGTGTCTTCAATAAAGGTGACATTCAAAGACAAAAAGAAGAGATTTAATTTAATATTATATCACTTATACCCCTTTTGGACTCGAGAGTAACCTAAGAAAACACACTTGATAGACTTTGGACTCAACTTGTCTGTACCATGACCAAGACAATGGACAAAGCAAGTACATCCAAAAAAATTGGTGGATCATGGTACAAAGGATTTAGAGGATGAAGGATCTGAACATAAATATAGTTTCAAAGGACGGACGATGGCATGTGGTTAATGAGGTAGGTGGTAGTGAGAACTGCATCTCCCCAAAATTCTTTGGGAACATGCATCTGAATGAGAAGTGTACGACCAGTCTCAACAATATGAAGAATCTTCCATTCAGCCACTCCATTTTGTTGTGGAGTATGTGGGTAATAGGATTGGTGAATGATGCCATTGGAGAATTTGAAATGGGTAAAATCATGTTTAAAAGAATCTCTGGCATTATCAGAATGAATGATGCAAATTTTCTTTTTAAATTGAGTTTCCAATTCCACACAAAAATGATTTGAATATTGATAAGAGTTTAGATTGTTCTTTCATCAAATAAGGCCACGTAGCATGAGAGTGATCAACCACAAAGATTAAAAAAAACTTGATAGCCAAGTTTAGAAGTAACACGACTAGGACCCCATACTTCATAATGAACCAACTAAAAAATAGACTTTATTCTTTGATTCTCCCTAGACTTAAAGATAGATTTTGTGTTCTTTCCCAATTGGCATGATTCACACTAAAGACCCTCTAGCTTGGACAAACATGGACCAAACACTTGAGATTTTCTATAGACGCATGACCAAGACAACATGTACCACCAATGGAGAAGTAATGACACACACTATAGGCAGCCTCTGCAAGCAGTAAAGTCCAACCAGTTAGTACCCTTTTCCAATCATCTTCCTCATCTTCAAGTCCTATATAACACAATTATCTAGTAATAAACTAAAAAAATCTTGAAGAGAAAGAGTTAATTTGCTAATAGATAACAAATTAAAAGGAAGTGATGGATAAACAAAGTGGACGATAGAGACATATGTGGGATAGGTGAGATTGTCCTAGTTCCCATAAAAGAGGCAATGGAACCATCTGTAAGGGTAACACCAGGTAGGTTGGGTCTGTGGGTATAGCTGGTAAATAACTCAGGTACCCATGTGATGTGGTCAGTTGCACCTAAATTAAGAACCAAATCTGATTTGGATGATGACGACTTGGATGACTGAGAGATACAAGTTGAAAAACTAGCTAGATTTGTGTGCAAGAGAAGAAACTAAGGAAGTAGCATGTTGAGAAGCACAAGGAGCATTATTTGAGAGTACTCCTCTTTAGACAAGGACATATGATGAGTCACCACCTTCTCCTGGGAACCTCCTATAGCTACTATGTTGGTTGATTTAGTGGGATGTCCATGCAACTGGTAACAAAAATCCTTGGTGTTCCCTTTCTAGTCACAATGAGTACACTCAAGGTAATGATGGAATGCTCCATGACCAGTACTAAATCCTCCTCGGACGATGCCTTTTCCATGACCATGTCCTCTTGATGCAGTGGCTCAACCAGATTGAGTGACTAAGGTTGACTTGTCACCGAGTAAATGAGTAGTTACGGATGCATCATACTCCAAGAAAGAATGTGGCACCGTAGAGTAGGTGTCAGCCTAAGATGGAAGCTCAAATTCAAATAAAATCTGGCTAGTAACACCCTCGTACTCATGGAAAAGTCCAGCCAAGAACTTGATCACTGTCATTTGATCACGTTGTTATTGCATCTTCTGAATGTTAGTAGAGAGGGGAAGCAAGTTATGCAAATCATTATTTAAGCAAGTTACTTCACCAAAGTATTGAGTAAGTGATTTATCTCCTTCATGCAGCCCATATAGCTCTACTAAATCATATCAAACATGCAAGAGATATTGTTTGAATACATGAGTTGAATATGATCCCATAGTGCTTTATACGTCTCAAAGTAGTTTGTCATATTTTCTATATGTGAATCAATGTTATTCCACAACAAACTCAGTAGATTAGGATCATGTTGTTCCCATTGCTCCAACACTTTAGGATCTTTTGGTGGCACAGAAGTCATATCCATTATGCATCTTTGTTTAGTTTCTGAGTAGTGATGATCTGATTCTGAACTGTAAAAGTGGCATGTTGCACCAACGTGTCCTTCCTTTCATTCATGATAACAAGCTAATCGGTGGAATCTGGGTTGTTGGACAGCACAATCTAGGTGCCCAAATACACCACAGTGAAAAAAACCAAGGTAAGAGATAGATTATGTGAAGGTCAAGGTGCTACTATAGTAACTTGCGGCCTACACCTTAAATAAAATAGAGATAATGACCTTCTTCTTTGAGTCAAACATGGGGGATGAGACCTAGAGATGGTAAAGGAGATAGAGACGCCCCACTAGGCCCAAGATTTGAGGGAGAAAGATGATTTGTCTTCCCTCAAATTGAGTTGAACTTTGATAAAAAAAATGTTGCAACGGTTGGAGAAGATGGAGTCCAAAGAGGATCCAAAGGACGTCCCAATGATGGAAGGTGGTTTTCCTAGGGCTGTTGAGGTTAAGGAGGACCCAAACCAAAAGTTGGATCAGGAGGATGCCAACAATCAGATGCACAACAACCCCTATTCTAATCGTCCATCTATAGTAATTACTTTAGCACTGTGAACGCTGAAGAAGCTTGAACACAAGACAAAGAAGTAGGAATCAAGTTGATAACTTGAATTCCCTGGACTAATTAGGGATGAATAACCCTAGGCTCTGATACCATATTACAACTATGGAGTCAGAGGTAGAGAAACCTTGACCTCACTCTCGGTCAGGGTATAAGTATATGTATATAAGAGAGAAAGTTTAGAGACTTTACACATAGGTCCCTAACCTTTTCTCACATTACAAGTAGGTCCCTATACATACATATTAACAACTATAATGTGATCAAATTTACAAAAGTGGTATATTAATTGGAGACTATAGAGAAGTGTAGGTTTTGACCTGTCATCTTACACAACTAAGAAGTATGGTATGGAAAAGGAGATTTAATTATAGGTGATAAGATGTTATGTAAAATAGAAATGTGAATGATGTATTTAATCTAGAGAATTAAAACGGTTACCATTTCATAATCATAAAATCATATCAAACAAATATGAATGTATATAGGAGTGAGCAATCAAATTTGATAATTATTTAATAATACTTGACTGTTATATATCTTTTTGAAGAATATATAGGAAACAATAAATTAAATGTTGTCATATACCCTTATAAATAATTTTATTGACTTTTTATTAACAAGGAAGTAACCAAATTCCCTTTAGACTGGAGGGAGACTAGAAATACACACATATTTGTAAGGAATCCTAGTTGTCAAAGACATGATCTTGGTTGAATCAAGCTAAACATTGATACCACACTCATTGAGAACAAGTTAGACTAGCAGTATTTTCTCGAGGCACTACAAATAAATTTATGGAATATGTGGAAACACCTTACATCCTAGATTAGTCATTCAGCCAGAATTAAGGGCAATAAACATAGCCTTAGAAAGAAATTTTGACAAATTTATTCTCGAGTCAAATAGTCAAGTGGCAACTAACACTTTAGATGAAGATCATATGACCAACTCGACTTATGCTTACTAGATTTAGAACACTCAAAAGAAGATAAAGAAGGAATGTGTCATCAAGTTTGAGAATAGAGGTAGTAACATGGTGACCAACCTCAGAGAAAAACACATTCTCAAAACTTTCATGGGCCTCATGTTTATATGATCCCACCCCCTAAAGTATATAAGTTTGTTTAGCATGAATCGTGTAATGGTAGTAGTGCTAACCTACTTAAATATGTTGCAAACCATTTTTCATATAGTTTCAATCTAAATTAAGAGATGTAAAAAAGTCATGAGGGTACATTACTGGAGTATGTAACATATTATCTAAATGTATGAGTAATAAAATACTTCTTAAGTCATACAAGGTTGTTAAGGTCGTCTATAAATATATCTCCACCCATCAGGGAATCGCTTAAACATTGTTTGGGATTTTTCTTATGATCAAATATGAAGGTACCAAACTCAGGGAAATAGGGTTCTGAGGATTAGAAATATATGATTTGAATTTTTATAGCATTCCATCCCTTCAAGAGGGTTTGGTCCTAAAATTTTTCTTAGCCATACACTGCCAGCCAAGTACTTCAACCATTAAAAGGTTCAACCTAATTAGTCAGACTACATGTCTCTAAAGGCACACATGTTATATATGAACCCTTAAGGTCATTGTTATCACGTGAGTTCATGTTACACATGCTTCCAACGAGTTGATATTAATAAACCAGGGGTAAGTTATTATGTCTTTTAACAATTCTAGATTTCACATTACCATCTAGTAGGTCACCTAGTATAACTCTTCACAACCTAAAGGGGTAAAGAAGACATGTCCATAAACCTTAGGCACAAGACATATCTTCTTAGTCATGAATCTAGTTTGAAACTAGGGTCTTTAGGCCCATATTTCATTCAATCAATCCACTATGATCTAGTTAAAGAAACCACTGAAAAAATCCAAAAAAAATATTCTTTCTACATATAGTAATATTAGTGGAAAATAATGTTTGAGGGTGAAAACCTTATACTATAAAACAAGAAGATGGATCCCAAAAATATTCAAGAAAAAAATTACAAAGTATTCTAAAACCAACAAACCCATGCTCCACCACTGATAATCCTCATTACTATATTTTAACCAAGTTCAGAATCTATAATGTCATAAAGGATATTTGCATCTAACTTATGTTATAGGGTAAACATACATGGCTTCTTCTCAAATGAAGGTTCCCATTTTAAGCTTATCATAGGTGCCTCATCAAATTTTATATCCTTTTTCCATACTAACTTGAGCAACATCTATATACTCTAGGGTAAATGTGACATGTAGAGAGTTTCGCTGTGGTTATAAGGACCTCATGGGAGATCAATCTAAAGTAGTCACACTAACAGACTGCCTTTGTAAATAAGTGAGATCACCTCTCTACTAAAAAGGGTAAACAAAATCCAATGAGTAGCAATGAAAGTTGAAATTTTGACTATATTCAATTTAATAAAGAGTACATCAAAATTTTCCCAATAAGGGTGTACAAGCTTTATACAAATAAGGGATCTAAGTAGAGAGAAACTCAACTACTTCAATATGTCTCCAAAATAACTCAATAATCACTCCATGATGGAAGGATGAACTCCTTTTCCTAGTCTTAGGCTGGTTCAATTTGGTCCTGTTGCACAATCTGATCCTAAACATGGGTGGATGGGATCACCTAGCAAGAGGCGATAAAAGTATGTGTCAAATAAAGGAATAAGGACAAACATAAAGTAACGTATTGCATGATAAAGAATTTCAATGCTAAGAGGGTCAAGAGTATGAGGCAAGTAAATAAATAAGAATTTTGCCAAGTCAAATAATAATAAAGTTTGCATGCATGATTTAATATGACTATATTAAACTAATATAGGGTTGAGGCACCTACCTAACCTCTACCTCTAAGTAAGGGAGAGTAACACATTCCCAAAAACCCAAATATATATAAAATGGGGAGAGTGGTCACATTCCCTTGGGCAAAATAACACATGCCCACTATGGGTGGTTTGTACTCATGTATACTACATTAGTTAATTAGTCATTTACATCATCATGCTAGAATAATTTAATGGCAGAATTATTATTTATTTACTTGCCTCATACTTTTAACCCTCTTAACATAGCAGTTCTTTATCATGTAATATGTTACTTTATGTTTGTCCTTATTCCTTTATTTGACACATACTTTTATCTCCTCTTGCTGGGTGATCCTAACCACCCAGGTTTAGGATCAGAGTGTGCAACAGGAGCATGGTGAACCAGCCTAAGACTAGGAAAAGGAGTTCATCCTTCCATCATGGAGTAATTGTTAAGTAATTTTGGAGAAATATTGAAGTAGTTGAGTTACCCTCTACTTATATTCCTTATTTGTATAAAGCATGTACACCCTCATTGGGAAAATTTTGATGTACTCTTTATTAAATTGAATATAGTCAAAATTTCAACTTTTGCTTCTATTCATAGGATTTTGTTTACCATTTTTAGTAGAGAGGTGATCTCACTTCTTTACAACATGGTATCAAAGCCAATGGTAGTCAGAGTCTTGAGTATTTCAATTTGTCTCCATAGTTAGAAACCCTTACCTCATATAGTTTCCCTTTAGTTCACCATAGAATTGACCTATGGTGAAAGGTGGATTTAGGACCACAAGAATTTCATATTATAAGTATCATTAGTCAACTTTTAGGTGATTAGCCTGTTAGGTAGCTACTACGACATAAGTTGAAAGCAAGGGTGCCTAGAAAGGGTCAGGGTCTAGGGGCTGACAATATTTTCCTCTATGCCACTAACTTGGTTTACGAGGACTCCCTGATCCATATGGCACCGAACTGGCCTGAGCAGATACTAATTGTTCGAAATAGCATACCTTTAGGCAAATTACCTCAATGTTGAGTATCCTTAGGAACCTAATGTGATGAATTGGGTAACCAATTAAAATCACCTTATATCCCATAAGTTCCTTATATGATTCTTATATTTCCAACTTTAGGGGTAGTCTACCCTATACTACACTTTGAAGCTTAGTAACAGTGAATAGTAAAATGATGAAGTGTATTATCTTATACAAGATATAATTAGACTCACTCTTTTACCTATAGTTTAGTTTGACTTGATAGGTCAATGTCACAGAACTATTTGTTACCCTAAGTCCACCCTCCTAGTGGCTACATAGCCAAAGGTGAGTGGATTGTGGTTTCCGTAGAATGACACAAAATACACAAGCATATGTAAAAAGAGAAAAATAGTGGCCATCATCATATTTTGAACCAAAGTTTCTTAACTACAATTTAGTTTAAAGGAAACAATATGAAAATATTACAAGATCAACATGACTATTGTATTACATGAAGAGATTGAGAAACCCATCTATTTACTATAAGACCCATGTTGAGATGTTGTTCTTAGTAGTAGGAGTCCCTTCATATAGCTTGATTCACATGTTAATCACCTAATAGGGAACAAAAATAGGACACAAATTCAATGTGGGTGCATTGGTACACTTTGCAAAATGAAACTAGCAAGATTATGAGATTAACATAATATAATCTTGGCAAGATAACAAAAAGGTAAAGACCAAAGAACAACAAACATAAGAAACATGTAACAAAGTTTTCAAGAGCATCTTTTAGGTGAATTTAACCATTGTAATTAACAACATCGTAAGGCCTTGTATTCATGTGACAACTTCCAAAGGAAGAGTCTATATGGCAAACTAAGGCATAGACAATAGTTGCACGCTTCAACCTTGAGGGGTCCAATGACCAAAGCCATGGGGTCACCCTATATTCAACCAAGAATTGTGCTCCTCTCTTGACAACTCAAGGAGGAGTCATTGTGCCTTGTGTTGCATCCCATGAGTTGGTTAGAGCACAAGGGTCATTGTACAATGGTTTGCTACATTAATGTTTGAGGGTTATGTTCAACATATATTATATATCGAAAGTATGAAAATGATATCATAAGGTCACTTATGTCAAACAATATTCACAACCAAACGTTTAGACTCTACATATATAACTAAGAACCAAATCATAGCAATAGCAATAATTCAAGAGGAGTAAAAAGTGTACCTTTCAAGTGTAGAGTAAAGCCTAGCACCAAGAGCTCAAGGTAAGGCCCTCAATGTCAACCTAGAGTACATAGATAGATCTATCATTAGTATGGAGTGGGGGCACCCACATGGACATTCTCAAACACTTAGGTCCCCTTTTAAACAAGCATGGTTCTATTCATATCAACATATTCACACAAGTGTACTACATGGTGTAAACCATCATAGGGTGCCTTAGGCTAAGAGAACGTCCATGTTCAGGGTATAATCAAGGCAAAAACAAATCTGATTTAACAAGATGAGTGATGGAAGTTCATATCTTTAAAAGCATGGTTTCATGTTAGGTCAATATAGGTCATAATTATCTACTAGATGGGTACTTAAGTCCTTATATTGTTAGCATGGCACAAAAGTATGAGATCTTGATTCTAGAGTGCAAAAGACATAATAGTGCTACTGATTTCGAGGGTGATAACACATCATAGAGATTTAAGAGATTCAACTACTTAAGTACTCAAATCACATCATTTAGTATCCAAAGAGGCAACATGTGAGTTATGATACATGATAGATGTCTTTTAGAGGGCAGGTTGGTATGCTATGTTAGTTCAAGCTCATTTTAAGGGAACATAAGTTATTGAGGTACTACGTAATAGTGTCATTAGTCACTAGGATCATGCAAAAAGCAATTTTGATTAAGTTTGAAAGATTAAAGGTCAAGTAGTGCAATAAAATAGTGATTCTGGATATATATGAACAAAATTAAGGGAAATAGCCCTCACCATTGAAAAGGTGGTGATTTTCTGATCAATATGGTATATAATACATAGTTATTTGGATCATAGATATGATAGATGCATTATCTAGAAGGATAGAGCCATAAATCATGATTAAATAGTAATTTTACCCTTTGTTGGGCCGAGAAAGGGGGGTTTGGGCTGTGTCGCGCCTCTCCTAGGCCTGGATGCGCACGCTGGCTCAGTAGGGTCCGAGGATGGTGTGCGGTGATTGGGGGCAGTGAGGAGAAGTGGTGAGCTGGCGCGGGTTGCTGGCGTGCGATCATGGGCGACTACCCGCATCCTTGAGTGGTTGGCCCCGATGGAGGATGATGGCGAGGGGGAGAGAGAGGTTGGGAGCAGCTGGTCATTGTCCATGTGTGGAGAGGGGGCACACGATCGGGGCCTTCCACAGCTTGATCAGATAGTTCTCGGGTCATCTTTGACCTCACAAACTCATCTCCAGGAGTAATAACACAGAGGCTGAGAGGGTGAGAGGAGCGAGAGGGAAGTGAGTGGAGGGAAGAGCAGGGCTTCCACACAGCCGTGAGAGGTAGAGGTTGAGGGTTGGGGATGGAGGGGTCCTTAAATAGAGGAGGTGGGAAGCCCTATGGAAAAAGAGGGAGTGGAACCGCAAGGCTAAGGGTCGACGGTGGTATGGAGTGGTGGCCAGTAGTGCCACAGCCCGCGTGTGAGCCCTATTGTCAATGGTGGGGGGTCACACGGTCCAAAGGGGGTTGGGTATGGGGTTTGGTGAGGGAAGAGTGCACTGATATGCTATCAAAGTTGTTGTTGTAGTGTACCTACTCAGAGGTGGTCGGGGTGAAAGGAGGTCGTTGGATCAGGCCACGATCTGTGGCTCGTCCGCATCCAACAGCTCCGCGACCTCACGGCCCGGTACACAGATCGATGAAGGAAAGGAAGAGTGGAGAGGGAGAACAGGTGAATGCAGGATGCCTCTCACATGGACGCATGGGCCAGGCCGGTTCAAGACTGAGAGAAGGTTGGCCCAAGATCAGAGAAGAGGGGAAAAAGAAGGAAAAGAAGGAAAAAGAATAGGGAAAAACAAAGAATCATAAAATCCTTGTTTGGAATCCAATTTGGACATGCATATATGCGTTGGAAAGATAAATCCAAGGGCTAAAAAATGAGAACAAGAATGGGGCATGAAAGTTCCCAAAGATATTATCAAAACCAAGGGAAAAGGGTATGATGAGTGATTTTCTTAGAAACTTTATTGAGTGTCACCAAGGTGAAAATTTTTCTTGGGATTAAGCATCAAATCATATATGTACAAGAAATTGATGGTGAGGTCAAGGGAAAAGCCAAGAGTAGGAGTCGTGTGTAAAATGTGAAAGGCCACGTTATCATATCCTCCCCATATTAAAAGAAATTTTGTCCCCAAAATTAACACAAGTCATTAATCGAGATTAAGTTTTCCCTTCATTGTTAAGATCATCCTAGTCTTCTCTGATCACGTTTTTGAGTCAAACAAATAGGGCTCTTGCATCAAGAGTACATCATGACTTTAAATGTAATAATTGTTTAGGGTTTTTAGCCTCTATACTGTCCTAAGTGGGGGTACACTTCCAAGATCAAGATTTCAAAACAACATTTCGAGACATGCAACATTTTTCAACATTATGGCTTCATCATGAAAATCAAAGGAAGGTCCCCTCTCCTTAGTCCATATGTGGCTTACCCCTAAGTCATAAATCGAGAAATCGACATGATCATAATTCTGAAAATAACAAATTTGGGAACAAGAAATTCATTAGTCATAAATCAGGGTGATCTCCAATCAGGTATTGGGTGAGGATGCAAGTCAAACCATATCAAGATCAAAATCATGAGCCTATAGATCATAGATCAATATGGAGGGTCAATGTTTGGATATCCACATCATAGATCCAAACATTTCAAAACTAGGGTTTTAGGGTCTTCCTTTCCTTCACCTGATCCGTGCGTCGGGCCATGAGGTCGTGAAGCCATTAGATGCAGGTGAGCCACGGATCGTGGCTTGATCCAACAGCTTCCTTTCACCCTGACCTACTCTAAGCATGTATGTTGTAGCAACAGCCGATCAACACACTCTACCCTCACCAAACCTCGTACGTGACCACCTTTCGACCGTGTGACCCACCGTCATGGCCAATAGGGCTCACGCGCGGGCTGTGGCACTATTGGCTACCACCCAATACCGCCGTCGGCCATTGGCCTTGCGGTTCCACCCCCTCTTTTGCCCTAGGGCATCCCACCTCCTCTATTTAAGGACCCTTTCATCCCCAACCCTCAACCTTGACCTCTCACGGCCGTGCGGAAGCCCTGCTCCACCCTTCACTCGCTTCCCTCTAGCTCCTCTCACCTCTCATCCTCTGTGTTGCTGCTCCTAGAGCTGAGTTTTTGAGGTCAAAGATGACCCAAAAACCGTCAGATCAAACCATTGAAGGCCCAGATCGTGTGCCCCCTCACCACACATGGACAACAACCAGCCACTCCCAACCTCTCTCTCCCCCTCCCCATCATCCTTTGTCGGGGCCAACTGCTCAAGGACGCAGATAGCCACCCGTGATCGCATGCCAGCTCCCCACCTCTGCTCACCTCTCAATCATTGTGCATAGTCCTCATACCCTAATGAGCCAGCGTGCGCATCCATGCCCAGGAGAGGCGCGGCTCACAGCCCAAACCCCCCTTTCTCGGCCCAACAAAGGGTAAAATCACTATTTAATCCTAATTTAAGGCTCTACCCTTATAGATAGTGCATCTATCACATCTATGATCCACATAACTAAGTATTATATACCATATTGATAAAAAAATAACCACCTTTTCAATGGTGATGGCTATTTCCCTGAATTTCTTTCATATCTGTCTTGAATCACTATTTTATTTCATTGCTTAACCTTTAATCTTTCAAACTTAATCAACTTTTCCTTTTGCATGATCCTAGTGACTAATGACACTATTACATATATAGTACCTCAATAACTTATGCTCCCTTGAAATGAGCTTGAACTGACCTAGCATACCAACCTACCCTCTAAAAGACATCTATCATGTATCATAACTCATATGTTGCCTCTTTGGATACTAAATGATGTGATTTGAGTACTTAAGTAGTTGAATCTTTTAAATCGCTATGATATGTTATCACCCTCGAAATCAATAGCCACTATTATGTATTTTGCACTCTAGAATCAAGATCTCACACTTTTGTGTTGTGCTAACACTATAAGGACTTAAGTACCCATCTAGTAGATAATTATGACCTATAATGACCTAATATGAAACCATGCTTTTAAATATATGCATTTCCATCACTCATCTTGTTAAATCAGATTGATTTTTGCCTTGATTATACCCTGAACATGGACATTCTCTTAGCCTAAGGCACCCTATGATGTTGTACACCATGTAGTACACTTGTGTGAATATGTTGATATGACTAGAATCATGTTTGTTTAAAAGGGGACCTAAGTGCTTGAGAATGTCCATGTGGGTAACCTCACACCATACCAATGAGAGATCTATCTATGTACTCTAGGTTGACATAGAGGGCCTTAACTTGAGCTCTTGGTGCTAGGCTTTACTCTACATTTGAAAGGTACAATTTTTACTCCTCTTGAATTATTGCTATTACTATGACTTGTTTGCTAGTTATATACATAGAGTCTAAATGTTTGGCTGTGAATATTGTTTGACATAAGTGACCTTATGATATCCTTTTCATACTTTTGATAAATAATATATGTTGAACATCACCCTCAAACATTAATGTACAAACCATTGTACAATGACCCTTGTGCCCTACCCAACTCATGCGATGCGGCATAAGGCACAATGACTCCTCCTTGAATTGTAAAGAGAGGATCACAATTCTTGGTTGAATATAGGGTGACCCCATGGCTTTGGTCATTGGACCCCTCATGGTTGAAATGTGCAACTATTGGCTATGCCTTTGTTTTCCATATACACTCTTCCTTTATAAGTTGTCACATGAATACAAGGCCTTACGATGTTGTTAAGTACAATGGTTAAATTCACCTAAAAGATGCCCTTGAAAACTTTGTTACATGTTTCTTATGTTTGTTGTTATTTGGTATTTACCTTTTTGTTATCTTGCCAAGCGTATATTATGTTAATCTCATAATCTTGCTAGTTTCATTTTGCAAATTGTACCAATGCACCCACATTGAATTTTTATCCTATTTTTGTTCCCTATTAGGTGATTAATTGGTGAATCAAGCTATATGAAGGAACTCCTACAACAAAGAACAACATCTCAACATGGGTCTTGTAGTAAATAAATGGGTTTCTCAATCACTTCATGTAATAGAATAGTCATGTTGATCTTGTAATTTTTTCATGTTGTTTCCTTTGAACTACGTTGTGCTTAAGACATTTTGGTTCAAAATATGATGATGGACACTATTTTTCTCTTTATACATATGCTTGTGTGCCTTGTGCCATTCTAACAGATGGACACCCCAATCCACTTGCCTTTGTCTATGTAGCCACTAGGAGGGTGGACTTAGGGTAACAAACAGTTATGTGACAAATGGTATCAGAACTAAACACATGAGCCTCTGTGTAAGTAGGGAATGACACATCCTTAGAACCTAGGGAGAACCTAAGTCCACAATGGTGAAACTAAGGTAGTAGGTTTGGTGCATCACATGGGCTTCCTCTACACATCTATCTGGCCTAAGTGAATCCAAGATGGGATTAGGACTCTTCCTTAAACCCTAGAGAGTCTTCTAGGATCTCCTCTCTTCTTTAAGGACTACCCCAAGCCACCTAATTAGATGAGGATTAGTTAGCTTCCAAGTGTGAGCTTACTCTATGACCGTCACATGATCACTCTATTTTGGGTAGTCATGTATGGGGAAATTAAAATTCAAAATAATTGGTAAAAGTTGATTAATATGATATTGATGCCATGATTTGATTATAAAAATGAAACTCGATTTAAATTAATACTCGTGAAGGTTCATACTCATATGTTAATCCCCCAGATCATATGAAACTTGACTATGACCAATTATGACTAATATGCTTCGTATGTTTGAGGATAATAACAATGATCTTGATGTGGTGAAATAAGGAGAATGTATACCTTATACCTCATTTTAATGAGGTCCCTATTTATTTAGTGCCTTTAATGTTCCAATTCGATTATACCTCAAACATAATTAAGCAAATATTACCCTATTTTGACTTGTACCATGATTATGTTTGACTTAATGATGCTTGTGGACTCATGATCTTGATTTTAAGACTTCAATACCCAATGCACCTCCCCCTATTTGATTTCTATGCCTCCATGTAATCTCAATTTTGACATGATACGATAAATTTGGACCCTTGATCTTGCCCTTTATGCTCAACTAATAATTCTGACAATGTTGAAAACAACATCTAGTTTATATAAATGAGTTGTATTGGTTGGACCTCTCTTAACATACAAATGTGACATAATATATAATCATTGTAACTTGCTTTTAGCTATGTAATATCTTGTATAACGAAATGCTTTTAAATGACAACTTTAGTAGGATAGTGGAAATAGATGGAAATATATGATATGGTAAGTTGGCAAGGATTACAAATTCCTCACCGTAGATTGAGATTTCTTGAATATGACTTGGATCCTAAACATAAAACCTAAGTGAATATATTAATAGATATGGAAATAAAACCACTTTAGCCTAAAATACTAAATAACATAATGGATATTATTAAAAATGGGAATCTAGTGATACATTTGGATTCTACCCATTTTAACTAGGCTAGGTGTCATGTTTCAAATAACCCTCAAACAAGTTGATAAGTAACTCGCAAATAAATTAGAAAAAAATATTATACTAAATATATATTAGATCCATTGGTTTATTCTCAATTTCCACGATTTCATCTTGTCACAGACTATTAGTTTATATGACTACATATTCAACACTCCATTTTAGAGGTTGGAAGTAGCATGTTGCCGCAAAATGTGCTTCAGAATCATGAAATGTCTCTCTTTTAATTTTTATGAGTTTTATAACCTAAGTCATGAGTAATAAGTAAGTGAATATTAGGGTTTAACTAATGTAACTTAAACAACCAAAATTTTGCTAACATTTTATTTATGGCGTGGCCATACTTGACATTGAATTAGTTAACCTAGTTGACTTATAACCAAGTATGTTGCATTTCTTTATGAATCCTATGAGGCAATAGTGTATATATATATATATATATATTCACTTCTTCATCAATTTGAGGCACATCTCTTACAATCTTCCTGGTTCAAGTCTATTTGACTTGATTGAGCATTATATCTTGTAAATGATATTGAATCTCTTTATTTTGATTTGACATGCACATTGAACCCATTTTTTTATATCTTGTGTAGATTTAATCAACTTCCATCCTAAATATATGATTCAATCAGTAAAACAAAACTTAATATAGTAAAGGGCTGCATGGTTAGGGAAAATGGCCCTTGGAAATCTGGTGACAAAGATCAAGTTTTGTCCCTGGACAATAAGTGATTTATCCCCTACCTATACTCCACCAAAACATTAATGCTTGGAAGTTATAGACTTGGCGTGAAATATTTGTAATTGCCCATCTTAGCTGGAAAGGATGCCCTAGTAATGCCCTCTATTTATTTGTTTAGCGGCACACATGACTCATTTCTTTGACGCTTCCGGTCCTCCCCTTCTTTCCCCCAGTTCTCTTGATCACCTCCTACCTGCAATCTGCTCCGTCTTTTGATCATCGATCTACATAATCGTCTTAGAGTTTTATTATTTGATGGGCACTGTTTGATAACCACTATCAACCGAACACTTTCAACAGATGCAGATAGTCGTCCTCATCTTTTATGGCTCCAACAAGACGAAGGTGAATAGGAGAACAAGAAGGTAACAATCACCGATCAGAAAGAGGTGAGTTCGCAACCCCAAATCTGGACTTTTCACCGTTGTCCTTCTTGACCAAATCCTTTTTCTTCTTAGCGTACAGAAACCCAAATGACCCCACATAGCGTATGCATTCCTTATCCTTACCCACGGTCAAGATGCGGGTAGAGAGTAGGATGATTATTCTTTGACTAAAAACCTTTGTCCCACTCTTACCCGCAACATTTTCCCCACAGGGTAAATGGGTAGGATAAGGATGAAATAGGTAAAACAACATGAAAATAGTATAAGATACTTTTAACAAAAATTTCAAATGATATCCCCTACATCAAGCACAAGACACTGTTATGCTAGCTATTTATAGTAATAATCATATTTTTTGTGATCTATAATAAAAAATATTACTATCTAACCTGATTTGTTTTCCTGAAGACAAAGCTTAGAATTTGTTAATATATTTTTCCTAATTGATGAATCTATATTTCTTTCAAATATATTGATTATAAAGGTAGTATCATGGTACCCATTGCCTATTAAAGTCTTGAGAATCATAATAGTACAAATTGAAAAAGTAGTGGTGTTGCTTTTTGGAATTTCGGTATGCACTAATACATATAGTACAATCTGAAATCACAAATTCAGGCTTATACTAATGGGTAAATGGATAAAGTGGGTAGGATAAAGCTTCTCCCTTATTCTACCATCTTTAGATTCGGATAAAGCGGGTAAAGGATAAACGGGTGGTGGCTAAAAAATATACTTACCATTACCCCTACATGGTATGGATAGTGATTAAATGGGTAATACCCTAACCACTTACAACTCTATTTCCTGACCACGACAGAGATGCATCGGTTGTTAGACCAAGCTTGGCAATAAGATCAGACTAGCACGATGAAGGACATGATCACAATGTTGATCATGCAGCATCAAATCCGGAATCAAATCTCTTGTATGAAACATCAACGCCATCGCAATAGCCTATGAAAGTATGCTTTCCTTATTTCAGATTGCAAGTAAATATAAAGATCTATTAGTATATATTTTATATTAAACTACAAATATATACACATAGTTGATTCCTATGAAAATGTATATGGAACCCCTTTACATGTGGTGAAAACCGAACTTGATTTTCCATGCTTTCCTCATATTTAGTGAAGCTATCCTAATGCTGATTTGTAGTATAGGAAAATATATTCCTTTGCGATGCACCAAATCTCGGATATGTAGTTGTTGGAGATGAATTATAAATATATAGTAAGATAGTATATTTACAACATTACGTTTACTAGTCCGTACCTTCCATAAATCTTGAAGTTTTACATATTCACATAAATTGCTTTCTATTATTCTAGTACCATGTTTTTCTCATCTATTTTTTAGACTAAGACTGACTACGATGCTCTAATATTTTAGGTTTGATATGGTACTCTAGAGTTCAAGTTTGCTTGAAGTTGACATAGTAGAATTTCAAATTTATGTGTGTTCATATTCTTTTGAGCGCAAAGATTATTTAAGTATGCTCCTCACGAAGATATATCAAAGTGGAGTCAGATGTGTTATATATTGATGCTAGGCGAAGTTGTATTTTTTTAATATTTTATGAATTTGTAAAATGTAAATTATAAAACCTCATATAATTTATTTTCTATACAAGATGTTGACAATACTTCACAAGATACAACTGATGCAAATACTAGAGAATGCGCCGAAAGTGGATGTAGCAGATTTTATGTTAAGAATACATGACGTAGACTTGTTTAGGTGTCCATTTTGTTTAGAAACATATGATATATGATTGAAGGCATATGATATGTATAAATTCTATGTATAGTGACTTTAGATGATACATAAAATATGGTGCTTGAATTATGTGTTTTGATGTAGACAATATAATTAAAAATCAAATGAAATGTTCTCGCATTAACTAAATTTTGTCGCCAAGTGATGAATGATGAGTAAAATTTCATTTGTATGTCCATATGGGATTAAGAGAGAAAGATTTCTCCCCCTCTCCCATGCCCGTGGCGGAGGCCGAATGCTCGGGAGGATGATAAATCAAGATGACAACTGGGATTCGAACCCGGATCCCTTTGTTAGGAGACACCGTGCTTGACCACTTGAGTTACTCCTTGTCGGCAAAATGAGTCATCAAGCAGACTTCCCCTTCTTGACCCCTCATTGACCTGTGGAGGCCCGACACAAGAGAAGTAAGGTAAACCAAGTGTGTAACTCATTAGGTCCGACACAAATCATGTCAAAAATAAATCTCAATTTTATTCATCTCTGTGAGGATTCAAACCTAAGACCTATGCCTATGTTCACGGCCCGATCACCAATGAGCTACACCCTTGCGGGCAAGAATTGCAACGAGTCAAGGATGGGACATGGATATAAGGTACTCAATATGGATACAAACTTGATTTTTGTATGCTCAAGGCTCATGTATTTATTGGTCACGAATTGGACTCGACCAACCACTAATGGGCACAAAACATTTAGTGAGGGTACGTTACATAGGGGTTGACCCTAACCATGATATATTGACCATGGATTCACATATATTGGTCAGGTATTTGTCCTTTGGGTTTAGCAAGTTATGTAGTTGTGAATTTTGTAATAGAAATCCTAATTTGGATAATTTTTTTGTGTACATGTTCCTTTTTGCTGATAGGAATCTTGATGTAGTTCTTAGTGTGACTAAAATTTCACTTGGTTGTTTATTTGATTTTTGGGTTATAAGACCATGTGATATATTGATATGGAGGTTTTGTGCCCACTTGTTATAATTTTTACTAGAGGTTTTGCACCCCATGCCCAAATTATGTACCCACATGGTATACCTTTATGTGGATTCTATGTGCAATAATGCAGGAGCTTGGTATGTGCCATTCTCCATTAGGTTTAGGTTTTTGTGCCTGAACTTTCAATCTTATTATATTTACATCAATACCATGTTATGTCATTCCATGCTTCAAATTTTTATTGATGGGCTATGGCCCTAAATAAACTGTGTATACCAAGTTGGCATATTATACACCTACAAAATTGTAATTTTATATGTCGGAGTATTTTGAATCATCTTAATCTCATTTTTGGTAAATATTCATCTGAACACTAACTTGTATCACTTGTCTACTTGCACCTTGTTATCATGTTTCGTATAAAATTGCTTTTGTGGTTACCATGGTTCTTTTATCTCTCTTTGATGGGAGTCTTGATACTTTAATTGTTGTCTCTTTCCTTAATATTACAAATTAAAAATTTATATGCACATATATTTACTATTTCCATGTCTTCTTATTTTATGGACGTTGCTTCCATGCCCTTAGGTGAAGGACAAAAAAATTTGAGCATACTCACCTTGCACCTACACAAGTGTAACCAACCCCTTCTGGAGGTACAGTTGAGATGACCATGTTGCCCTCAACAACCAGTCATAGTCTCTAGTTGTTGTCTACATATACACTCATGTTGGTGAATGACATTTTTGTGTTAGTAAATTACAATATCCATATGGATTTCATTCTACTTATATAATTTGGTCTTTACAAATAGATACTTAAAATATCAAATAATGGTATATTCATCTCTTGAAATTACGGGTCTCTAGTTGTTGTCTACATATACACCCATGTTGGTGAATGATATTTTTGTGTTAGTAAATTACAATATCTATATGGATTTCATTTTACTTCTATACTTTGGTCTTTGCAAAATAGATACTTAAAATATCAAATAATGTTATATTCATCTCTTGAAATTATAGTTTGTTTAGAATGGGAAGTTTAGCTTTGTTCCATGAGAAATGAGTGCATCCCCTCTCGTCTCCCAATCATTACAAGCATCGTATCAGAGGTAAGGATGTAAAAAAGTGAGATCACCTCTCTACTAAATATGGTAAACAAAATCCAATGAATAGCAGCGGAAGTTGAAATTTTGACTATATTCAATTTAATAAAGAGTACATTAAAATTTTCCCAAAAGGGTGTACATGATTTATACAAATAAAGGATCTAAGTAGAGGGAAACTCAACTACATCAATATGTATCCAATAAAATAAATAACTTATAGTCCATGATGTAAGGATGAACTCCTTTCTCCTAGTCTTAGGCTGGTTCACCATGCTCCTGTTGTGCATTCTGATCCTAAACCTGGGTGGTTGTGATCACCCAACAAGAGGAGAGGAAAAGGTATGTGTCAAATAAAAGAATAAGGACAAATATAAAGTAAAGTATTGCATGATAAAGATTTACTATGCTAAGAGTTGTCAAAAGTACGAGGCATAAATAAATAAGAATTCTTCCTAGTCAAGTAATAATAAAGTTACATGCATGATTTAATATGACTACACTAAGCTAATATAGGGCTGAGGCACCTACCTAACCTCAACTAAAACAAATAGGTGAGGGAGATTGGTCACATTCCCAAACACCTACAATATATATAAAAGTGGGGAGAGTGGTCACATTCCCCAAGGCTCATGCCCAAACTATGGATGGTTTGTACCCATGTACACTATATTAGTTAATTAGTCATTTACATCATCATGCTAGAATAATTAAATGACAGATTTAAGAAATTGAAAACTTTATAAGTGGGGTCCAAGACCCTATAATAATTGAAGTAAATGTTCAACAAGAAGGCAATGAAGAGAATAAAGGCTAAGACAATGCCTCATTGGAAATATTAGGGTTGGATATCAAAATGCCCAACTTAGGGTTTAGAATGGACATACACATACCTCAATTTGGGGTCCTAGAAATCACTTTCAAGAATAAGTTGTATCCAAGACCACTTTATCCTAGTTACAATTATATCACATGTATTAGGGTTTATAAAACATAATGTCTATGAAAACCCTAATTTTGGACCTTCTATAAAAATCATAGATTTAGGACTCAAAACTTGGACCAATCAATTTCTTGGACTCTCCTGATTAAGAAAACATATTTATTTCTTAAACTTGGAGTTAAAATGAATTAGTTACATATATTAAGGATTTTTATATAATTAAAATGATATTTAAGACAAACATCAAAATATGAATGTAAAACAATACTTAAAAACAACAAAATCAGTTTCTACAAAAAATTCTTTCCAACGATTATTTATTTGTATTTTCTGACAATCCTACGATTTACTAGGAATTATATAAAATCAACTAATGATAATTCTAGGAAAAGCCACGTCAGTCAGCGGTCGATGGACCTGGGCCCACGTTGACTTGGGCCAATTGGCACTGCCAGCTAGCAAAGTGGGGCTCGCGGCAACGTTTGAGTGATCAAAGAAAAAAACATGAAATGATGAGAAAGCCCTTGTAAGATTTATTATTCCATTGACATTGTGGGGATCCTAAGGGCATTTGATGACCTGGGATTGTTCCTCTCGTATCCATGGCGAGAGCTCTCCACTTTCAGGGAGGATCAATGATTCAAAACTCGAAAATAAGATTATTTGCATAACAACTCAAACTATTGGAGGATTCTTTGCTCGACGTCGATGCCAAGGGGTCAGGATTCAAGTCCTGAGGTTCCAGATGACCATGAAACTAAGCTCCAGGATGCGAGAAATAGGGTAGGGCTTCGAGGTTTCAAAACCATAGAAATAGGTCAGAACAGGGCTGAATGAAGGTTAAGAAATGTTGCTTGAGTCAAGGCAAAGTCGTGACCATTCTTTCTGAGGCAGAAGGGACAGGGTGTTCACAATGGAAGTCGCTGACAATGACCAACTCGGTGAGCTATAGGACATGATGACTGGGTGCTTCACGAGGTGAACAATTTATGAGGAATCAAAGAACGGTTTTCAAGGATGCTTACCATCTACCCGATTGAACTGAGATGGCCAGAGCAGCGTGCTCCAAATCACCGTCACTGAGAAGGCAAGTCAAGTGGGCGGAAGAGTTAGGGGGCATCAGAGATGATATTGAGGTAGGAGGCGAGTAGGGTGATCTCCAAGGATGGTGCCCGATTACTTAAATAGACAAACGGTGTCATGTACTCGACTCTGCAAGTCATGGTGGCGAGAGGTGAAAAACCCTAAATGGGCATTTCATCCATAGTGTGTTACAGATTCACGAGTAATAGCTCAACATAATTGATAGAGAATTTTGCACTATGTGTGACATCAAAATGAAACAGGAACCTTAGCTTAAATGTGTTGCATAATTGAAATCGAATTGAAAACCATAGTTATACTATATTCAAATGAATTTAATTCATTTGGAAGGTCAAACATGGGTCAAATGACCTCAGATTTGGACCATAGGCTAATATTAATGCGCATATTAATACTATGTAATTAGATTTTCGTTTTGCAAAATCTTTGTCCCTTAATCACCATATTGGCCATTAATGTGTATATTAATGCATTTTAAAGGGTGATTTAATAAAAAGACATTTCTTAGCAAATCCTTAAGTAGAAATTCGAAATGGATATTATAAAATCATCTAAGAGTCATGTCCCACCTCCTATTCTCCTTTTTATTGCTTTATTAACATTTTGAAGGAGAGAGAAAAGAAAAGAGGAGTATTCTCTCATTAATTAACTCAACTCCACATTATTACTCATTCTTGTCCCAAAAAGCCATAAAAACTCTAAATTAATATAATCTACTGATTATCTCCCATAAATGGTCATTTTGCATTATTAGACTGTAATTAACACACAAGTTGAGATAATTGTGCAAAAACCCATTCATTGTAATGAATGTGGGTAAATATAGTTTAAACCATTAAGTATTCCTCAATTTCAATATTGAGGAAAAAGAGTATAGAAAAGATAGGAGAATTTAGGAAAAAGGACAAAAAGGATATGAAGGAAATAAAATCTTGAAAATGGGTTAAATTGCAAATAAATCCAAGATTCAGTATGTTACAACACTCCACCCCTTAAAGAGGGTTTTGTCCCCGAAATATCAACAAGAGGGAAGGGTGAGTTCGTAACATCCCAACACATAGAAACTAGGTGGTTACATCTAATCTATGGTACTTTACATGATCTACTCATAAGTCAGGTCTTACTAAGGTTTCCACTATTCATATTACCTTTTATAAGAAATAACATAATTAATATTTTGGCTTATTAGCATTATCTTCATTACAAAATCACATCATCCTTATTATGCTATTATTTGTGTCATGTCAAAACATTATGCACAAGGCATAGGTATTTCTCATTACTCATTAAGAATTTTAAGAAAAATTAGGGTTTACTAAATTATCCCAATATTTATTAACATGTTAGATCACAATTCTTAATAACTCGAATTTGATCTCCATTATCCTAGTATTACCATCATATATAATTATCACATATTATTTTGTAAGAAATAGATAATATTATCCAACAAGTTATTAAGTCTAAATAATGTCACATTAATTTCTTACACTTATATTACACATTGTCACATCACTTTTTATACTCACATTAATGTCATCACTAAACATTTTCTCTTATTTACACTTCATATCATAATTTATACATTTAACATCACATTAGGCATTTGCAATTGTAGACTTAATAATCATGCTATTGTAATACCAATTACTCTTATCACATTTGAGTCATTATATGTATTTTAGTGAATAAGGTGGAACACATTGCATATTAATGAATTTATTCACATATCAAGTTATGATTAGGTGATTATAATCCATTTATATATGATGACACCTAATGTCACTAATTATCAAGAAGGCATTAAGGATACATATGTATATATGTTAAGGTTAGATGATTACATCTTAGGGTTTAGGTTAACATGACCATTATATGTTACATGTGCATTCTTAGAATGCATTAGTTCTATTTACCATAGAATTAGGGTGGCATGGTCAACATTATGTGTATTCACAATTAGTGAGTTACTCATATTAAGTATTTGTTGGGGTTTAAACATATGAACAATTTATTAAATGGCTTATTATATATTCATTTGTGTATAAACAAACATGTTAAATTATAATTAAAATTTGTTTGGTCAATACTAATCATATAAGCTCACTAATTTGTTGTTTATGGAGTTAGGATTTATTTTTCCAAAGTGGTTATATTTTTCTATGTTATAGGATTCCATCCCCGTAAAAGGGATTTCATCCTCAAAATTAGCAAATGTAAAATCTATCAAGGTACTACTACTACGACTACTCCACCCCTTAAAATGGTTGACTGTGATAACCTAGTTTTTCATGTTTTACACATGACTCCTACTCTTGGCTTTTCCCTTGACCTCACCATCAATTTCTTGTACATATATGATTTGATACTTAATCCCGAGCAAAATTTCAACCTTGGTGACACTCAATAAAGTTTCTAAGCATATCACTCATAATCCACTCTTCCATTGGTTTTGATCATATCTCTAGGAAATTTCATGCCCCATTATGTGCTCATTTTGTAGCCCTTGGATATATCTTTCCAAAGCATATTTGCATGTCCAAATCAAAGTCCAAACAAGGATTTTATGATTCTATGTTTTTCCCTATTCTTTTTCCTTCTTTTCCTTCTTTTTCCCCTCTTCTCTGATCTTGGACCAACCTTCTCTCGACTTGAACCGGCCAGGCACACACGACCATGTGAGAGGCATTCTATGTTTTACTTTTCTCCCTCCCCACTCTTCCTTTCCTTCACCCGATCCGTGCGTCGGGCCATGAGGTCGCGAAGCCATTAGATGCAGGTGAGCCACGGATCGTGGCTTGATCCAACAGCCTCCTTTCACCCTGACCTGCTCTAAGCATGTATGTTGTAGCAAAAGCCGATCAACACGCTCTACCCTCACCAAACCTTGTACGTGACCACCTTTCGACCGTGTGTGTCGCACCCCAATCTCTCATTAACCACAAACCCCGAAATTAGGGCACGACAGGTGGGATTAACACATAACCAACCATTCGTCACTTTTTAAAACAATTCAAGGCATTTAAATGATAACCAAGTTTAAACTGTAAACAGAAAACTGAGCAAACTGCAGGAACTTTTCTATTTAACTGATTAAAGATACAAGCAAGGTCTACAACATAATACATTGATTAACATAAAGAAAGCATAACATTTAATTTACATATGTGTACACATTCTTTCTCTCACTCACACCTTGTCCCGAGGATCGAGGGGAATGGACTAAGAGACCTCTAACTAGACTAACTGCAAACTTTCTATCAACTAAGCGTTGGGATGAAACGATCCTTCTGATTCCTGATGCTGACCTGAAAATGTTTGAGTAGAGGGATGAGCCTACTCGCTCAGTGAATAACATTTCACTTAGCTATCACTAAATAACTCGTCAGGTTTATAAACTGAAATAAAAACAAATATACAGTTCAAGCAGGGCAGTTCTATTGACATAGCAGATATACAGATAATAATCACATTTCTATACATCAACATGTATTTCAGGTAAATAAACAGTTATATAAATTTACTGTGAACCTACTTGATTATTTATTCATTTTATTATTATGCCCTAAATATATGCAGTGTACTCTTCATATAAAGATCCGCAGCAAGTTCATGCTACGGTCCCACCGTACAAGACTTAGCGACACACCCGGGAAATGCTAAGTCTGACGCCAGCCCTGCTCTGCTACAGGACCCCTGGCTCTCTGGCCAGAAACATAGGCTCTACGGCCTCAATGCACAACCACGTGTGCTCCAGACTCCTCCTTTAACCGGAGTACACCGGCGGAGAGTCACAGGGTTACCTTCGTGACACAAGCACGAATGGTGTTAGATAACCGTGTTTTCTTTTTCCTTTTTTTTCCCCAGTGCCATCGTGACACACGCACGATTGTTGTTAGACACTGCCTTTCTTTCCTCGTTTGTCCGTGACACAAGCACGGATGATGTTGCAACACGAGTTTCACCCCTAAGTAACAGACCTTCCTTTAGGGGTTCTACGGTGTTAGGGCACTTAGGTCTATTAATTAATTAACCGATAAACAACTAAACAAAAATATCATATAGCAACTGTAAGACATAGAATTTCCTCTTTTTCATCATTCATATCACGCAATTCTAGTTCCAATGAACTTATCACACTAAAAAGCACATGCTATACTGATTAAAGGTCATATCAACTGATACTGAAGCAAATAAGCATTTCTCGAATCGACGGGCAAAACTCAAACAAACATCGCGAAACGTTCGCAAATGATACACATCACTAAACCGCACCTGAAGGGGGGAAAGAAATGAGCTAGGGCTGCTCCTTGCGCCCCAATCTCTTGGCCGTTTCCCCTGCAAATGTAGCTTCAGCTGCAAATCCGATTCATTTGGCGGAGAAGATGATCAACGGAGGGAAGAGGACGAGCTGCAGTAGCTGATCGGAGCAGAACGAAGCTCCAACGTCTCTCCCTTCTCAGCTCCCTCTCTTTCTCTCTCTCTCTCTCTCTTTCTCTCTCACGCAAGGAAGGAGAACGCTTCCTGTGTTCCTTCGTTTCTGAGAAATGAAACGGATAAGGAAGAGAGAAAGGATAAGGAGGAAAACTTAGGGGCCTAAACGCAAAGTTCAAAAACTACAAACGGGTCCCTATAAGCCCAAAAACATGCAACTTTTGACTCGAAGGTCGGATTCGAACGATTTCTCTGGCAACGCTTCAAGCGTAAGATCCTACACGCTTTAGAAGCTAGAAAACACACTAAGCACATATCATATCCATTATGAACATTATTAACAAAAATAGGCTTATAACTTGACACATCAGCTAATCACATGCTTAACAGCATACTTACGGGATAAGCTCGACGCGGGTCGTAACAATCTCCCTCCCTTATAAGAATTTCGTCCCAAAATTCCTAGAAGAGAAAAGGAAACTTGCCACGCATCTCAGACTCTAGTTCCCACGTAGCTTCCTCAAGATTATGGTTTCTCCATAAAACCTTCACTAAAGGTATCTCCCGGTTCTTAAGCTTTTTAATCCGGTGATCAACTATCTGCACTGGTCCTTCAACATAGGACACATCTGTTCTAAGCTGCGTCAGTTCTGGATCTACAATCTTTTCTGTACCGGGATGACACTTTTTCAGCATAGACACATGGAAGACATCATGAAGATTTGCCAACTCAGACGGCAAATCCAACCTGTAAGCTACAGGTACAATCCTCTCAACAATAGGATATGGACCCATATACCTTGGGGTCAACTTACCCCTCTTGCCAAACCTCAGCACTCCCTTCCACGGTGAAACCTTCAAGAAAACCTCGTCACCAACCTCGAACTCAAGAGGTCGACGTCGTCTTTCTGCATAACTTTTTTGTCTGTCCTGAGCAGCTTTTAACTGATCCCTGATCACAGATATCTTTTTTTTAGTTACATCAACTAACTCAGGTCCAAGAATTTCTTTCTCACCCACCTCGTACCAACAAACTGGCGATCTACACTTCCTGCCATAAAGAGCTTCATATGGAGCCATTCCAAGACTAGAATGGTAACTATTATTATATGCAAACTCCATTAGGCTTAAGTGTTCTTCCCAGTTGCCTCTAAACTGTAGCACGCATGCTCTCAGCATGTCTTCTAGGGTCTGAATGGTCCTCTTAGATTGACCATCTGTCTGCGGATGAAACGCTGTACTGAACTTCAGCCTTGTGCCCAACGCACGATGTAACTGATTCCAGAATCTAGATGTAAACTTTGGATCTCTATCAGAAATAATGGACACTGGAATCCCATGTAACCTGATTACCTCATCCACATAAACTTTAGCCAATTTAGAAACGTCAAAGGTTGACTTGACTGGAAGAAAGTGAGCAGACTTAGTTAGTCTATCCACAATCACCCATATTGAGTCTGAACCCTTCGGCGTCCTGGGTAATCCTACCACAAAGTCCATCGTGATGTGTTCCCATTTCCATTCTGGTATAGGAAGTGACTGCAAAGTACCAGCAGGTTTCTGATGCTCAGCCTTAACCTGCTGACACACTCCACATCTAGCCACATATCCAGCCACATCCTTTTTCATACCAGACCACCAGTACAGCTCTTTGAGGTTCATGTACATCTTTGTGTTACCTGGATGCATAGCATACATAGAAGTATGCGCTTTCTCAAGAATCTTCTCTTTCATCTCACTGTTTCCAGGTACACATAACCTATCATGAAGATATAACATGCCTTCATCAGAAAACCTGAACTCTGTTCTCTTACCTTCTGACATATCCTGCATGATTTGCCACAACTCATCATCACCCTACTGTAATTCCTTAATCTGATTATAAAAAGTAGGTCTGACTTGCATCTGAGCAATCAACCCACTATGTCCTGTCACATCCAAGTCCAAGTTCAAATTTCGCATATCTACAAGCAAGTCTCTTTTGAAACATGCCATAGAAAATGCATTGGCTATTGAACTTGACTTTCTACTCAAAGCATCAGCTACAACATTCGCCTTACCAGGATGGTAATCGATTGTCACATCATAGTCTTTAATCAGTTCAAGCCATCTGCGCTGTCTCAAATTCAAATCTTTCTGAGTGAAGATATATTTCAAACTCTTATGGTCTGTAAACACCTGACATGTCTCACCATACAGGTAGTGACGCCATGTCTTAAGAGCATGAACTATAGCAGCTAATTCCAAATCATGAACATGGTAATTCTCTTCATTCTTCTTAAGCTATCTAGATGCGTAAGCCACAACTTTGCCTTCTTGCATCATTACACAGCCCAAACCTCTCCTGGAAGCATCACAGAACACTGTATAGCCTTTTTCTGCTTCAGGCAAAACCAACACTGATGCTGAAGTCAACTTTTTCTTTAAAACCTGAAAACTTTTCTCACAGTTATCAGACCAAACAAACGGTACATCCTTCCTCGTCAAGCGTGTCAAAGGTGATGCTAACACACTGAAGTTCTGTATGAACCTCCTGTAATAACCTGCTAATCCCAAGAAACTTCTGATCTCAGTAGGAGTCTTAGGCTGTTCCCACTGAAGTACAGAATCAACTTTCTTAGGGTCAACACTAACTCCACCTCTCGAGATAACATGTCCAAGAAATGCTACCTCGACCAACCAGAACTCGCATTTACTAAATTTAGCAAACAACTGGTGTTGTCTCAACAACTGCAACACTACTCTCAGGTGTTGCTCATGCTGTGCATCATCTCTAGAGTAGATCAGAATATCATCTATAAAGACTACAATAAACTGATCTTGGAACGGTTTGAAAATCCGGTTCATCATATCCATAAAGGCTGCTGGGGCATTGGTCAACCCAAACGACATGACCAAAAACTCATAATGCCCATACCTGGTTCTGAAAGCTGTCTTGGGAATATCAGAAGCCTTTATCCTAAGCTGATGATATCCAGATCTCAAATCAATTTTAGAGAAGATCGTCGCTCCACGCAACTGATCAAACAGATCATCTATTCTCGACAATGGATACTTGTTCTTAATAGTGATCTTGTTCAGTTGCATGTAATCTATACAGAGACGCATGGTACCATCCTTTTTCTTAACAAACATGACTAGAGCACCCCACGGTGAAGAACTGGGTCTAATGAAACCCTTATCTAGCAACTCCTGTAACTGCACCTTGAGTTCCTTCAACTCAGCAGGTGCCATTCTATAGGCTGGCAGTGCTACTGGATGACTACCTGGATATATCTGAATCTCAAAATCAATGTCTCTGATAGGAGGTAAGCCTGGTAACTCTTCTGGAAAAACATCAGAAAACTCACGAACCACAGGCACATCATAAACACTGGCAGTGCTCTTCTCTGCTCTGGTGTCAACCACATGAGCAAGGAATGCTTCACATCCTTTTTGTAACATCTTATCAGCTACAGCAACTGATACTATGCACGTAGGCAGAACTTTCCTGTCTCCAGTAAAGACACAAGAAAATTCCCCTAGTTGAAAGGTAGCTTCCTTCTTCCAACAATCGAGTTGCACTCGATATGTCTCAAGACAATCCATACCCAAGATGACTTGAAAGGTATTTACATCCAGGGGTATGAGATTAGCAGCAAAGGTGAAACCTCCAAAAGATAACAAGCATCCGGGGCAAGACTCGGATAAAACTATTGGTCCACCTAGTGGAACCCTCAACACTAACTCATCTGCCAACTCTTGAGTTAACAGATTAAGTTTATCAACTAAAGAACGTCGTATAAAAGAGTGAGTAGCTCTCGGATCTAGCAAAACTGAAACTGGTATACTATTAAACAAAAGCATTTCTCCTGTAACAACTTGTGATGAGATTATACCTTCCTGAGGTGTCAAAGAAAAGAAACGTGCTGCCACTCTCCCTCTGTCACGCTGTCCTCTTTGACCACTTCTGCCACTGGATACTCCACCACCTCTAGAACCAGAAGCCACAAAAGAACTTGGAACATCATGGTATTGAGGCTAGAAAGCTTGCGATGCTGCTTGTCGAAGCTGAGGGCATTCTTTTTTGAAATGTCCTACTTGTCCACAGATAAAACAACCTCGAGGATTTGCACCCCAACACTGACCAGTATGTGGCCTTCTGCATTTGTCACATGACGGTAAATCTTGCCTCTGAGGACCTGTCACTGACATTGACGACCCAGAAGACTGTCCACTATCGGCACTGTCCCATCTTTCTGGGTTGTATCCTCCTCTGCCTCTAGAAGTAGTGACATCCTCAGATCTCTGCCTGCCGAAACAACCAAAACCACGCCCAAGTTTAGAAAAGAAACCTCTACCTCCACCTCTGTAATCCACTACTGGATTGCCCTCTACTAAAGTCTGCAGATCTCTTCTTAGATTCAGGCACCTTGTCAGCATTCACAGATTCTTCAACCTATCTAGCAGCCTCGACAAACTCACCAAAGTTCTCTCTGTTCCTCCTACTAGTAGCAGAAACTGTATGCCGAATCTCTGGCCTTAGTCCTTCCTGAAACCTTCTACATCTCTCTATGTTATTGGGAACAAGCTGTGGACAGAAGTTCACTAACCGTGTGAAAAGTGCTTCATACTCTGTAACTGTCATGTTTCCCTGCTTGATATTCTGCAACTGCCTGATTTTCTCATTAAGAAAAGTGGGTGGATAGAATTTGAGATGAAATTCCTCAGAGAAATCCTGCCAGGAAAGCTCTGTACCTCTCCTCTTTTCTTCCACAGCACGCCACCACAACTCTGCATCGCCTATTAAAAGGTAGACCGCATGATTGATCTTCTTATCTTCTGGAAGCTCCATCAGACGAAAGACCTTTTCTATCTATCTAAACCACTCATCAGCTTCGGCAGGATCTGTAGTGCCACTAAACTCTGTGCCACCAAGCTTCTTCACAAGCTCATAAGATCGCATCAGATCTTTACTGCTGGTAGAAGAAGAATCTCGCCTATCAGCCTTGTACTTCTCCCTGGTCTCCAGAAACATCCTATACATACGAGACGCTTCATCCACATGGTCACCACCACCTGGACCCAAGTACCGAGGATCAGGGCCAACATGGCTCTCAGCCTGATCATCACGATCAAAGCCTCTTTCTGCCATCTGCAATGATATAACAGAACATTTCCTGTTAGAAAACTACAGATAGAAGAAAGACACCTAAACCTTAATCCTATTGGTCTCTTATCGTCCCCTGACCTTGACTTAGAGTATTCATGTACTCAACCTATGCTCTGATACCAAAAATTGTCGCACCCCAATCTCTCATTAACCACAAACCACGAAATTAGGGCACGACAGGTGGGATTAACACATAACCAACCATTCGTCACTTTTTAAAACAATTCAAGGCATTTAAATGATAACCAAGTTTAAACTGTAAACAGAAAACTGAGCAAACTGCAGGAACTTTTCTATTTAACTGATTAAAGATACAAGCAAGGTCTACAACATAATACATTGATTAACATAAAGAAAGCATAACATTTAATTTACATCTGTGTACACATTCTTTCTCTCAATCACACCTTGTCCCGAGGATCGAGGGGAATGGACTAAGAGACCTCTAACTAGACTAACTGCAAACTTTCTATCAACTAAGCGTTGGGATGAAACGATCCTTCTGATTCCTGATGCTGATGCTGACCTGAAAATGTTTGAGTAGAGGGATGAGCCTACTCGCTCAGTGAATAACATTTCACTTAGCTATCACTAAATAACTCGTCAGGTTTATAAACTGAAATAAAAACAAATATACAGTTCAAGCAGGGCAGTTCTATTGACATAGCAGATATACAGATAATAATCACATTTCTATACATCAACAGGTATTTCAGGTAAATAAACAGTTATATAAATTTACTGTGAACCTACTTGATTATTTATTCATTTTATTATTATGCCCTAAATATATGCAGTGTACTCTGCATATAAAGATCCGCAGCAAGTTCATGCTACGGTCCCACCGTACAAGACTTAGCGACACACCCGGGAAATGCTAAGTCTGACGCCAGCCCTGCTCTGCTACAGGACCCCTGGCTCTCCGGCCAGAAACATAGGCTCTACGGCCTCAATGCACAACCACGTGTGCTCTAGACTCCTCCTTTAACCGGAGTACACCGGCGGAGAGTCACAGGGTTACCTTCGTGACACAAGCATGAATGGTGTTAGATAACCGTGTTTTCTTTTTCCTTTTTTTCCCCAGTGCCATCGTGACACACGCACGATTGTTGTTAGACACTGCCTTTCTTTCCTCGTTTGTCCGTGACACAAGCACGGATGATGTTGCAACACGAGTTTCACCCCTAAGTAACATACCTTCCTTTAGGGGTTCTACGGTGTTAGGGCACTTAGGTCTATTAATTAATTAACCGATAAACAACTAAACAAAAATATCATATAGCAACTGTAAGACATAGAATTTCCTCTTTTTCATCATTCATATCACGCAATTCTAGTTCCAATGAACTTATCACACTAAAAAGCACATGCTATACTGATTAAAGGTCATATCAACTGATACTGAAGCAAATAAGCATTTAAAATGACTTAAATAATGATTTCTAAATGAACTGCCACTCACCACTTGAAACTCGGCCGATCACTATAGAACTCGGCCGAACACTTCCCAGAATCTGTAACTCGGCCGACCAACCTCGGCCGACCAGCAGGAAACTCGGCCGATCCTCTGGGGAATTCGGCCGACCGACACACTGCTTTATATACCTACAAAGAAACTCGGCCGATCAGGACCAAACTCGGCCGACAAAAACGATGTTCGTTTATCTAAAAAAGAAACTCGGCCGATCCAAGACCCCAAACTCGGCCGACCAAAACTCTATACGATTGCCCTAATATGGAACTCGACCGACCGAATAGGAACTCGGCCGAACCGCGCACAGGCAGAAAACAAAAATGGCCTGCAAGAGTCGATTTCTCTCGAATCGACGGGCAAAACTCAAACAAACATCGCGAAACGTTCGCAAATGATACACATCACTAAACCGCACCTGAAGGGGGGAAAGAAATGAGCTAGGGCTGCTCCTTGCGCCCCAATCTCTTGGCCGTTTCCCCTGCAAACGTAGCTTCAGCTGCAAATCCGATTCATTTGGCGGAGAAGATGATCAACGGAGGGAAGAGGACGAGCTGCAGCAGCTGATCGGAGCAGAACGAAGCTCCAACGTCTCTCCCTTCTCAGCTCTCTCTCTCTCTCTCTCTCTCTCTCTCTCTCTCTCTTTCTCTCTCACGCAAGGAAGGAGAACGCTTCCTGCGTTCCTTCGTTTCTGAGAAATGAAACGGATAAGGAAGAGAGAAAGGATAAGGAGGAAAACTTAGGGGCCTAAACGCAAAGTTCAAAAACTACAAACGGGTCCCTATAAGCCCAAAAACATGCAACTTTTGACTCGAAGGTCGGATTCGAACGATTTCTCTGGCAACACTTCAAGCGTAAGATCCTACACGCTTTAGAAGCTAGAAAACACACTAAGCACATATCATATCCATTATGAACATTATTAACAAAAACAGGCTTATAACTTGACACATCAACTAATCACATGCTTAACAGCATACTTACGGGATAAGCTCGACGTGGGTCGTAACAATCTCCCTCCCTTATAAGAATTTTGTCCTGAAATTCCTAGAAGAGAAAAGGAAACTTGCCACACATCTCAGACTCTAGTTCCCACGTAGCTTCCTCAAGATTATGGTTTCTCCATAAAACCTTCACTAAAGGTATCTCCCGGTTCTTAAGCTTTTTGATCCGGTGATCAACTATCTGCACTGGTCCTTCAACATAGGACACATCTGTTCTAAGCTGCATTAGTTCTGGATCTACAATCTTTTCTGTACCGGGATGACACTTTTTCAACATAGACACATGGAAGACATCATGAAGATTTGCCAACTCAGACGACAAATCCAACCTGTAAGCTACAGGTCCAATCCTCTCAACAATAGGATATGGACCCATATACCTTGGGGTCAACTTACCCCTCTTTCCAAACCTCAACACTCCCTTCCACGCTGAAACCTTCAAGAAAACCTCGTCACCAACCTCGAACTCAAGAGGTCGACGTCGTCTTTCTGCATAACTTTTTTGTCTGTCCTGAGCAGCTTTTAACTGATCCCTGATCACAGATATCTTTTTTGTAGTTACATCAACTAACTCAGGTCCAAGAATTTCTTTCTCACCCACCTCGTACCAACAAACTGGCGATCTACACTTCCTGCCATAAAGAGCTTCATATGGAGCCATTCCAAGACTAGAATGGTAACTGTTATTATATGCAAACTCCATTAGGCTTAAGTGTTCTTCCCAGTTGCCTCTAAACTGTAGCACGCATGCTCTCAGCATGTCTTCTAGGGTCTGAATGGTCCTCTCAGATTGACCATCTGTCTGCGGATGAAACGTTGTATAGAACTTCAGCCTTGTGCCCAACACACGATGTAACTGATTCCAGAATCTAGATGTAAACTTTGGATCTCTATCAGAAATAATGGACACTGGAATCCCATGTAACCTGATTACCTCATCCACATAAACTTTAGCCAATTTAGAAACGTCAAAGGTTGACTTGACTGGAAGAAAGTGAGCAGACTTAGTTAGTCTATCCACAATCACCCATATCGAGTCTGAACCCTTCGGCGTCCTGGGTAATCCTACCACAAATTCCATCGTGATGTGTTCCCATTTCCATTCTGGTATAGGAAGCGACTGCAAAGTACCAGCAGGTTTCTGATGCTCAGCCTTAACCTACTGACACACTCCACATCTAGCCACATATCCAGCCACATCTTTTTTCATACCAGACCACCAGTACAGCTCTTTGAGGTTCATGTACATCTTTGTGTTACCTGGATGCATAGCATACATAGAAGTATGCGCTTCCTCAAGAATATGCTCTTTCAACTCACTGTTTCCAGGTACACATAACCTATCATGAAGATATAACATGCCTTCATCAGAAAACCTGAACTCTGTTCTCTTACCTTCTGACATATCCTGCATGATTTGCCACAACTCATCATCACCCTGCTGTAATTTCTTAATCCGATTATAAAAAGTAGGTCTGACTTGCATCTGAGCAATCAACCCACTCTGTCCTGTCACATCCAAGTCCAAGTTCAACTTTCACATATCTACAAGCAAGTCTCTTTTGAAACATGCCATAGAAAATGCATTGGCTATTGAACTTGACTTTCTACTCAAAGCATCAGCTACAACATTCGCCTTACCAGGATGGTAATCGATTGTCACATCATAGTCTTTAATCAGTTCAAGCCATCTGCGCTGTCTCAAATTCAAATCTTTCTGAGTGAAGATATATTTCAAACTCTTATGGTCTGTAAACACCTAACATGTCTCACCATACAGGTAGTGACGCCATGTCTTAAGAGCATGAACTATAGCAGCTAATTCCAAATCATGAACAGGGTAATTCTCTTCATTCTTCTTAAGCTATCTAGATGCGTAAGCCACAACTTTGCCTTCTTGCATCATTACACAGCCCAAACCTCTCCTGGAAGCATCACAGAACACTGTATAGCCTTTTTCTGCTTCAGGCAAAACCAACACTGATGCTGAAGTCAACTTTTTCTTTAAAACCTGAAAACTTTTCTCACAGTTATCAGACTAAACAAACGGTACATCCTTCCTCGTCAAGCGTGTCAAAGGTGATGCTAACACACTGAAGTTCTGTATGAACCTCCTGTAATAACCTGCTAATCCCAAGAAACTTCTGATCTCAGTAGGATTCTTAGGCTGTTCCCACTGAAGTACAGAATCAACTTTCTTAGGGTCAACACTAACTCCACCTCTCGAGATAACATGTCCAAGAAATGCTACCTCGGCCAACCAGAACTTGCATTTACTAAATTTAGCAAACAACTAGTGTTGTCTCAACAACTGCAACACTACTCTCAGGTGTTGCTCATGCTGTGCATCGTCTCTGGAGTAGATCAGAATATCATCTATAAAGACTACAATAAACTGATCTTGGAACGGTTTGAAAATCCAGTTCATCATATCCATAAAGGCTGCTGGGGCATTGGTCAGCCCAAACGACATGACCAAAAACTCATAATGCCCATACCTGGTTCTGAAAGCTGTCTTGGGAATATCAGAAGCCTTTATCCTAAGCTGATGATATCCAGATCTCAAATCAATTTTAGAGAAGATCGTCGCTCCACGCAACTGATCAAACAGATCATCTATTCTCGGCAATGGATACTTGTTCTTAATAGTGATCTTGTTCAGTTGCCTGTAATCTATACAGAGACGCATGGTACCATCCTTTTTCTTAACAAACAGGACTGGAGCACCCCACGGTGAAGAACTGGGTCTAATGAAACCCTTATCTAGCAACTCCTGTAGCTGCACCTTGAGTTCCTTCAACTCAGCAGGTGCCATTCTATAGGCTGGCAGTGCTACTGGATGACTACCTGGATATATCTGAATCTCAAAATCAATGTCTCTGATAGGAGGTAAGCCTGGTAAATCTTCTGGAAAAACATCAGAAAACTCACGAACCACAGGCACATCATAAACACTGGCAGTGCTCTTCTCTGCTCTGGTGTCAACCACATGAGCAAGGAACGCTTCACATCCTTTCTGTAACATCTTATCAGCTACAGCAGCTGATACTATGCACGTAGGCAGAACTTTCCTGTCTCCAGTAAAGACACAAGAAAATTCCCCTAGTTGAAAGGTAGCTTCCTTCTTCCAACAATCGAGTTGCACTCGATATGTCTCAAGACAATCCATACCCAAGATGACTTGAAAGGTATTTACATCCAGGGGTATGAGATTAGCAGCAAAGGTGAAACCTCCAAAAGATAACAAGCATATGGGGCAAGACTCGGATAAAACTATTGGTCCACCTAGTGGAACCCTCAACACTAACTCATCTGCCAACTCTTGAGTTAACAGATTAAGTTTATCAACTAAAGAACGTCGTATAAAAGAGTGAGTATCTCACACCATACCAATGAGAGATCTATCTAGTACACTTGTGTGAATATGTTGATATGACTAGAATCATGTTTGTTTAAAAGGGGACCTAAGTGCTTGAGAATGTCCATGTGGGTAACCTCACACCATACCAATGAGAGATCTATCTATGTACTCTAGGTTGACATTGAGGGCCTTAACTTGAGCTCTTGGTGCTAGGCTTTACTCTACATTTGAAAGGTACAATTTTTACTCCTCTTGAATTATTGCTATTACTATGACTTGTTTGCTAGTTATATACATAGAGTCTAAATGTTTGGCTGTGAATACTGTTTGACATAAGTGACCTTATGATATCCTTTTCATACTTTTGATAAATAATATATGTTGAACATCACCCTCAAACATTAATGTACAAACCATTGTACAATGACCCTTGTGCCCTACCCAACTCATGCGATGCGGCATAAGGCACAATGACTCCTCCTTGAGTTGTAAAGAGAGGATCACAATTCTTGGTTGAATATAGGGTGACCCCATGGCTTTGGTCATTGGACCCCTCATGGATGAAATGTGCAACTATTGGCTATTCCTTTGTTTTCCATATACACTCTTCCTTTAGAAGTTGTCACATGAATACAAGGCCTTACGATGTTGTTAAGTACAATGGTTAAATTCACCTAAAAGATGCCCTTGAAAACTTTGTTACATGTTTCTTATGTTTGTTGTTATTTGGTATTTACCTTTTTGTTATCTTGCCAAGCGTATATTATGTTAATCTCATAATCTTGCTAGTTTCGTTTTGCAAATTGTACCAATGCACCCACATTGAATTTTTATCCTATTTTTGTTCCCTATTAGGTGATTAATTGGTTAATCAAGCTATATGAAGGAACTCCTACAACAAAGAACAACATCTCAACATGGGTCTTGTAGTAAATAAATGGGTTTCTCAATCACTTCATGTAATAGAATAGTCATGTTGATCTTGTAATTTTTTCATGTTGTTTCCTTTGAACTACGTTGTGCTTAAGACATTTTGGTTCAAAATATGATGATGGACACTATTTTTCTCTTTTTACATATGCTTGTGTGCCTTGTTCCATTCTAACAGATGGACACCCCAATCCACTTGCCTTTGTCTATGTAGCCACTAGGAGGGTGGACTTAGGGTAACAAACCGTTATGTGACAAATGGTATCAGAGCTAAACACATGAGCCTCTGTGTAAGTAGGGAATGACACATCCTTAGAACCTAGGGAGAACCTAAGTCCAAAATGGTGAAACTAAGGTAGTAGGTTTGGTGCATCACATGGGCTTCCTCTACACATCTACCTTGCCTAAGTGAATCCAAGATGGGATTAGGACTCTTCCTTAAACCCTAGAGAGTCTTCTAGGATCTCCTCTCTTCTTTAAGGACTACCCCCAAGCCACCTAATTAGATGAGGATTAGTTAGCTTCCAAGTGTGAGCTTACTCTATGACCGTCACATGATCACTCTATTTTGGGTAGTCATGTATGGGGAAATTAAAATTCAAAATAATTGGTAAAAGTTGATTAATATGATATTGATGCCATGATTTGATTATAAAAATGAAACTCGATTTAAATTAATACTCGTGAAGGTTCATACTCATATGTTAATCCCCCAGATCATATGAAACTTGACTATGACCAATTATGACTAATATGCTTCGTATGTTTGAGGATAATAACAATGATCTTGATGTGGTGAAATAAGGAGAATGTATACCTTATACCTCATTTTAATGAGGTCCCTATTTATTTAGTGCCTTTAATGTTCCAATTCGATTATACCTCAAACATAATTAAGCAAATATTACCCTATTTTGACTTGTACCATGATTATGTTTGACTTAATGATGCTTGTGGACTCATGATCTTTATTTCAAGACTTCGATACCCAATGCACCTCCCCCTATTTGATTTCTATGCCTCCATGTAATCTCAATTTTGACATGATACGATAATTTTGGACCCTTGATCTTGCCCTTTATGCTCATACTCATGTAATGCCCTATTCGATTACTCAATTTCCAATTATGCCCTTGCCTTGATTTTGAAGGAAGGGAATGGTATTTTGACCCTAAATACAAGGATCTAGGACTTTGGCCCACATGATTATTTTAACCCTTGATGCCATAAGATATGACTTGATAATTGATACTCTCCCTATTTTATACATACTCGATAATCATGATCAATATGGACTAAATGTGCTAGATTAGGGTTGAAGTTTGGCTCTCGAATCCTATAACCTCAGACACATCCCTATTTAGACCCCTCTAAATCTTCATGGAAAGGTGATCTCGTTCTCACATTTCCAATCTTTTGACCTAAGCCCATAATAAGTCACACTCATGGTAATGATGATACTCAATCTTGATGTCTCAATTTGAAAAAAAAGATCACCTATGGTTAAATGTATAAATTATGATATGAAGTGTAAATAAGAGAAAATGTTTAGTGATGACATTAATGTGAGTATAAAAAGTGATGTGACAATGTGTAATATAAGTGTAAGAAATTAATGTGACATTATTTAGACTTAATAACTTGTTGGATAATATTATCTATTTCTTACAAAATAATATGTGATAATTATATATGATGGTAATACTAGGATAATGGAGATCAAATTCGAGTTATTAAGAATTGTGATCTAACATGTTAATAAATATTGGAATAATTTAGCAAACCCTAATTTTTCTTAAAATTCTTAATGAGTAATGAGAAATACCTATGACTTGTGCATAATGTTTTGACATGACACAATTAATAGCATAATAAGGATGATGTGATTTCATAATGAAGATAATGCTAATAAGCCAAAATATTAATTATGTTATATCTGATAAAAGGTAATATGAATAGTGGAAACCTTAGTAAGACCTGACTTATGAGTAGATCATGTAAAGTACCATAGATTAGATGTAACCACCTAGTTTCTATGTGTTGGGATGTTACGGACTCACCCTTCACTCTTGTTGAGATTTCGGGGACAAAACCCTCTTTAAGGGGTGGAGTGTTGTAACATACTAAATCTTGGATTTATTTGCAATTTAACCCATTTTCAAGATTTTATTTCCTTCATATCCTTTTTGTCCTTTTTCCTAAATTCTTCTATCTTTTCTATACTCTTTTTCCTCAATATTGAAATTGAGGAATACTTAATGGTTTAAACTATATTTACCCACATTCATTACAATGAATGGGTTTTTGCACAATTATCTCAACTTGTGTGTTAATTAGAGTCTAATAATGCAAAATGACCATTTATGGGAGATAATCAGTAGATTATATTAATTTAGAGTTTTTATGGCTTTTTGGGACAAGAATGAGTAATAATGTGGAGTTGAGTTAATTAATGAGAGAATACTCCTCTTTTCTTTTCTCTCTCCTCCAAAATGTTAATAAAGAAATAAAAAGGAGAATCGGAGGTGGGACATGACTCTTAGATGATTTTATAATATCCATTTCGAATTTCTACTTAAGGATTTGCTAAGAAATGTCTTTTTATTAAATCGCCCTTTAAAATGCATTAATATACACATTAATGGCCAATATGGTGATTAAGGGACAAAGATTTTCCAAAACGAAAAGCTAATTACATAGTATTAATATGCGCATTAATATTAGCCTATGTTCCAAATCTGAGGTCATTTGACCCATGTTTGACCTTTGAAATGAATTAAATTCATTTGAATATAGTATAACTATGGTTTTCAATTCGATTTCAATTATGCAACACATTTAAGCTAAGGTTCCTGTTTCATTTTGATGTCACACATAGTGCAAAATTCTCTATCAATTATGTTGAGCTATTACTCGTGAATCTGTAACACACTATGGATGAAATGCCCATTTAGGGTTTTTCTCCTCTCGCCACCATGACTTGCAGAGTCGAGTACATGACACCGTTTGTCTATTTAAGTAATCGAGCACCATCCTTGGAGATCACCCTACTCTCCTCCTACCTCAATATCATCTCTGATGCCGCCTAACTCTGCCGCCTACTTGACTTGCCTTCTCAGTGACGGTGATTTGGAGCACGCTGCTCTGGCCATCTCAGTTCAATCGGGTAGATGGTAAGCATCCTTGAAAACCGTTCTTTGATTCCTCATAAATTGTTCACCTCGTGAAGCACCCAGTCGTCATGTCCTATAGCTCACCCAGTTGGTCATTATCAGCGACTTCCATTGTGAACACCCTGTCCCTTCTGCCTCAGAAAGAATGGTCACGACTTTGCCTTGACTCAAGCAACATTTCTTAACCTTCATTCAGCCCTGTTCTGACCTATTTCTATGGTTTTGAAACCTCGAAGCCCTACCCTATTTCTCGCATCCTGGATCTTAGTTTCATGGTCATCTGGAACCTCAGGACTTGAATCCTGACCCCTTGGCATCGACATCGAGCAAAGAATCCTCCAATAGTTTGAGTTGTTACGCAAATAATCTTATTTTCGGGTTTTGAATCATTGATCCTCCCTGAAAGTGGAGAGCTCTCGCCATGGATATGAGAGGAACAATCCCAGGTCATCAAATGACCTTAGGATCCCCACAATGTCAATGGAATAATAAATTTTACAAGGGCTTTCTCATCATTTCATGTTTTTTTTCTTTGATCACTCAAACGTTGTCGCGAGCCCCACTTTGCTAGCTGGCAGTGCCAATTGGCCCAAGTCAGCGTGGGCCCATGTCCATCGACCGCTGACTGACGTGGCTTTTCCTAGAATTATCATTAGTTGATTTTATATAATTCCTAGTAAATTGTAGGATTGTCAGAAAATACAAATAAATAATCGTTGGAAAGAATTTTTTGTAGAAACTGATTTTGTTGTTTTTAAGTATTGTTTTACATTCATATTTTGATGTTTGTCTTAAATATCATTTTAATTATATAAAAAGCCTTAAGATATGTAACTAATTCATTTTAACTCCAAGTTTAAGAAATAAATATGTTTTCTTAATCAGGAGAGTCCAAGAAATCGATTGGTCCAAGTTTTGAGTCCTAAATCTATGATTTTTATAGAAGGTCCAAAATTAGGGTTTTCATATACATTATGTTTTATAAACCCTAATACATGTGATATAATTGTAACTAGGATAAATTGGTCTTGGATACAACTTAGTGTTGAAAGTGATTTCTAGGACCCCAAATTGAGGTATGTGTATGTCCATTCTAAACCCTAAGTTGGGAATTTTGATATCCAACCCTAATATTTCCAATGAGGCATTGTCTTAGCCTTTATTCTCTTCATTGCCTTCTTGTTGAACATTTACTTAAATTATTATAGGGTCTTGGACCCCACTTATAAAGTTTTAAATTTCTTAAATCTGTCATTTAATTATTCTAGCATGATGATGTAAATGACTAATTAACTAATATAGTGTACATGGGTACAAACCATCCATAGTTTGGGCATGAGCCTTGGGGAATGTGACCACTCTCCCCACTTTTATATATATTGTAGGTGTTTGGGAATGTGACCACTCTCCCTCACCTATTTGTTTTAGTTGAGGTTAGGTAGGTGCCTCGGCCCTATATTAGCTTAGTGTAGTCATATTAAATCATGCATGTAACTTTATTATTACTTGACTAGGAAGAATTCTTATTTATTTATGCCTCGTACTTTTAACAACTCTTAGCATAGTAAATCTTTATCATGCAATACTTTACTTTATATTTGTCCTTATTCTTTTATTTGACACATACCTTTTCCTCTCCTCTTGTTGGGTGATCACAACCACCCAGGTTTAGGATCAGAATGCACAACAGGAGCATGGTGAACCAGCCTAAGACTAGGAGAAAGGAGTTCATCCTTACATCATGGACTATAAGTTATTTATTTTATTGGAGACATATTTATGTAGTTGAGTTTCCCTCTACTTAGACCCCTTATTTGTATAAATCATGTACACCCTTTTGGGAAAATTTTAATGTACTCTTTATTAAATTGAATATAGTCAAAATTTCAACTTCCGCTGCTATTCATTGGATTTTGTTTACCATATTTAGTAGAGAGGTGATCTCACTTTTTTACAGCCTTACCTCTGATACCATGCTTGTAATGATTGGGAGACGAGAGGGGATGCACTCATTTCTCATGGAATAAAGCTAAACTTCCCATTCTAAACAAACCATAATTTCAAGATATGAATATAACATTATTTGATATTTTAAGTATCTATTTGCAAAGACCAAAGTATAGAAGTAAAATGAAATCCATATAGATATTGTAATTTACTAACACAAAAATGTCATTCACCCACATGGGTGTATATGTAGACAACAACTAGAGACCCGTAATTTCAAGAAATGAATATACCATTATTTGATATTTTAAGTATCTATTTGTAAAGACCAAAGTATATAAGTAGAATGAAATCCATATGGATATTGTAATTTACTAACACAAAAATGTCATTCACCCACATGAGTGTATATGTAGACAACAACTAGAGACTATGACTGGTTGTTGAGGGCAACATGGTCATCTCAACTGTACCTCCAGAAGGGGTTGGTTACACTTGTACAGGTGCAAGGTGAGTATGCTCAAAATTTTTTGTCCTTCACCTAAGGGCATGGAAGCAACGTCCATAAAATAAGAAGACATGGAAATTATAAATATATGTGCATATAAATTTTTAATTTGTAATATTAAGGAAAGAGACAATAATTAAAGTATCAAGACTCCCATCAAAGAGAGATAAAAGAACCATGGTAACCACAAAAGCAATTTTATACGAAACATGATAACAAGGTGCAAGTAGACAAGTGATACAAGTTAGTGTTCATATGAATATTTACCAAAAATGAGATTAGGATGATTCAAAAATACTCCGACATATAAAATTACAATTTTGTAGGTGTATAATATGCCAACTTGGTATACACAGTTTATTTAGGGCCATAGCCCATCAATAAAAATTTGAAGCATGGAATGACATAACATGGTACTGATGTAAATATAATAAGATTGAAAGTTCAGGCACACAAACCTAAACCTAATGGAGAATGGCACATACCAAGCTCCTGCATTATTGCACATAGAATCCACAAAAAGGTATACCATGTGGGTACATAATTTGGGCATGGGGTGCATAACCTCTAGTAAAAATTATAACAAGTGGGCACAAAACCTCCATATCAATATATCACATGGTCTTATAACCCAAAAATCAAATAAACAACCAAGTGAAATTTTAGTCACACTAAGAACTACATAAAGATTTCTATCAGCAAAAAGGAACATGTACACAAAAATTTATCCAAATTAGGATTTCTATTACAAAATTCACAACTACATAACTTGCTAAAGCCAAAGGACAAATACCTGACCAGTATATGTGAATCCATGGTCAATATATCATGGTTAGGGTCAACCCCTATGTAACGTACCCTCACCAAATGTTTCGTGCGCATTAGTGGTTGGTCGAGTCCAATTCATGACCAATAAATACATGAGCCTTGAGCATAAAAAAATCAAGTTTGTATCAATATTGAGTACCTTATATCCATGTCCCATCTTTGACTCGTTGCAATTCTTGCCCGTAAGGGTGTAGCTCATTGGTGATCGGGCCGTGAACGTAGGCAGAGGTCTTAGGTTTGAATCCTCACAGAGATGAATAAAATTGAGATTTATTTTTGACATGATTTGTGCCGGAACTAATGGGCTGCACACTTGGTTTACCTTACTCCTCCTGTGTCGAGCCTCCACAAGTCAATGAGGGGTCAGGGAGAGGAAGTCTCCTTGATGACTCATTTTGTAATTCTTAAACATTATGCATACATGCATACATACATATGGGCATACAAATGGCCTGCAAGGGTGTAGCTCACTGGTGATTGGACCGTGAACGTTGGCAGAGGTCTCAGGTTTGAATCCTCATAGAGACGGATAAAATTGGGATTTATGTCTGACATGGTTTGTGTCGGAACTAATGAGTTACACACTTGGTTTACCTTACTTCTCTTGTGTCGGGCCTCCACAGGTCAATGAGGGGTCAGGAAGGGGAAGTCTCCTTGATGACTCATTTTGTTGACAAGGAGTGACTCAAGTGGTCAAGCACGGTGTCTCCTAACAAAGGGATCCGGGTTCGAATCCCAGTTGTCGTCTTGATTTATCATCCTCCCGAGCATTCGGCCTCCGCCACGGGCATGGGAGAGGGGGAGAAATCTCTCTCTTAATCCCATATGGACATACAAATGAAATTTTACTCATCATTCATCACTTGGCGACAAAATTTAGTTAATGCAAGAACATTTCATTTGATTTTTAATTATATTGTCTACATCAAAATACATAATTCAAGCACCATATTTTATGTATCATCTAAAGTCACTATACATAGCATTTATACATATCATATGCCTTCAATCATATAGCATATGTTTCTAAACAAAATGGAGACCTAAACAAGTCTACGTCATGTATTCTTGACATAAAATCTGCTACATCCACTTTCGGCGCATTCTCTAGTATTTGCATCAGTTGTATCTTGTGAAGTATTGTCAACATCTTGTATAGAAAATAAATTATATGAGGTTTTATAATTTACATTTTACAAATTCATAAAAGATTAAAAAAATACAACTTCGCCTAGCATCAATATATAACACATCTGACTCCACTTTGATATATCTTCGTGAGGAGCATACTTAAATAATCTTTGCGCTCAAAAGAATATGAACACACATAAATTTGAAATTCTACTATGTCAACTTCAAGCAAACTCGAACTCTAGAGTACCATATCAAACCTAAAATATTAGAGCATCGTAGTCAGTCTTAGTCTAAAAAATAGATGAGAAAAACATGGTACTAGAATAATAGAAAGCAATTTATGTGAATATGTAAAACTTCAAGATTTATGGAAGGTACGGACTAGTAAACGTAATGTTGTAAATATACTATCTTACTATATATTTATAATTCATCTCCAACAACTACATATCCGAGATTTGGTGCATCGCAAAGGAATATATTTTCCTATACTACAAATCAGCATTAGGATAGCTTCACTAAATATGAGGAAAGCATGGAAAATCAAGTTCGGTTTTCACCACATGTAAAAGGGTTCCATATACATTTTCATAGGAATCAACTATGTGTATATATTTGTAGTTTAATATAAAATATATACTAATAGATCTTTATATTTACTTGCAATCTGAAATAAGGAAAGCATACTTTCATAGGCTATTGTGATGGCGTTGATGTTTCATACAAGAGATTTGATTCCGGATTTGATGCTGCATGATCAACATTGTGATCATGTCCTTCATCGTGCTAGTCTGATCTTATTGCCAAGCTTGCTTTAACAGCCGATGCATCTCTGTCGTGGTCAGGAAATAGAGTTGTAAGTGGTTAGGGTATTACCCATTTACTCACTATCCATACCATGTAGGGGTAATGGTAAGTATATTTTTTAGCCACCACCCGTTTATCCTTTACCCGCTTTATCCGAATCTAAAGATGGTAGAATAAGGGAGAAGCTTTATCCTACCCACTTTATCCATTTACCCATGAGTATAAGCCTGAATTTGTGATTTCAGATTGTACTATATGTATTAGTGCATACCAAAACTCCAAAAAGCAACACCACTACTTTTTCAATTTGTACTATTATGATTCTCAAGACTTTAATAGGAAATGGGTACCATGATACTACCTTTATAATCAATATATTTGAAAGAAATATAGATTCATCAATTAGGAAAAATATATTAACAAATGCTAAGCTTTGTCTTCAGGAAAAAAAATCAGGTTAGATAGTAATATTTTTTATTATAGATCACAAAAAATATGATTATTACTATAAATAGCTAGCATAACAGTGTCTTGTGCTTGATGTAGGGGTATCATATGAAATTTTTGTTAAAAGTATCTTATACTATTTTCATGTTGTTTTACCTATTTCATCCTTATCCTACCCATTTACCCTGTGGGGAAAATGTTGCGGGTAAGAGTGGGACAAAGGTTTTTAATCAAAGAATAATCATCCTACTCTCTACCCGCATCTTGACCGCAGGTAAGGATAAGGAATGCAACGCTATGTGGGGTCATTTGGGTTTCTGTACGCTAAGAAGAAAAAGGATTTGGTCAAGAAGGACAACGGTGAAAAGTCCAGATTTGGGGTTAGGAACTCACCTCTTTCTGATCGGTGATTGTTACCTTCTTGTTCTCCTATTCACCTTCGTCTTGTTGGAGCCATAAAAGATGTGGATGACTATTTGCATCTGTTGGAAGTGTTCGGTTGATAGTGGTTATCAAACAGTGCCCACCAAATAATAAAACTCTAAGACGATTATGTCGATCGATGATCAAAAGACGGAGCAGATTGCAGGTAGGAGGTGATCAAGAGAACTGGGGGAAAGAAGGGGAGGACCGGAAGCGTCAAAGAAATGAGTCATGTGTGCCGCTAAACAAATAAATAGAGGGCATTACTAGGGCATCCATTCCAGTTAAGACGGGCAATTACAAATATTTCACGCCAAGTCTATAACTTCCAAGCATTAATGTTTTGGTGGAGTATAGGTAGGGGATAAATCACTTATTGTCCAGGGACACAACTTGATCTTTGTCACCAGATTTCCAAGGGCCATTTTCCCTAACCATGCAGCCCTTTACTATATTAAGTTTTGTTTTACTGATTGAATCATATATTTAGGATGGAAGTTGATTAAATCTACACAAGATATAAAAAAATGGGTTCAATGTGCATGTCAAATCAAAATAAAGAGATTCAATATCATTTACAAGATATAATGCTCAATCAAGTCAAATAGACTTGAACCAGGAAGATTGTAAGAGACGTGCCTCAAATTGATGAAGAAGTGAATATATATATATATACACTATTGCCTAATAGGATTCATAAAGAAATGCAACATACTTGGTTATAAGTCAACTAGGTTAACTAATTCAATGTCAAGTATGGCCACGCCCTAAATAAAATGTTAGCAAAACTTTGGTTGTTTAAGTTACATTAGTTAAACCCTAATATTCACTTACTTATTACTCATGACTTAGGTTATAAAACTCATAAAAATTAAAAGAGATACATTTCATGATTCTGAAGCACATTTTGCGGCAACATGCTACTTCCAACCTCTAAAATGGAGTGTTGAATATGTAGTCATATAAACTAATAGTCTGTGACAAGATGAAATCGTGGAAATTGAGAATAAACCAATGGATCTAATATATATTTAGTATAATATTTTTTCTAATTTATTTGCGAGTTACTTATCAACTTGTTTGAGGGTTATTTGAAACATGACACCTAGCCTAGTTAAAATGGGTAGAATCCAAATGTATCACTAGATTCCCATTTTTAATAATATCCATTATGTTATTTAGTATTTTAGGCTAAAGTGGTTTTATTTCCATATCTATTAATATATTCACTTAGGTTTTATGTTTAGGATCCAAGTCATATTCAAGAAATCTCAATCTACGGTGAGGAATTTGTAATCCTTGCCAACTTACCATATCATATATTTCCATCTATTTCCCTATCCTACTAAAGTTGTCATTTAAAAGCATTTAGTTATACAAGATATTACATAGCTAAAAGAAAGTTACAATGATTATATATTATGTCACATTTGTATGTTAAGAGAGGTCCAACCAATACAACTCATTTATATAAACTAGATGTTGTTTTCAACATTGTCAGAATTATTAGTTGAGCATAAAGGGCAAGATCAAGGGTCCAAAATTATCGTATCATGTCAAAATTGAGATTACATGGAGGCATAGAAATCAAATAGGGGGAGGTGCATTGGGTATCGAAGTCTTAAAATTAAGATCATGAGTCCACAAGCATCATTAAGTCAAACATAATCATGGTACAAGTCAAAATAGGGTAATATTTGCTTAATTATGTTTGAGGTATAATCGAATTGGAACATTAAAGGCACTAAATAAATAGGGACCTCATTAAAATGAGGTATAAGGTATATATTCTCCTTATTTCACCACATCAAGATCATTGTTATTATCCTCAAACATACGAAGCATATTAGTCATAATTGGTCATAGTCAAGTTTCATATGATCTGGGGGATTAACATATGAGTATGAACCTTCACGAGTATTAATTTAAATCGAGTTTCGTTTTTATAATCAAATCATGGCATCAATATCATATTAATCAACTTTTACCAATTATTTTGAATTTTAATTTCCCCATACATGACTACCCAAAATAGAGTGATCATGTGACGGTCATAGAGTAAGCTCACACTTGGAAGCTAACTAATCCTTATCTAATTAGGTGGCTTGGGGTAGTCCTTAAAGAAGAGAGGAGATCCTAGAAGACTCTCTAGGGTTTAAGGAAGATTCCTAATCCCATATTGGATTCACTTAGGCCAGGTAGATGTGTAGAGGAAGCCCATGTGATGCACCAAACCTACTACCTTAGTTTCACCATTGTGGAATTAGGTTCTCCCTAGATTCTAAGGATGTGTCATTCCCTACTTACACAGAGGCTCATGTGTTTAGCTCTGATACCATTTGTCACATAACTGTTTGTTACCCTAAGTCCACCCTCCTAGTGGCTACATAGACAAAGGCAAGTGGATTAGGGTGTCCATCTGTTAGAATGGCACAAGGCACACAAGCATATGTAAAAAGAGAAAAATAGTGTCCATCATCATATTTTGAACCAAAATGTCTTAAGCACAACGTAGTTCAAAGGAAACAACATGAAAAAATTACAAGATCAACATGACTATTCTATTACATGAAGTGATTGAGAAACCCATTTATTTACTACAAGACCCATGTTGAGATGTTGTTCTTTGTTGTAGGAGTTCCTTCATATAGCTTGATTCACCAATTAATCACCTAATAGGGAACAAAAATAGGATAAAAATTCAATGTGGGTGCATTGGTACAATTTGCAAAACGAAACTAGCAAGATTATGAGATTAACATAATATACGCTTGGCAAGATAACAAAAAGGTAAAGACCAAATAACAAAAAACATAAGAAACATGTAACAAAGTTTTCAAGGGCATATTTTAGGTGAATTTAACCATTGTACTTAACAACATCGTAAGGCCTTGTATTCATGTGACAACTTCTAAAGGAAGAGTGTATATGGAAAACAAAGGCATAGCCAATAGTTGCACATTTCAACCATGAGGGGTCCAATGACCAAAGACATGGGGTCACCCTATATTCAACCAAGAATTGTGATCCTCTCTTTACAACTCAAGGAGGAGTCATTGTGCCTTATTCCGCATCGCATGAGTTGGGTAGGGCACAAGGGTCATTGTACAATGGTTTGTACATTAATGTTTGAGGGTGATGTTCAACATATATTATTTATCAAAAGTATGAAAACGATATCATAAGGTCACTTATGTCAAACAATATTCACAGCCAAACATTTAGACTCTATGTATATAACTAGAAAACAAGTCATAGTAATAGCAATAATTCAAGAGGAGTAAATATTGTACCTTTCAAATGTAGAGTAAAGCCTAGCACCAAGAGCTCAAGTTAAGGCCCTCAATGTCAACCTAGAGTACATATATAGATCTCTCATTGGTATGGTGTGATGTTACCCACATGGACATTCTCAAGCACTTAGGTCCCCTTTTAAACAAACATGATTCTAGTCATATCAACATATTCACACAAGTGTACTACATGGTGTACAACATCATAGGGTGCCTTAGGCTAAGAGAATGTCCATGTTCAGGGTATAATCAAGGCAAAAATCAATCTGATTTAACAAGATGAGTGATGGAAATTCATATCTTTAAAAGCATGGTTTCATATTAGGTCATTATAGGTCATAATTATCTACTAGATGGGTACTTAAGTCCTTATAGTGTTAGCACAACACAAAAGTATGAGATCTTGATTCTAGAGTGCAAAATACATAATAGTGGATATTGATTTCGAGGGTGATAACATATCATAGCGATTTAAAAGATTCAACTACTTAAGTACTCAAATCACATCATTTAGTATCCAAAGAGGCAACATATGAGTTATGATACATGATAGATGTCTTTTAGAGGGTAGGTTGGTATGCTAGGTCAGTTCAAGCTCATTTCAAGGGAGCATAAGTTATTGAGGTACTATGTAATAGTGTCATTAGTCACTAGGATCATGCAAAAGGCAAAGTTGATTAAGTTTGAAAGATTAAAGGTTAAGCAATGCAATAAAATAGTGATTCAAGACAGATATGAAAGAAATTCAGGGAAATAGCCATCACCATTGAAAAGGTGGTTATTTTTTTATCAATATGGTATATAATACTTAGTTATGTGGATCATATATGTGATATATGCACTATCTATAAGGGTAGAGCCTTAAATTAGGATTAAATAGTGATTTTACCCTTTGTTGGGCCGAGAAAGGGGGGTTTGGGCTGTGAGCCGCACCTCTCCTGGGCCTGGATGCGTACGCTGGCTCATTAGGGTCTGAGGACTATGCACAATGATTGAGCGGTGAGCAGAGGTAGGGAGCTGGCATGGGGTGTTGGCATGCGATCACGGGTGGCTATCTGCGTCCTTGAGCAGTTGGCCCCAACAAAGGATGATGGCGAGGGGGAGAGAGAGGTTGGGAGTGGCTGGTCGTTGTCCATGTGTGGTGAGGGGGCACACGATCTGGGCCTTCAATGGTTTGATCTGAAGGTTTTAGGGTCATCTTTGACCTCACAAACTCAGCTCTAGGAGCAGAAACACAGAGGATGAGAGGTGAGAGGAGCTAGAGGGAAGCGAGTGAAGGGTGGAGCAGGGCTTCCGCACGGCCGTGAGAGGTCAAGGTTGAGGGTTGGGGATGAAAGGGTCCTTAAATAGAGGAGGTGGGATGCCCTAGGGAAAAAGAGGGGGTGGAACCGCAAGGCCAAGGGCCGACAGCGGTATTGGGTGGTAGCCAATAGTGCCACAGCCCGCGCGTGAGCCCTATTGGCCATGACGGTGGGTCACACGGTCGAAAGGTGGTCACGTACGAGGTTTGGTGAGGGTAGAGCGTGTTGATCGGCTGTTGCTACAACATACATGCTTAGAGTAGGTCAGGGTGAAAGGAAGTTGCTGGATCAAGCCACGATCCGTGGCTCACCTGCATCTAATGGCTTCGCGACCTCATGGCCCGACGCACGGATCGGGTGAAGGAAAGGAAGAGTGGGGAGGGAGAAAAGGCAAACACGGAATGCCTCTCACATGGCCGTGTGGGCCTTGCCGGTTCAAGTCGAGAGAAGGTTGGTCCAAGATCAGAGAAGAGGGGAAAAAGAAGGAAAAGAAGGAAAAAGAATAGGGAAAAACATAGAATCATAAAATCCTTGTTTGGACTTTGATTTGGACATGCAAATGTGCTTTGGAAAGATATATCCAAGGGCTACAAAATGAGCACAGAATGGGGCATGAAATTTCCTAGAGATATGATCAAAACCAATGGAAGAGTGGATTATGAGTGATATGCTTAGAAACTTTATTGAGTGTCACCAAGGTGGAAATTTTGCTCGGGATTAAGTATCAAATCATATATTTACAAGAAATTGATGGTGAGGTCAAGGGAAAAGCCAAGAGTAGGAGTCATGTGTAAAACATGAAAAACTAGGTTATCACAGTCAACCATTTTAAGGGGTGGAGTAGTCGTAGTAGTAGTACCTTGATAGATTTTACATTTGCTAATTTTGAGGATGAAATCCCTTTTACGGGGATGCAATCCTATAACATAGAAAAATCTAACCACTTTGGAATTATAAATCCTAACTCCATAAACAACAAATTAGTGAGCTTATATGATTAGTATTGACCAAACAAATTGTAATTATAATTTAAAATGTTTGTTTATATACAAATGAATATATAATAAGCCATTTAATAAATTGTTCATATGTTTAAACCCCAACAAATACTTAATATGAGTAACTCACTAATTTTGAATACACATAATGTTGACCATGCCACCCTAATTCTATGGTAAATAGAACTAATGCATTCTAAGAATGCACATGTAACATATAATGGTCATGTTAACCTAAACCCTAAGATGTAATCATCTAACCTTAACATATATACATATGTATCCTTAATGCCTTCTTGATAATTAGTGACATTAGGTGTTATCATATATAAATGTATTATAATCACCTAATCATAACTTGATATGTGAATGAATTCATTAATATGCAATGTGTTCCACCTTATTCACTAAAATACATATAATGACTCAAATGTGATAAGAGTAATTGGTATTACAATAGCATGATTATTAAGTCTACAATTGCAAATGCCTAATGTGATGTTAAATGTATAAATTATGATATGAAGTGTAAATAAGAGAAAATGTTTAGTGATGACATTAATGTGAGTATAAAAAGTGATGTGACAATGTGTAATATAAGTGTAAGAAATTAATGTGACATTATTTAGACTTAATAACTTGTTGGATAATATTATCTATTTCTTACAAAATAATATGTGATAATTATATATGATGGTAATACTAGGATAATGGAGATCAAATTCGAGTTATTAAGAGTTGTGATCTAACATGTTAATAAATATTGGGATAATTTAGTAAACCCTAATTTTTCTTAAAATTCTTAATGAGTAATGAGAAATACCTATGACTTGTGCATAATGTTTTGACATGACACAATTAATAGCATAATAAGGATGATGTGATTTCGTAATGAAGATAATGCTAATAAGCCAAAATATTAATTATGTTATATCTGATAAAAGGTAATATGAATAGTGGAAACCTTAGTAAGATCTGACTTATGAGTAGATCATGTAAAGTACCATAGATTAGATTTAACCACCTAGTTTATATGTGTTGGGATGTTACGGACTCACCCTTCCCTCTTGTTGAGATTTCGGGGACAAAACCCTCTTTAAGGGGTGGAGTGTTGTAACATACTGAATCTTGGATTTATTTGCAATTTCACCCATTTTCAAGATTTTATTTCCTTCATATCCTTTTTGTCCTTTTTCCTAAATTCTCCTATCTTTTCTATACTCTTTTTCCTCAATATTGAAATTGAGGAATACTTAATGGTTTAAACTATATTTACCCACATTCATTACAATGAATGGGTTTTTGCACAATTATCTCAACTTGTGTGTTAATTAGAGTGTAATAATGCAAAATGACCATTTATGGGAGATAATCAGTAGAATATATTAATTTAGAGTTTTTATGGCTTTTTGGGACAAGAATGAGTAATAATGTGGAGTTGAGTTAATTAATGAGAGAATACTCCTCTTTTCTTTTCTCTCTCCTCCAAAATGTTAATAAAGCAATAAAAAGGAGAATAGGAGGTGGGACATGACTCTTAGATGATTTTATAATATCCATTTCGAATTTCTACTTAAGGATTTGCTAAGAAATGTCTTTTTATTAAATCACCCTTTAAAATGCATTAATATACACATTAATGGCCAATATGGTGATTAAGGGACAAAGATTTTGCAAAACGAAAATCTAATTACATAGTATTAATATGCGCATTAATATTAGCCTATGGTCCAAATCTGAGGTCATTTGACCCATGTTTGACCTTCCAAATGAATTAAATTCATTTGAATATAGTATAACTATGGTTTTCAATTCGATTTCAATTATGCAACACATTTAAGCTAAGGTTCCTGTTTCATTTTGATGTCACACATAGTGCAAAATTCTCTATCAATTATGTTGAGCTATTACTCGTGAATCTGTAACACACTATGGATGAAATGCCCATTTAGGGTTTTTCTCCTCTCGCCACCATGACTTGCAGAGTCGAGTACATGACACTGTTTGTCTATTTAAGTAATCGAGCACCATCCTTGGAGATCACCCTACTCGCCTCCTACCTCAATATCATCTCTGATGCCCCCTAACTCTGTCGCCCACTTGACTTGCCTTCTCAGTGACGGTGATTTGGAGCACGCTGCTCTGGCCATCTCAGTTCAATCGGGTAGATGGTAAGCATCCTTGAAAACCGTTTTTTGATTCCTCATAAATTTTTCACCTCGTGAAGCACCCAGTCGTCATGTCCTATAGCTCACCGAGTTGGTCATTGTCAGCGACTTCCATTGTGAACACCCTGTCCCTTCTGCCTCAGAAAGAATGGTCATGACTTTTCCTTGACTCAAGCAACATTTCTTAACCTTCATTCAGCCCTGTTCTGACCTATTTCTATGGTTTTGAAACCTCAAAGCCCTACCCTATTTCTCGCATCCTGGAGCTTAGTTTCATGGTCATCTGGAACCTCAGGACTTGAATCCTGACCCCTTGGCATCGACATCGAGCAAAGAATCCTCCAATAGTTTGAGTTGTTATGCAAATAATCTTATTTTCGGGTTTTGAATCATTGATCCTCCCTGAAAGTGGAGAGCTCTCGCCATGGATACGAGAGGAACAATCCCAGGTCATCAAATGACCTTAGGATCCCCACAATGTCAATGGAATAATAAATCTTACAAGGGCTTTCTCATCATTTCATGTTTTTTTTTCTTTGATCACTCAAACGTTGCCGCGAGCCCCACTTTGCTAGCTGGCAGTGCCAATTGACCCAAGTCAGCGTGGGCCCAGGTCCATCGACCGCTGACTGACGTGGCTTTTCCTAGAATTATCATTAGTTGATTTTATATAATTCCTAGTAAATCGTAGGATTGTCAGAAAATACAAATAAATAATCGTTGGAAAGAATTTTTTGTAGAAACTGATTTTGTTGTTTTTAAGTATTGTTTTACATTCATATTTTGATGTTTGTCTTAAATATCATTTTAATGATATAAAAAGCCTTAAGATATGTAACTAATTCATTTTAACTCCAAGTTTAAGAAATAAATATGTTTTCTTAATCAGGAGAGTCCAAGAAATCGATTGGTCCAAGTTTTGAGTCCTAAATCTATGATTTTTATAGAAGGTCCAAAATTAGGGTTTTCATATACATTATGTTTTATAAACCCTAATACATGTGATATAATTGTAACTAGGATAAAGTGGTCTTGGATACAACTTAGTGTTGAAAGTGATTTCTAGGACCCCAAATTGAGGTATGTGTATGTCCATTCTAAACCCTAAGTTGGGCATTTTGATATCCAACCCTAATATTTCCAATGAGGCATTGTCTTAGCCTTTATTCTCTTCATTGCCTTCTTGTTGAACATTTACTTCAATTATTATAGGGTCTTGGACCCCACTTATAAAGTTTTCAATTTCTTAAATCTGTCATTTAATTATTCTAGCATGATGATGTAAATGACTAATTAACTAATATAGTGTACATGGGTACAAACCATTCATAGTTTGGGCATGAGCCTTGGGGAATGTGACCACTCTCCCCACTTTTATATATATTGTAGGTGTTTGGGAATGTGACCACTCTCCCTCACCTATTTGTTTTAGTTGAGGTTAGGTAGTTGCCTCATCCCATATTAGCTTAGTGTAGTCATATTTAATCATGCATGTAACTTTATTATTACTTTACTAGGAAGAATTCTTATTTATTTATGCCTCGTACTTTTGACAACTCTTAGCATAGTAAATCTTTATCATGCAATACTTTACTTTATATTTGTCCTTATTCTTTTATTTGACACATACCTTTTCCTCTCCTCTTGTTGGGTGATCACAACCACCCAGGTTTAGGATCAGAATGCACAACAGGAGCATGGTGATCCAGCCTAAGACTAGGAGAAAGGAGTTCATCCTTACATCATGGACTATAAGTTATTTATTTTATTGGAGACATATTGATGTAGTTGAGTTTCCCTCTAATTAGATCCTTTATTTGTATAAATCATGTACACCCTTTTGGGAAAAATTTAATGTACTCTTTATTAAATTGAATATAGTCAAAATTTCAACTTCCGCTGCTATTCATTGGATTTTGTTTACCATATTTAGTAGAGAGGTGATCTCACTTTTTTACAGCCTTACCTCTGATACCATACTTGTAATGATTGGGTTACGAGAGGGGATGCACTCATTTATCATGGAACAAAGCTAAACTTCCCATTCTAAACAAACCATAATTTTAAGAGATGAATATAACATTATTTGATATTTTAAGTATCTATTTGCAAAGACCAAAGTATAGAAGTAAAATGAAATCCATATAGATATTGTAATTTACTAACACAAAAATGTCATTCACCCACATGGGTGTATATGTAGACAACAACTAGAGACCCGTAATTTCAAGAGATGAATATACCATTATTTGATATTTTAAGTATCTATTTGTAAAGACCAAAGTATATAAGTAGAATGAAATCCATATGGATATTGTAATTTACTAACACAAAAATGTCATTCACCCACATGAGTGTATATGTAGACAACAACTAGAGACTATGACTGGTTGTTGAGGGCAACATGGTCATCTCAACTGTACCTCCAGAAGGGGTTGGTTACACTTGTGCAGGTGCAAGGTGAGTATGCTCAAATTTTTTTGTCCTTCACCTAAGGGCATGGAAGCAACGTCCATAAAATAAGAAGACATGGAAATTATAAATATATGTGCATATAAATTTTTAATTTATAATATTAAGGAAAGAGACAACAATTAAAGTATCAAGACTCCCATCAAAGAGAGATAAAAGAACCATGGTAACCACAAAAGCAATTTTATACGAAACATGATAACAAGGTGCAAGTAGACAAGTGATACAAGTTAGTGTTCAGATGAATATTTACCAAAAATGAGATTACGATGATTCAAAATACTCCGACATATAAAATTACAATTTTGTAGGTGTATAATATGCCAACTTGGTATACACAGTTTATTTAGGTCCATATCCCATCAATAAAAATTTGAAGCATGGAATGACATAACATGGTACTGATGTAAATATAATAAGATTGAAAGTTCAGGCACAAAAACCTAAACCTAATGGAGAATGGCACATACCAAGCTCCTGCATTATTTCACATAGAATCCACATAAAGGTATACCATGTGGGTACATAATTTGGGCATGGGGTGCATAACCTCTAGTAAAAATTATAACAAGTGGGCACAAAACCTCCATATCAATATATCACATGGTCTTATAACCCAAAAATCAAATAAACAACCAAGTGAAATTTTAGTCACACTAAGAACTACATCAAGATTCCTATCAGCAAAAAGGAACATGTACACACAAAAAATATCCAAATTAGGATTTCTATTACAAAATTCACAACTACATAACTTGCTAAAGCCAAAGGACAAATACCTGACCAGTATATGTGAATCCATGGTCAATATATCATGGTTAGGGTCAACCCCTATGTAACGTACCCTCACCAAATGTTTCGTGCCCATTAGTGGTTGGTCGAGTCCAATTCGTGACCAATAAATACATGATCCTTGAGCATAAAAAAATCAACTTTGTATCCATATTGAGTACCTTATATCCATGTCCCATCCTTGACTCGTTGCAATTCTTGCCCGCAAGGGTGTAGCTCATTGGTGATCGGGCCGTGAACGTAGGCAGAGGTCTTAGGTTTGAATCCTCACAGAGATGAATAAAATTGAGATTTATTTTTGACATGATTTGTGCCGGAACTAATGGGTTGCACACTTGGTTTACCTTACTCCTCCTGTGTCGGGCCTCCACAAGTCAATGAGGGGTCGGGGAGAGGAAGTCTCCTTGATGACTCATTTTGTAATTCTTAAACATTATGCATGCATGCATACATACATATGGGTATACAAATGGCCTGCAAGGGTGTAGCTCACTGGTGATCGGACCGTGAACGTTGGCAGAGGTCTCAGGTTTGAATCCTCATAGAGACGAATAAAATTGGGATTTATGTCTGACATGGTTTGTGTCGGAACTAATGAGTTACACACTTGGTTTACCTTACTTCTCTTGTGTCGGGCCTCCACAGGTCAATGAGGGGTCAGGAAGGGGAAGTCTCCTTGATGACTCATTTTGTCGACAAGGAGTGACTCAAGTGGTCAAGCACGGTGTCTCCTAACAAAGGGATCTGGGTTCGAATCCCAGTAGTCGTCTTGATTTATCATCCTCCCGAGCATTCGGCCTCCGCCACGGGCATGGGAGAGGGGGAGAAATCTTTCTCTCTTAATCCCATATGGACATACAAATGAAATTTTACTCATCATTCATCACTTGGCGACAAAATTTAGTTAATGCGAGAACATTTCATTTGATTTTTAATTATATTGTCTACATCAAAACACATAATTCAAGCACCATATTTTATGTATCATCTAAAGTCACTATACATAGCATTTATACATATCATATGCCTTCAATCATATAGCATATGTTTCTAAACAAAATGGACACCTAAACAAGTCTACGTCATGTATTCTTGACATAAAATCTGCTACATCCACTTTCGGCGCATTCTCTAGTATTTGCATCAGTTGTATCTTGTGAAGTATTGTCAACATCTTGTATAGAAAATAAATTATATGAGGTTTTATAATTTACATTTTACAAATTCATAAAAGATTAAAAAAATACAACTTCGCCTAGCATCAATATATAACACATCTGACTCCACTTTGATATATCTTCGTGAGGAGCATACTTAAATAATCTTTGCGCTCAAAAGAATATGAACACACATAAATTTGAAATTCTACTATGTCAACTTCAAGAAAACTCGAACTCTAGAGTACCATATCAAACCTAAAATATTAGAGCATCGTAGTCAGTCTTAGTCTAAAAAATAGATGAGAAAAACATGGTACTAGAATAATAGAAAGCAATTTATGTGAATATGTAAAACTTCAAGATTTATGGAAGGTACAGACTAGTAAACGTAATGTTGTAAATATACTATCTTACTATATATTTATAATTCATCTCCAACAACTACATATCCGAGATTTGGTGCATCGCAAAGGAATATATTTTCCTATACTACAAATCAGCATTAGGATAGCTTCACTAAATATGAGGAAAGCATGGAAAATCAAGTTCGGTTTTCACCACATGTAAAAGGTTTCCATATACATTTTCATAGGAATCAACTATGTGTATATATTTGTAGTTTAATATAAAATATATACTAATAGATCTTTATATTTACTTGCAATCTGAAATAAGGAAAGCATACTTTCATAGGCTATTACGATGGCGTTGATGTTTCATACAAGAGATTTGATTCCGGATTTGATGCTGCATGATCAACATTGTGATCATGTCCTTCATCGTGCTAGTCTGATCTTATTGCCAAGCTTGGTCTAACAGCCGATGCATCTCTGTCGTGGTCAGGAAATAGAGTTGTAAGTGGTTAGGGTATTACCCATTTACTCACTATCCATACCATGTAGGGGTAATGGTAAGTATATTTTTTAGCCACCACCCGTTTATCCTTTACCCGCTTTATCCGAATCTAAAGATGGTAGAATAAGGGAGAAGCTTTATCCTACCCACTTTATCCATTTACCCATTAGTATAAGCCTGAATTTGTGATTTCAGATTGTACTATATGTATTAGTGCATATCGAAATTCTAAAAAGCAACACCACTACTTTTTCAATTTGTACTATTATGATTCTCAAGACTTTAATAGGCAATGGGTACCATGATACTACCTTTATAATCAATATATTTGAAAAAAATATAGATTCATCAATTAGGAAATATATTAACAAATGCTAAGCTTTGTCTTCAGGAAAAAAAATCAGGTTAGATAGTAATATTTTTTATTATAGATCACAAAAAATATGATTATTACTATAAATACCTATCATAACAGTGTCTTGTGCTTGATGTAGGGGATATCATATGAAATTTTTGTTAAAAGTATCTTATACTATTTTCATGTTGTTTTACCTATTTCATCCTTATCCTACCCATTTATCCTGTGGGGAAAATGTTGCGGGTAAGAGTGGGACAAAGGTTTTTAGTCAAAGAATAATCATCCTACTCTCTACCCGCAATTTGACCACGGGTAAGGATAAGGAATGCATACGCTATGTGGGGTCATTTGGGTTTCTGTACGCTAAGAAGAAAAAGGGTTTGGTCAAGAAGGACAACGGTGAAAAGTCCAGATTTGGGGTTAGGAACTCACTCTTTCTGATCGGTGATTGTTACCTTCTTGTTCTCCTATTCACCTTCCTCTTGTTGGAGCCATAAAAGATGTGGATGACTATCTGCATCTGTTGGAAGTGTTCGGTTGATAGTGGTTATCAAACAGTGCCCGTCAAATAATAAAACTCTAAGATGATTATGTAGATCGATTATCAAAAGACGGAGCAGATTGCAGGTAGGAGGTGATCAAGAGAACTGGGGGAAAGAAGGGGAGGACCGTAAGCGTCAAAGAAATGAGTCATGTGTGCCGCTAAACAAATAAATAGAGGGCATTACTAGGCCATCCTTTCCAGCTAAGACGGGCAATTACAAATATTTCACGCCAAGTCTATATCTTCCGAGCATTAATGTTTTGGTGGAGTATAGGTAGGGGATAAATCACTTATTGTCCAGGGACAAAACTTGATCTTTGTCACCAGATTTCCAAGGGCCATTTTCCCTAACCATGCAGCCCTTTACTATATTAAGTTTTGTTTTACTGATTGAATCATATATTTAGGATGGAAGTTGATTAAATCTACATAAGATATAAAAAAATGGGTTCAATGTGCATGTCAAATCAAAATAAAGAGATTCAATATCATTTACAAGATATAATGCTCAATCAAGTCAAATAGACTTGAACCAGGAAGATTGTAAGAGATGTGCCTCAAATTGATGAAGAAGCGAATATATATATATATATATATACACACTATTGCCTAATAGGATTCATAAAGAAATGCAACATACTTGGTTATAAGTCAACTAGGTTAACTAATTCAATGTCAAGTATGGCCACGCCCTAAATAAAATGTTAGCAAAACTTTGGTTGTTTAAGTTACATTAGTTAAACCCTAATATTCACTTACTTATTACTCATGACTTAGGTTATAAAACTCATAAAAATTAAAAGAGAGACATTTCATGATTCTGAAGCACATTTTGCGGCAACATGCTACTTCCAACCTCTAAAATGGAGTGTTGAATATGTAGTCATATAAACTAATAGTCTGTGACAAGATGAAATCGTGGAAATTGAGAATAAACCAATGGATCTAATATATATTTAGTATAATATTTTTTTTCTAATTTATTTGTGAGTTACTTATCAACTTGTTTGAGGGTTATTTGAAACATGACACCTAGCCTAGTTAAAATGGGTAGAATCCAAATGTATCACTAGATTCCCATTTTTAATAATATCCATTATGTTATTTAGTATTTTAGGCTAAAGTGGTTTTATTTCCATATCTATTAATATATTCACTTAGGTTTTATGTTTAGGATCCAAGTCATATTCAAGAAATCTCAATCTATGGTGAGGAATTTGTAATCCTTGCCAACTTACCATATCATATATTTCCATCTATTTCCACTATCCTACTAAAGTTGTCATTTAAAAGCATTTAGTTATACAAGATATTACATAGCTAAAAGCAAGTTACAATGATTATATATTATGTCACATTTGTATGTTAAGAGAGGTCCAACCAATACAACTCATTTATATAAACTAGATGTTGTTTTCAACATTGTCAGAATTATTAGTTGATTTAGTTATGTTAGTGAGGATTGTGATGCACCAGTGTATTTGTATACATAAAATGTCATTGACTATCATATGAATATGACATGGAAGGTACACATGGAAACATCATATTAGGATTCCAATTTATAGAAAGTGTCAAAGTCGTGATTAATGTTGACAAAGGTGAACTAAATGTTGAGATTTGTGATACATGAATCATCTTCTCTATGAAGCCTATGGATCAAGATTGTCTAACACATAAGATGTACATCGAAGGAGATGGTGATCCTCAAAATGACCATGTTTACCAAGATATTTAATTTGAACCAAGTTGAAAAGCAATTGCAACGTTTGACAACAGGACAATAAACCCAAATGATGGTGGGATGCAACCCAAAAATTTTAACTTCACTATATATGCATAGTTTGTGTCTCACCCTAAACTTTAATTTTGAATATAAATATGTGTGTGTCAGAACTCTTCTTTTATTATTCTATGCATGTTTATGTTAATATGGTATGATAGAATTAATGCATTATCTTTTGACAAGAAATGGTTGAAATCCATCAGTACACGAGATGTGAAAAAGACAATTAATGTTCTCGAGTTCTTGTAACTCAAGTATGGTGTGTCCCTCAGTGGCGTCTAGTGCTATATCGACCTTGAAAAAATAGGTACACGTAATCAAATCCACGTTCATGCTAGATAAATCAATAGCTTCTTCGAGATGCAAAGAAGGCCAAAACTTTAGGCATACCATCCCCACCCCTTGTGTGCAAAATATTTGAGAAAGTGAGAAGACTATGTATTAGGAAACGATGTGCCCAACATAAAAAAGAATGGCGTTCTTATGATTTTAAAAAAAATCACCTACATGGTATGGAACTAAACAAGGCATGCATGACCTAGCTTCATGACAATTCTATAAGGGGGGAGTGTCAAATTTTGGAAACACATTATTCACTAATCACCACCCATGTGTATTCACTGAGTGTTAATTTTGGGTAACACACTATGACCTCATCAACTCTCATGCATCCCCTTGAGAAAATCAATGATCATATCCACCGCCCTCCTTCATTAAGACAACAATATCTACTGAGATCCACCATGAACTACCACTACCTTTCTTTAACTTCCCTTTTCTCGACCAACCTCACCGCATACCTTCCACTCCACAAAAACCAATACATGAGTGCCTTTTAATGGTCATCATGGTCATCACTAGTAAACCAAACATCTCATTTTCAAAATAGAAAATGCCGAACCTATCACATGTCATTCTTTGACCCATGAAGCCCATACCATGGCTTTTCAACATCCATTGATATCCTCCTCTAACCATCACCAGGGTCAGTAATAGAGGGAGAGACAAGTGTTCGAGGGAAGAGCCATACAACACACAGTCCACTGATCTTGAGCCTGAGGTGGAGGAAGGAGGACATGCAAATATGTAGAAGTGTTATTCAGTCTACAATTGCACAAGGACCTCGAATGCTTAAACAATCTTGCATCTTGTTGAATCCCCCGTACTAGATTTTGTTGAGGCAAAATATTACAGGAGTTTGACTTGACCAATGAAGTCAAATCCATGTTGGTGAATAACTCAATCCTTTGCAGAGTCTCCAAGTGTAACAAACCCCCTCCCCCTGTTATCCCTTATTCATGCGGACTGAGAGGGCAAGGGCCATTACTAATAATATAGGATCGTAGGTTTAGCAAATAACCATAGATAATTAATAAATTTCATTATATAGGAATGAGTTTGTACAAGATTACCTTTGCTCAAAGGAATTACATAATATGGTTCTCTAAGTTTGCAACATGAAATAAAAACCAGCTACACCCTCCAGAGCTTACATTACTTTCTTGTTGATTTGGTGCCTTCTTGTTGAGAGTCCACTTTCCATTAAACTTGTAGAAATAATAGCATATTATTCTAAAACGTCGACAAATAAAATAGTCAGTTAGTATAACAATTTATACTAGTATGTGGGGAGCCAAAATGTTTGCATATACTTGCAACAACATAACCACAACAATTATTGTTACGGAATCAAAATTTATCATTTTCTTCATAACTTCTCAACCATTTTTACTTAACCTCTGGTACAACTTGTCTTAGAGTTTTGTCCCTACATCAGATTAAGGTCACCTATCAATTTGGAGTTAGGTGCCATGCTGGTCATCCCAATCTGGGGTCTGACCTCATATGACCTTCCCAATCTGGGATTTTGTCTGACCTCACATGGCCTTCCCAACCTGAGGCCTGGTCTGACCTTCCCAATTTGGGTCATGGTCTTTAGCCATCACCATGACTTTACATTTATTTCCATTCTCAAATTTCTAGAGTTGGTATATGAGTTTGAGAAAGTAAGCATAATATTGTGATAGACATAGTGACTTCATAGATTGCAACAAATAAATATCATCTAAGCATTTAATTTCAAGCAATCCAGTAAAACTTCAGAAAATGCTAGGAAACTAAAGCGGTGAGTCATAGGCGTAACCACATACCTTGATTAAGTGCACTAAATGTCCAAGCAAGAGAAGTCAAACAAAAAACCAAGCAAATTATCCTGAAAGTTAAAGACATGCACCCATGTATTATTATTTTATTCAAATCATCATTAAGACTAACTTGGATCTCAAGTTAGGGTTTTCAAGGTCAACTTTAGGGTTTCAGTAGGTTTTTTTTCTCAACCCTAATTTCCACTTTTCATGACCTTTGAGTCAACAAACCCTAATCTTATTAATAGTTACACCTTTAATCTCTAGGAAATCCTAATTATCCAAAACATGGGTTGCTAAGTTCACATAAGTTCCAGGTCATTCTTTTTATCCATAAAAGATTAACCTTTAATATCAACATTATTTGGACTCATTAGAATCATCAAAACTTATAAATTAGGGTACTAATGCATTAACCACATTAAAGATGGAAACTTTGAATACCTTTTGAACTAGAAGAAAATCTAGGTATGAAACATATTTTATTTGTGTTCTATGTGTTCTCCTGATCAATTTTCATATAAAGATTGTCTTAATCAGAGTTACCAGTAATTAGTTATGATTTATTCAATATAATTAGAGATGAGCCAATAGTTGACTGCCATGTTAGCATCTAGTTGTATTACTTGCACTGCCTACATGGAGCGGTCAGCCAATGGGCTCACAACCAATTGGCAACATGCGACCCACGTCACTTATGCAAGATACCAGTCAGGAAGACATGGGTACCCTTACCTTATTGTGTTGGTATCAGGGGCAGGGAGGTAACTTTTATTGACTCTAGGTCAACATTGACTCAAGGTCTAAATTGACTAAACCCTTGTTTTGATGATGACTAACCATTCCACTTATTTGTGTCTAATGCTTCTACTTGAGTGATTTCAGATTAGATATAGACACACTCTAAATGCCCTAACTTGTGCATCCTAACTTGGAGAAAAGATAAGTCAAAATCAATGCAAGTGCACCTTTGTGGAATATGATCTAAATCCATTAAATCATGTTGTAAATCACTTTTAATGATTGTATGACTTGTAATCAAGCTTAGAAAAAACCAGGAGCACTTAAATGGAATATTTAAACACTCAAAAGCCATTTCCAAAATTCACATCAGGTTGTTCATCGGCCAAGTTGCAAACTCGACCGATACTTTTTGGATTTTGAAAATGGCTTTTAATCGGTCGAGTTTCCATTTCACAAAACTCAATCGATCCCTATGCAGATCAAAACTAATTTAAGTGGATCGGTCGAGTTTCCACTAGGACAAACTCGACAGATGGTTTAAATTGGTTTTGTCATATAGTGTGATCGGTCAAGTTGTCTTTATTGAAACTCGACCAAATGCACTATATGGAGAAGTGCATAAAAGTGTTTCTAGCTGTTGCAATGTTGTAAAACTTGAAAAAATATCTATTTCAACATCCCAAACAACTAGTATTCATCCTTAAGTATTCCCAAAGGCTTCTAGGAATCCCAACTATAAATAGGACTCATTGGGCTTCATCCCATTATTTTCCAAGCACTGTGAAGGTCCCTATTCTATAGTTGAGTGATCATACAACCTCCTCTCTCTCTCTATGATTAATCACTTGCATCATCCATTAGAGTGAGTAGGATATTTGTAAAAGAGATAGTCCTACATGTATATCTTATGAGACTCTCACTTCTACCACCTCCCAATCTCTCTTTCAATCATGAAGATGAAGATTATCTCTCTTGGCAAAGAGAGGTGAAGAAGAATAAGGGAAGGAGTCCCTTGTTGAAGAGCAAGGATGAATACTTGGAGCAAGAGTGGGTAAGCCCTTGGTGAAGGCAAAAGACTCCTTTCTCAAGTGGGTAAGTCCTTGGTGGAAGCTTCTCCTTGGCAAAGGTGAAGTCAAAGGCTGAAGATCCAAGACGAGTGGGTAATTCCTTGAAGGCTAAAGATCCAAAACGAGCGGGTAATTCCTTGAAGGCTGAAGACTTGGTGCAAGAGTGGGTAAGTTCTTGGTGAAGGTGGAAGACTCCTTGTACAAGTGGGTAAGTCATTTGGTAGGTTGAAGACTCTTGGTTGGATAGGTAAGTCCTTTGGTGGGTCATGTATTATAAGTATTATGGTGGAATATAAGAGTACAATGTTTAAGAAATACTAGAGGTTGACCTCTCTAGGTATTGGAATGACATACTTCTAGTTTGAAGTATGGAACCACTCTACATATATTGTTAATTAGTGCATGTTCAATATCTCTCATCCTTACTATATATGTTTTAGTTACAAAACTCAAATTTGCATATTAGTAACCTTATCTTGTGATATATCTTCAAGGTCTAATGAATTTTGTTTAAGTGCTTTCAGCTCTATTCACCCCCCTCTAGAGCATCGAATCATCCATCCTAGTATCCAACAACTTCCATGGTCCTCATCTTTTTCCTTGTGACCCGGCCACCACCTATGCTCGGCCGAGTCAATAGGTATGCTGACTTTGGGCTTCATGGTCTCAAAAGGCCAGGTGATTGCGTGAGTGCCTCCACTAGGTCCCATCAAACTCACTGACGTTCTTGGCTCCTATAGAGGGGCTCGAAATGGAGGATCGGGGTTTAGATTTTTCTAGAAGCATCCATGGCGTCGGAGTTGTAAGGGGAGGATCTGGAATCCACGACCGGGCATGTTGGGAGGGATGGTTATGAGTCAATGAATCCTTGATGATCATCTTAGCTAGTCGTGGGGCTCTACCATCCTTGAACAAGATTTGGCCCAAAGGATGGATTGAATCCTCCACATTTAGGGGTAGGAGTCGAGGAAGGGTATTGAGATGTTGTTGGAGAATTCATGGGTTTCATAGTGAATGCCCTGATCACCGGGAGGAACTCTAGAGCTTTGTACGTATATATATAATCTCAAATAAGGAGGCCTCGAGTTGGTTCTGATGGAGGTTCAACTCTACTGAGGTTTTGGGAAAAGCCTTAATACCGCATAAAAAATGGAAAGTAGGGACAAGCCAATTTGGTCTCATCTCCCTAACTCACTGGGTAGGTTGGTTGGCATTATTATGGATCAATGAGAGAGATAGATCAAAGAAGAATGTGTGTTTCCTGTATTTGAGTTGTTTTTTAAGGCCAGAGGTAGGTGACAATCTAAAACTATTAGATCATGATCCTACGGCTGTGGTGATCGTGTGACACCTAATATGGGGCACGGTCCATTTGCCTAAGTTGGCATTTAATCAAAGAAATCTAATTTTTGGAAACCAATTGTTTCATATAGGTCCCTCAGAATTCTATAGTTTTTCTAGTCTTCTAGGAAAGCCTTTTTAATTCCAAATTTGGAGGATAACTCATTATTAACTTTCTCAACATACATATAATTTTTGGAAGTCATTGGAATAACTTAATTAGCTGAAACTTACTCCTTTAGAAAAACATTAAATTAATTACTTACCCCACATAGAAGGTCCTTTCTCTCCCAAAATTTTAAAGGAAGTCTATAATGACTTTATCTAGCCATGGGAAAGTTTTGAGTCCAAAATTCGAAAGGAAAAGATGCTTTTCTTAATGTATACGTATTCTCTTTATAAAGCATATTTCCAGCATTAAACACACCCTTTTCTCTTCCTTTCTTTTTTATATTCTTTATTTCAATTATTTTTCTCATTATCAACCATATGAAACCGAAATCCAACTATTAGTGGTCATCCATATCACTTTCTAGAGAATTCCATATAATTCTTTTGAGTACATTTTTTATCTTAAGTACATTTCTTAGTATCCATTATCTTTTGCCTTTTTCTTTATATTGTATATTATCCTTCCCTTATATCCATCATTGGATACCTAAAAATAGTAAGAAACCATGAAATTCGTATCAAAGGGAATTTCATAAGGGAAGACAATTTTTTAAAAGCAAAACATACAAATTTCCAATGTGTCCCATTCTTTCAAATATTTGCATTTCCATTATATAACTACATGGGAAAAATCAGGTTATAACACCATGGGTTATACTAAAACTTACCCCACACTCAATTTGAATTTTTTATGACTCTTCAAGAGTGGGATTTTTGGAAGCCTCGGGAGATTTAGTTTCAATTAAACAATAAGGAGACTCAAATTTTCCCCGACTTTCATTATCAAAGCTTTTAGACTAAATCACAGATGATTTTTCCTACAAGACCAAGGATGCTACGTAAACTGACATCCACAATGTTATGCTCCACATCTTCAATTGGTTCTCCATAACACTATTTTTGTAAGGAAGGAGACAAATGGGATGGACTTTAAGGATAATTTTGTATTTTGTATAGTTTATGCTACACAACAAGAAGGCCAATGAGGGGCTTGTTGATTGAAACAAATCCTGAGGGTAGATTCTTACAAGAATCTTTATGGGGACATCATCATCCGATGTTTACTCTTCAAATTGACTAAGAAACTCAAAGTCAACCCCAAACCACCTTCCTTTGAGGGCAATGACCTGATTGGTACACATTTTCTTATTGCTTCCACTATTCTGATGTGCAATACACAGAACAAGAAGTACTATATTTATTTACTGGGGCATTTGCATACCTCCTTCTCCCTTTACAATCTAGTCTGAGTCACCTTGTCTAACTAGAGGAACCCAAAGTGGCATTCAAAGTGGTAGGGTGCGCACACATCCATCCCTTCCTCAGCATCACTAACTTTACATGCCCACCCATGAGCACACGCACCCAACCCTCACATCCAACCCTTCCTTGAAATCACTATCTCTACATGACCACCCTCCATGGGGACCCATAAAAAGTATAACTAGCCCATCCATGAGTGGAAACAAATGTATATTTACATGTCCTCCTCCTTCCAACAATGGTCAATAATGATGAACCACTAGGATGCAAAGATATGTTCTCTTCGTGTCTAGAACTAGGATATGTCTTCTGTCCTATACCAAATGGAAGTCTGACACATCAGCAAGTATCATTTCCCAAATCTGTATGTGTTGGAGCCTACCCCCAACAACAAAGATGTTTATGCATGGTACTCTTATCCTGACTAGCAGTAGGGGTCCTCTGACATAGATGCACCATAGAGAGCATCTAGTTTTGCTAGGTCATAATCTTATTCTTTTTGTGTAGATAGTGTATTAAATAACATTGTGGTGGAGTGGAAACTATACTTTCCTTCAGTTATCTCTTGTGTATTTTACTTTTGCATTATACTCATCTGACTTATTAATGCATGGTATTGTTTTCTATGTTTCAAGTATGCATTTCATATTTTAACTTTATTCTTGCATGTAGTTTAGTAATGTTTGTTTTTGTTTATCTATTGAACAAGCTTAAATGTAGCAAAATACCATCATTGTGAAAAAAAACTTTAAAACATCATTAAAAGGGCATATGATTTTATTTTTAAACACTTCATCCTTCCATACCATTTCCTACAACATGGTATTGTTTATACTTATATTTGAGATAATGATAAGAGAAGACATGTTGAACTTTTAATGTTTGAATTTGAATTTCCCAACCTGATTCTTGTAGTCTTGGAATTGATTCAAATATGTGAATGATGAAAGTGTATATTACAAGTTCTTAAAAATGAATCTAATTGTGGACCTTTTCTTTGGTACAAGGATTCAACTTTCCTTCTTATCATCTTGAAATAACCAACCTAGAGTACCCCTGGTCAAGACATTGATGATTGATCCACTTAGGTAAACCGGTCACCCTCCTTAATCTGTAAAGAGGCATAAGGTCTCAGTTAGTATGTCATCTGTCTAAAATATTGATATGGTCATGATGGTTGGGTTCTTTGTTAAAATTGAGTTGGAATTCTAAATCTCTAAAGCCTATAGAGAGACAGCATCAATCACTTGGTATGAAAACCTAGTTTAAAATATTAATCTATTCATAATGGTTCTGTGCCTTGATCTATAATGAAAAAAGGTAGTTAATGTGCCCCAAATTATGAAATGCTAGAATTATTTTATATGGAAACAGGGAGGTCCATTTGTGATGAAATAAGGAGTACCTAGGTTGGAGTGAATCATTGATATTATTGGTTGGGATAGATCTTATAGAGTGGGTGATAATTGAGACAGTCAGAAAACTTAGTTGTTTGTCTAATTTGAAAAGAGTCACACTTTGAATAAAAAGGATTTTTCATTCATGTTAGTTATCCATTGGAAAAATGAAAGTTTTATGTTGGTTTAGCTCGAATTCATCATTTTAATTAATTTACTTTTCATTCAATATGGAATTGGATCTTATCGCTCAAGTAAAGGCAGTATTTTAAGATTGGAGTGATTTGTCAAATATACTTTATACCATGCTTTATGCCCTATTCTACTACACTAATTGCCACAAATTCTTTTTTAGTTGCATTTTGGGATTAAAAATGTATAATTAGCATGGTTAGATTTTATGTTTTCATTTTGATTAATCTTGGGTTTTTTGTAGATTCCACAAAATCTGGTTTATCTAGAACAACATGACATGCAACATCAACCTTGAGATTTGAGAAGTCTGATATCATTCCTTCCCATCGGCTAAGTGACAACACACAATTTTGACATTGGAAAACACACAATGTGCTCATATCAAACAAGTTATGACTCACCTCAGGAGAAATTGGCCAAATTGACCTTGCCAAAGCACGACATGTCCAACCAACATGTCATGCCAACTCAGCAATGACTTCGCAAGAAAGAATTGACATGTCATGGCAATTTCATGACACGCTCTATTGAATGATTTTTAGTCCTGACTCTTGGAAACTATCAAGGGACATATCGTGTCTCCTTTGGTTTTTGCAATAATATAAAGACCAAGAAAGTAGTTTTAAAGGGATACATCCCATTCTGTCACATTCCAACATTAGGAAAAAAGTGAGGGATGGCTATTCCAATCTAAAAGAGGATGAAAGGTAAGACAAAAGAAGAGGGGGTTACATTTCTTAGGTTGAAGAAGCTTCTCACGCATATACTTTGTAGAGGATTCCTCCTCTACTAGTGGTATATCTCACTTCTTCCTTTCTTCTCCTCTGTTTCTCCCTTGTTACTCCATGCAACTTGTACAAAATGTGATTTGCAACCATGTTTGTGAATAACCCCTAGATTAGAGTAAATTCCCATGTATTTGGCACTATTTTGGCACCCATTAGTCATGTTGTAATGTCCAAGACCACTTCCCAAGGCTCTAGTAAAGTCTCAGGAATGATGATTGGCCCCACATATCACCACTAGCCTTTACTGCACGCTTTGTCCTCACTCATGCGCAAGCCAGGATAAACTTCTAGACTGGCCACCATCCTAGTACTACTCTAGTAGCACAGAGTTCTTTAGTGATGGACTCACTGAAAAGGAGGTGCACCTTGTTGATATGGGTAGTCCAATCATTCCTTTTAAGATCATTGTATCCAAGGTCTCAAATCTTGGGATGTTACAATCTCCCCCATTAGACTCTTGACGTCCTCACCAAGGTTCAACTGTATGGCCTCATAACTTTCCCCATTTCAATGCAAACCCAAATGGACCATGTACACTCAACTCCTGATCATGGCTACCAGCGCAAGGGTGGCTCCATAAACTTCGATAGCCCTTTCCAACATGTCTAGACATTTCTAGCGTAAGGGTGGCTCCATCAACTTAGATAGCGCTTTCTAACATGTGTGGATCGCACAGATCAAAGACTAGCATGACACAAGCCCATGTGGGCCCCACTTACTGGAGGGAAATTGGCTCTAATACCATTTGTAACGCCCGGTCCCACTGCCCAAGGCTCTAGTAGATTTTTATAAATGGTGACTTTATAGAGATACACAACTCAATCCCATAACAAAAGTATTCAAAGTACATATGTATTAAAGAGGAAGTTGTAGAGAGAGACACATCCTCCTCCTATATACTCCCTGATTCAATTCATCAACCTGGTTTAGGATTTCTTAGTTGCTCTTTGACCTGGGCTGAGCCAAGTGCTTACATTCTATGAGATTAGGCAAGGTGACCCACTCTGGCAGACCCACATATCACCACTAGCCTTAATTGCATGCTTTGTCCTCACTCACACGCAAGCCATGATGAACTTCCCTGTTGGTTATCCATCCTAGTAATACTTTGGGCTGAGCACGCTTAACCACAGAGTTCTTTAGTGATGCCCCCCAGAAAAGGAGGTGCACCTTGGTGATATGGGTAGTCCAACCATTCCTTTTAAGATTATTTTATCTAAGGTCTCAAATAATGGGATGTTACACATGTATGAACAAATTTAGTAATATTACAAATTATACTCTTTGTTACTCTAATTACTCTTAATTGACATCAACGACATCATTAGATCATGTATATCCAACATCCAATTTTTAGGAATTATATCTAGATAGCTCTGATATAACCATTTTTGGTCTAAATTGTCTGAGTAAGGCAATGTGAAAGGAGTTCCCTTCAATTAACCACAAACTCCAGTTAGTTTAGTAATTTGTACAATGTGGAGCCCACCCCTCTTTTTTGGACAAAGAAGTAGGATGCGGATTTGACTTCCATAAACGATGATGATGTTGATCATCGGTTGATCTTTCTTATCATATCATATGTCAATCTATATTCCCCTCTTTGACAACTCCCCTAACTAAATATTTTTCCTCTTGTGCCTCGCCCTACCCACCATTTGTGACGATCGGGACAATAGGCGCAAGGTAGATTGTAGTCGTCACAAGTGGCACACCACTAACAACTCACGATAGAGAACACCACTCGCTCTCCCTAAACCCACACTCACAATTTCATCTGAATCCTCCTCTTCTCTCCCTCCAATCTTCTCTCATCGATTGTCTATGTACATTCTTTTTCTTTTTTTTTCTATACATCATAAAAGAATGGTGTACTCAGACATCACTGGTAGGCATGACCATACAAATCCATGTATAAAAGATTAATAGCTTCTTGTTCTTTGTTTGATATATTGTAAGAGTTGTACTATATGGATTTAACTTCAAAACATTTTCTTTGAAAGATCAAACACCTTTCTCTCCTATAACGTTTTCTTAATAGCACATCCATCATTCATCAAATAAATCGATAAAACTAGAAAGAATTCAAAACCATAAGAGGTACCATATCACCAGATGTGCTATAAGAGTATGGCATTGGTAGAAATAGGAACGCGACCAATAAATACACCACAAAGACCCCTTACAAGAATAGGAGATAACCATAGTCCAAAAAGAGAGGGGTGAGCACCCCATTATAAGTTCCAACAAATGATACATAAAAGAGAACCATGAAAGTGAACAAAATGATGATTAAAATGAATCATATGCTAGAAGATATTATAGGATGCTCTCTAAAAATTATTTTGGGACTCAATAGAAACCCAATGTTGAGAGTACTCATGATGAATAACATTATGTTTAAAATGATTTATATGCTAGAATAATTTATGCAAGTTAACCACCCCAAACTACATTTTAGATATGAATTATAGCTTCAAGGTGGTCATTATACCTAAAGCCCACCTCCCTTAACTCAAATATGGTTGAGAAACAATGAAGAAGGTTTAGATTATATGGTGATGCACCGTCTACTCAAAATAGCATTCTTTTTACTTATGCATTTGGAATTTTTTGTTCGATGAAATCATGCACAGTCTATTCTTTTTTCGATGATCTATGTGGTTTCGTAGAGAAACTAATTAAACATGATTTTGTGTCAACTTTGTTTCCACTGCTCAAGGAGAGTTCTGACATATTGTCTTCAAATAATAACACCCAAAATGAGTGTTGGAAAAGGAAGGTTCCGGTCCATGCCTAATTGGAATTGGACATAATAGGAGTTGGTATCATGTATTTCCAATCCTCATAGAAGTTAAATACAATCAGAAAGAAGATGGATCCCTATGTTTAATGCTAATTACTAATTGGATTTGGACTTGAAATTAGAGTAGGATTCCTGGTTTCCACCACATGTCATGGAGGCCTATAAATAGAGGCCCTCAGGGAGGCCACTGGGATCATCCCACTAGTTGTTTGTTTCTAGTTCTTTATATGATAGGAGATCCAAAAAGAAAGAATAATTGATGGATCTCTTGTGTATAAGAGAGATCCAACACATTTGACTTGAAGAAAATTAGTAGTTGGAATTCAGTAACATGTTTATGGTGCATCGATAATGGTAGCATATCCAATTAGTAGAGGACACACATCAGTCGGTGACACTTCATTGATATTGTGACAAGGACAATGACAACGGTCTGTCTGATCTATGGAGGATGCATATCTGCTCTCTCAAATAGAAAGAGCTTCTGGTTGAGGTAGGCAACCTCGTAAGGAGCATAGGTAGCCTAGGAAGTGGTTGCGGAGGCAAGCAAAGATGGAATCATATGTCTGAACCATAGCAATGATGGAGGTTTCGTGAGAAGAAAAACATAATTGGGATATTTTGCAAGTTGGGTGTAACTTTCTTCTTCTTTATCTTTGTTCTTATTTGGGGTTTTATCCAGACTTATGGGTGATTAAATCTAGATGGTGTGACTTGTAATCTTGATTACATAGTTCTTGTTTTCCGGTATTTCTTGGTGGTTTTTCTCTTATCACCTTGGGAAGAGTTTTCCATGTTAAATCTTGCACTTTCAATTTTGTAGAACATCGTCACTTTCCCACTACAATTCCGAACATGTGGTATTAGAGCAAGGTTTGAAGTTTGAAGTGGGAGTGGAAATGGTGTCTGAAGATGGGAAAGTGTGCATTAAAAATTTTGATCGCAAGGACTTTGGTTTTTTGAAAGATGCAAACTGAAGATTATTTATACCAGAAGAAATTGCATCAACCTCTAGCAGAGACTAAGCCTGAATAGGTGAAGCAAGAGGATTGAGATCTCCTTGATCGTTAGGCATTTGGGGTGGTCAGTTTGACATTGGCACAAAAAGTTGCATTCAACATTACCAATTAGAAGAGGACAACATGACTTCTTAAGACGTTATCAAATATGTAAGAAAAGCCAACTACTATAAACTAGGAATATCATATGCATTGGTTATTCAACCTGAAGATGAGTGAAAGAGACTCAATAGAAGATCAGATCAATGAGTTCAATGTCATAATTACTCAATTGAATGTGGTGAAGATAAGGTTTGATGATGAAGTCAAAACCCTTATCTTACTTTCTTTTTTGCCCAAGAGTTGGTCTACTACGGTGATAGTGGTCAGCAGTTCGTCAAGAAGCATAAAGCTAAAACTTGATGATATTCAAGATTTTATTTGAGTGAAGACATATGTAAAAGGGAATGTGGAAAATCTAATTCTACAAGTTCAGCTCTATACATTGAAGGTAGAGGAAGAAGTCAGAGTCAGAATCACGGTTCTAATCACGGAAATTCAAAGTCAAAGAGTAAGGAATGTTAAATTTGGACACTTCAAGAAGGATTGTAAAATATGGAAGAAGTTGTGAAAAGAACTTGCCAAAGAACATGAGGATGATGACCACAACAATACAGGTGCCATTGCGGAGGATCTAATACAGATAATCCAAGAGCAATGCTTGAACACATACAAAGATGTTGAGTGGTTCATAGACACAGAAGCAACATGCAGGATGTATCTCATAGGAACTTCTTAACAAGATATAGAAGAGGGAACATGTTGGTATGTATGCCCAAAGAGTCACTCATATTATGATTGTAATGGCATAACTTGTAAAAGATTTGATTGATAATAAAGGCAATCTTCAAATTTATTATGTTTTATTCGGTTATGATATAATGATGTTACATAATAAATGTCTAAAGAATGATATTACTCAATAACGTATGTCTTTGGGTTGAGGACCTGAACAATGAGATCAGACGAATGTTAAGAGAATATTCATTCTTACTATATCCTTAGTCGGATGTTATTGTCAAAGGAAAATAGACAGCAATAACACATAAGACTAGAGTGTGTGTTGGTTGATGACAGAATCTCATTAAGTCATGGTATGTGATATCAAACCAAACACATAGATACTTGTTAGAGAATAGTGTATCAGACAGACCCACCTTGAGAGTGATGCATGGAACCATTCAATGGTAGTCAGAACCATCTCTCAAAGTGATGGTTGTGATTTTAGTTCTTAGACCTACAAATAACTACACTCATCACATGTCATTCGGTGTGTTTTGACATAACCTACTATGATCCTGAATAAGGGTTTCCATAAAGGTGGTGTTGGGATGCACTGTGACACATGGGGATGATTGTGAGTGATGTAAATGGGATTTGTCCCTTGTATAGGAGTTTGATATCATGGACACTTGATAAGAGAGACTGAGAAAAGCATGTCCATGTGCATGTGAGTCAATATATGATGTTGAGTTCAGATATATCTTAGACTGACTACTTTAGTTCAAGGAACATGGATTGAACGTTGAAGAGGATGACGATTCCATGACTCAAGTTCAATATGGATATCAGATATAATGGAAATATACAATCACTATAACACCAATCATTGATTGTACATTGAAGTTGTTCACCAACTTTCCAATTACTCGGGTAGCAATGATGTCTTGCAAGATACCAGTCATCACTTGTGATGCCATACATTCATTATGGACATTCACTGCCAATGTTTCTTGGGACCTATAATGATGTTTAGATTGATTACTAAAAGTTTTTAGGTATTCAATCAAACAATTGAGGTTCAAAATTGATTGATTGGACTCTGAACTGACCAGTTCAAATGTTGGACCGATCGGTTGGAGTGTCAGGTCAATTGGAATCAACATTGGCTGAACCAAGGTATGAAATGACTGGTTCATAGTTCCCCAACCGAATGGTTTATGTGATTCAATGGTCAATTCGATTAGATCAAGGATTAGTGTTGACGTCATATTTTGCATTAATCGTGCATTGAATACCAATATGATTTAGAATAGGAAATTGCATGAACTGGCCAGTTCATGGCACAAACTGACTGGTTGACGCATGAACCAACTAGTTGGGTGTTGGAACCAATAATTCTCCATTCGCAAGTTTAGAAAAAATCATGAAAAGATTTCTCTTCGACTCCCAGATGGATTGGGGACCCTGACATTGGCCCTCCTATAAATGGAGGGGTACTGGGGGGTTTCCCAGACACAACAATAAGTTTTGACAATTGCAGTCTTCTCTGGTTGTCATAACCAAGAGAGCTTGAGCAAGTTCTACCCGTCAAAGGGAGGAACAACAAGGGAGAGACGGTTGGGAGAGCAAGTCGATACTAGCACATTGACTAGAAGGGACAACTCCTTCATGGTTGTTCCAAGAGAACGACAGGAGTTCCTAATAGTCTACGTGGACTACTCTAGAGGCGAGGAGGTCATTGCCTACTGCTAGGAGGATGACATCAGTTGCCGTTCATGGTGCAGACCAGGAGGTCGACGCCGACAAATGTCCAAGTGCAACTTGAAGAAAGTTACACACTACAGTGAGGAGATCGTTGTTGGACTTGCTCTAATACTAGGTATAACCTTACAACCATCCTTCTCATCTCATAGTTATTGGCACAATCTAATGTCTTTAGGGAATATGACTAGTAAAAAATTTGTTTCCTCTGCCTTTCCCGATGCCATATTTCTGTATAATGGTATCAGACCATGTCAATTTACTATGTTTTTTGATTTAATTGATATGATAATTTTTTTGTTTTATCATTTATTTATTGCATATGATATGAATAATTAATCTGGTTAATGTTCATATATGATTAAATACTACAAACAATCCCAATATGTATGATATTATATATATGAAATTTATATGTAACACCTTAAAATTGTTTTGTTTGTGATTGGTAGAATAGTTATGGCCTATACCCCTAGACCTTTCATGCATGGTGGATGGTTGTTGTTCCCTTTTATATCTTGGTTTGCATACCAAGTCTCTCTCTTTTTTTCCATATATAAAAGTATTAATTCTTTCCTTCCCACGATCCCCTCAAATGTAACTCGAGGTTTCACCTACAATCTAATATGTTAAAGTAGCAATATGATAGCTTTAAATTCTTGTTAAGGCAAAGAAGGTGTTCTGCACCAAGCGATTCGACCAACTTACCAGGTGAACCGACCAGTTTAGGGGCCAAACCGATCAGTTGGAGGACTAAAGAGGCGATGACTATGAGGAGCCAACCGATAGGCTGGTGGCCCAACTGACTGGATGGAGGAGTCTAGACGTCACAAGGACCGTAGATTAGATGACTGGTTCAAGAAACCAATCGACTGACCAGGAGGCCATCCAACCGGTTCAAGCGTTGAACTGGTCGTCGTGGACTGGTTCAGCATAGATCATCATCAACAAGAGGTTGTTACATATGATGTGGGACTTAGGTCATAGTAATTCTTTGTGGCTCCAAAGAATTACATTAGGATGGTCATAACCATTGCTTGTGTTTATTATTGCATGTTTCTTTGTGGTTATATTATGTATATGACACATACTATAAATATGTGGTGATTGGTTATGTATATGTATATATATATAATCCCTCAAATATAATATTAACTCTTAGATGCTTTCCAATAAGAGACACACATTAGAAGCTTGATCGACTAAGCGTGGGCATGTCCTAGTGTGGTGCATTTTCTATCTCATGGAAGTGAGATGGTAGATACATGGGTCTTTCCTAGCAGGGTGCATATTCTACTGTGTCATCTTATGGGTCAGACTTAACTAGGTGACCTTAATAGGATTAAGTGTCTAAAAGCATGTAGATGAACTATGATAAAGAGTTGAGCATAGAATCTATCCAAGAATTGCATCAGATGCAATTGGCAATTGTTGCATACCTTAATAATTGGTTATGAGCGCCAGCGTTGGCTGGGTATTAGCTTAATCATTTTGGATCTTGGCTTACTAGAAGGTTGTATGCTATAATCTTCTGAATTGATATGTGAGGGTAATCAATTTGAACAAAATAGTGGGAGCCATAATTAATTAAAGGCCTAATTAAACATCATCAAATTTTGTTTAATCAATTTAAATCAAATCAAAATGTTTGACAAATTGCAAATTTCTCTTGTAGAATCAAATGAAGACAAACAACACATTTTCCTTGCATTTGGTCCTTGAGAAGGACAAGTTAAATGGGAATAATTTCCACAATTGGTTTAGGATGTTGAGAACTGTCCTCACACAAGAGTGAAAGCTCTATGTCCTAGAAATACTAGAGCCAGATGAACCTACTCATATGTGCCTAAGGCTGACAAAGATGCTTACAAGCAGCACTTACAAGAAGCACTCTGAGGATTTTATAGATGTCAAATGTCTGATGTTTTTCTCCATGAACTATGAGTTACAAAGACAACATGAGAATATGAATTTGATTGAGATGGTTACACATCTTAAGAGCATGTACCCAGATCAGGCAAGACATGAGAGATATGATGTCTCCAATGTGTTGTTCAAGTGCAACATGGCAGAAGGAGATCTAGTAAGTCCCCATGTACTCAAGCTTATTGGGTATGTGGAAAACCTTACTAGATTGGGATTTCCCTTGGGTCAAGGGTTGGCCACATATGTGATTCTGCAGTCATTGCCATAATCGTATAGCTAGTTTTTCATGAACTACAACATGAACAATTTTGACAAGCCGTTGTCAGAATTGCTTGGCATGTTGAGAATAGCTGAAGTGCAAATGAAGAAAGACAAGCCCAAGTCTATGATGATGATTAGAAGAGGAAAGGAAAATTATAAGGGCAAAGGCAAAGCTAAGAAGAGTTATAAAGCTAGATAGAAGCCCAAGTCTCTTCACTAAAGCCAAAAGGAGGGGTTACCAAGGGAGGCTATTGTCACCACTGTCACCAGCCAGGACAATGGAAGATAAATTACCCTTTGTATCTAGAGGACCTAAAGAAGAATAAGGAGGGGATATTGATCTCCACTTTATGTATATACGTTATTGAGATAAATATGTCTACTTTTTCATCTTCGGTACTATATAATGGATGTAGATCTCACATATGTTTGAATATGCATGATCTGAAAAGAAGTAGCCTTTACAAAACAAGGAGGTTGAACTGGGTGTTGCAAATGGAGCAAGAGTTGATGCCACTACAATTGGACCCTATTATTTATTTCTACCCACGAGGCTTGGAACAGAGTTAAAGAATTTCTATTTTGTACTTTCCATAAATATAAACATTATTTCTATATCTTGTATGGACAATTATGGATAGGAATTGCATATAAAGAAAGGTCAAAGTTATATTTCAAAGGAAGAGATCTTTTCTGGCAGTGTCTTAATGTCTTATGGTCTTTATTTAGTTGATCTTAATACAAATTGTTATAATGTATATACCAAAAGGTTGAAACTCAACAACTCAAAATCTTTTGCATTGTCGCCTTGGGCACATCAATGAGAATCACATCTCTAGACTCCACAAAGATGGATATCTAGACTCTTTTGATTATGAACCAATAGAGGCATGTGAGTCTTGTTTGTTGGGCAAGATGACAAAGACTTCCTTCACTAGTAATAGTGAGAGAGCTAGTGATCTATTAGGACTGATACATACTAATGTGTGTGTCCCTTCTAGCATAAATCCTAGGGTGGGTATCAGTACTTCATTACCTTTACTGATGACTTCATTAGGTATATATGGTTATGTTTAGCTGATGAAACACAAATCATAAACTCTTGAAAAGTTCAAGGATTTAATGAATGAATTACATAACCAACTTGGCAAAAGTATTAAGGAAATTCATTCTAATCGAAGTGGAGAATACTTAAGCCAAGAGTTCAAGGACCTTCTATGAGTTTGTGGTATTGTACCACGATGGAATCCACCTGGAACACCACAACATAATGGTGTATCTATAAGGCCCCTGACCTGAGTTTTTGGGTAACCCTATTTTCTTTGGATTAATCATGTGCTTAGAACCTTTCTCTAATCCCTTGAGATGGTTTTGGACCTTGTGGAGAGCTTGAGTTTCTAGTTCGAACTTGTCTGGATGTTGTTTGTGCTTAATGTGTTAGTTTTGGTGCAAATTGCAATTTACACAAAGTAGGGGGTTGATATGCAATTTTTCACCTCTAGAGTGTTCCTTCTCTCTCTTGGATTCATGAAAAAGAGAATGTTTCTTTGGAGAACCTTGGTTGAGACTTGGATAAGTGATGGCATCACTAGGAGTGATCAAGGTTTCTAGGGTTTTGATGTACCTTGACCTTGCGTACCTTGTTGAGGGAGGTGACCCTTGTCTCGACCTTGAGGGAGTGTCTGGGGAGTGTCACGACTGAGACACCTCCCTTGCTTGGTTTTGTCTCAATCAAGATGGTTTTGGGTTGTCTTGGGTCGAGACAGTTGTATTCTAGTGAAGTGTTTCGACCTAAGAGTGTTGGTGTTTCTTTTGTCTCGACCGTGGTGTGCTTTGGTTCTTTGTCTTGACCATGTGTTGGTCACGACCGTGACCGTGTGTGTTGGGTGACCCAAGTAGGTAGAGACCCAACCTGGAGTGTATCACCCTCTTGTGCATGTATGGATAAGGTGGTTGCATGTTGGTTTCTTGAGTGGACAAGTGTCTCCTTGGTGTTTTAGGGTGTTGACACCTCATCTCCACCCTACCTCCCTCCTCCTTTGGTATATAGACCCTTTCTTCTTCTTGCAAGTAAATCTTTTGGCCCTCTTTCTTCCTCACCCTCTCTTGTTCATCCTTGGAGCCTTGAGGGGCAAGAAGGACTGATCTTGGAAGCTCTTGGTGGTCGAACTTCCCTTGCATGTGGTGCTTGTGGTGACTTTTGGTCATCTTCAACCTCGGTAAGTGTTTTCTCTTCTATGATGTCCTTCCTTTGAATCCCCTACCCCATCTTCTTCTCCATTCTCTTCCCTTATTTCTTTGGGTTCAACCTAGGGTTCTCTCATGCCCTTTTCTTGAGAAAACTTTGACCATGTTATCTCCTCCTTTTTGAGGTGATTTTTGTGGCCGAAAGAGGAGCCTTTGGTGGAGCGTCTTTAACCTTTTGATCATGTGTTTCGAGCCCTTGATATTGGATCTTGGACCCTTGATGATCAACCTTCTTAAGGCGGGTTTTATAACATTCCACCCTCCTCTATTATTATTACTATTAATCTGATTTGCATGTCATTGTTTCTCTCTCTAGAACGTACCCTTAATGTGCTAGTAGATTACATCATGACTTAGAGCTTGAATGATGGGAGTTATCATGCTTTATATGCTTAAAATCTGAAATCTTAAAGAACTCAATTTTGGAAAGAGACATGTTATGGGGGGTGGGGTTTATCTCTTACGACATAATCTTAGATTTGATCACAGACATGATGGAAGAGTGTCTTGATATCCTATGAGGTTTAGGTCCTGGTTTGGTGTTGTCAAATGTGGTTTATCTCTCTTGCTTAAGGATCTTTTGTGAGGATTTCATGCCACATGTTTTAGTGTTTTTGAAGAATGTATTGATATGAAGTTTCCTCCTTGGTGACAATGGGTTTCTTATGGTGTAACCCTTCCAATTTAGTCTCCATATATGATGTTAATGATTTAGATAATGTTATCATGAATTTAGGGTTCAAGACTTTGAACTATTCTCATGAACATTACTCTTTTTCTTAAACCCTAAACTCATGTATTCGATTTGTTATGTGTTTATTAGGGAGACCTTGATATGTGAAACCTAAGCTTTGGTTTTATTACGATGACTTAAGATGGGTTCTTATGATTACCTTGGAGTTTCAGATGTTTTTCTCCTGTATTAAGG